>VZTA01024066.1:8601-42296 GCA_013398855.1 Mohoua ochrocephala | reverse complement strand
GCGGAGGGCGAGGCTGGAAGTCAGCGGTTAACGGGAAGGGGGCGGGAGGCGGGCGAGCTCCCCGAGCCAGCTCACAGGTACCGCGCACTGCCCTCGGCGGGCAGAGCGGTAAACAAGCCCCTGGCCCCGCTCCCGGGCCCTGCCCGCTCCCCACGAGGCAGGGCAGCTGCGCCCAGCGGTGTCCCGCCCGAGCTGGGCGAGGGGGAAAAGTCTGAAACTCCCGCCCCGGCCGTTTGCAAACACCAGCGAAATAGAGAAGCCGCCCCCAAAGGCGCACTCCCCGCCGCACAGCCACACACCCACGCGGTGACAGCCGGCTCTCGGCCCTGCCCGGCGCTCTCTGGCCTCCGCGGAGCTCCAACGCCCACCCTCCTCCCCGAGGGAAGGGCTGCCAGCCCCGGCACGGAGGCGCCCAGCGCCAGGGCCCTCGGGGCATCCGCTGTCCTCCGGGACAGCTGTCCACCTCCCCTTGGGACACCCTGTGCCAGGGGAGACCGTGGGGGAACCGCTTCTGCCCAGTCGTCTTCCCTGCTCTTTAACAAAGGAAGAGAAAGTACTTGCTCTTGCACCCCTCTTGACATGTTTCCCATTTGCACAGAGGCGTCAGCTCTTGACCTTTCCTCCCCAAAGCCAGGGAAGTGAGAGGATAGGGAAAGCGCAGGTCAGGAGTGTTAAATGACAAGTTTTTGATTCGTGATCCTGCTTCCAAGCTTGCAGGCGCACATCTGTTCTGCTGTTTGGCAGCTACTTACGTTTTTAGCAGTTTGGGCTTGATGAGGAAGAGCGCTTCTTGAAAGAAAATCAGCGGATTAAATCTGAATGCTTCGTCTTTCCCTGTGAGACCTGGAGGGCTCAAAGCATCCTCTTGCATTCATACACCATCCCAATTTCTTCCCTCAGAACTTGGGCTGCTGCCCGCTGTGCCATCCAACTCCTCAGCCTGCCTGCCAAAGCCTCTTCCTCCTTTTTTGACCCTGAATCACTTTCTCCGTCCTACCTACCAGTGGCCACACGGGAAAACAGAGCTTAGTCCAAAACGAAGCACAGATTCTTCAGACCATGACTCCTGGTTCAGCACACAGTGCTCTCCACATGAAAAGTAGTAACTAAAGAAAGGAAATCATATAACAACGTAAAATGCATTTATGTTTATAATGAAGTGCATTTTATAGATGCACTAATCTTGCTGCACACTCACTTCGTCTTGTTACCCATGCCCTTCTAAGTTAAACAGAAAAACATTACACATACACGTACAGCAGTAGAATTCGGAAAAAAATAAAAGCCCAGCAATGAAACACAATATAGTTGTATGAAATACATAATGATTGTCAAAGCAAAGGGAGAATATTTGGCCGACCACTGAAAAACACATCTGTTCCCCCCAAGGAACAAGTGTTGATGCTTATTAAAACCCCGAGCCTATCATAAGCTTCACTACGCTCAAAATATTTCATAAGCAATTTAACGTGCAAAAGTTAACAGTTCATGTTCTCCACCAAGGCTTTGTCCAGAGGCTGTTTTCTAAATCTGTTGAGCTTTCTTACAATAATTAAAGCTTTCTCCACCACGATATTACATTTTTTGAACAGTTATGATAGAGCAAACAAACCTTATTTGGAATCAGATTCAATCTTCATTACTATTGTCAGCAATGATTAACTTAATTAAACTTTCAGTTGCACAGGAATAAACAAGGGCAAAATCCAAGACTGGGTCTTAATATGACTGATCCAAAGGGTCACGGTTCCACACACTCTCAGATAAGTTTCTAACTCTTAGTGAGACTCCTCAGGTGGGAATTCTGAATGGAAGCCTGAGAACTGTATGATAGGAAGTCAAATCACCTTGAGCAAAGTGCCATGTATTTTTTCAGTTTTGGAGAGTGTTCAGTTAAGCTCAAGACTAATTCCCTCTCTGCATGTTTTCCAAGGTAATATTTATGTACTGCAGTTTCATTTGCCTGTTTCCTATAAACACTACAATGACTCCCCCGCTTTTTAAGATAAAGGATGTGTCTTTCAGAAAACCCATTGTGAACATATTGTGTGCAGCTTCCACTTTGGTGTATCTTTAAAAAAAGATTCAATTTTCCAGTCACTGAGTGTTTCTTATACCCTCATTAGTATGAACTAATTATTTTCCCTTTCTCCTCACATCTGGGAATGCATAGTCAGAAAATCAGATTCTCCAGTACACACAGTTTTTATAAATGTGATGTCTATAACTATTCCGAATGTTTCTTCGGTATTCTGTACCTTGTTGACCTATTGCTATTTAGCTAAACTAAAAAATATGTAATATTTATATTTCAAAAATATTTAGGCACATAGGGGTCTTTACAGGCCTTAAGTCAGGTATCTAGGGAAACTTTGTACCTCTTTGGTACACTCGGCTCCTCTCAAGAGCTCAGCCTCTTCGCTTTTGAGAGAGGTCTCTTGAGATCTCAGCTATTTCCTTAGTAGTTCCCAAGCACAAGAGCAATAAAATCTCACTCTTCATAGTCAGATAATTTCCATAGAAAATGTACTTTGCAAACAGAATACGGGCAGGTTTGACTGCAGTTTGATTTCTGAAGTTTTTGTAACCCCAAAGATTCACAATAAAAGCACTGGTGTTTAAATTATTGCTATCAAAAAAATTTAAAAGTATTATTTGAAAAAAATAATACTAACTCTGGAAAGGTGTGTGAAAGGAAAGCCACCTTTGTGGCTCTGCTATTTGAGCCCTGTATGTTCACAGGAAAAACAGTTGAAAAGGAAAAAGAAGGAAGATGGACATGAGATAATCACCATAAAACAGTGAAAATAAAGAGGTTACACAGATACAGAAGATATACCTCGTATATAGATAACTGCATATGTTCCAGCTAAATTGTTGCTATAAACAGAAAGAAAAAATCGTAAGACCAACAGCAAAGCAGAGAGAAAAGTGGAAAAAACCAAGACAGGATGGATAAGCTGAGAAATGTGATGTGAGGAAAGCCTTGGGTTTGTCTAAGATCCCTTCCTGTTTACGGTAATGTGCTTATTTTACATGTTTTATTGATAGCCTTCAGCTGATAACAAACAGCAATTGTGCACGCAAAGGACATAATGCTCTGGGACAGACATCTGCTATGGTGGTACTTAGGCTGTGCCTAATTTAGGATCAATACATAAAAGACCAATGCCAAAGGAGGAATTTGCCCTATCATTTTTGGACTTTCAAAAGCCCCAGGGGCTGGGAAATGGCATCTTCTGCAACCCTATCTGAAATTCTAGCCAGCTCCCCATTAAACATTGACTCACTTTCTCCCGAGCTATTGAAAACAGACCGAGACTTCAGTAGCTCTCACATGCAGCATTTTCTTTGACCATAAGGAATATTTCAATTGCCAGTGACTTAAAAAAAAAATTACCTATATTGTTGAAGCATGCTGTTAGTGACACACCAAGACAGCTTTTCCATAAACCATTTTATTTGTAAGGCTTTTCAAAGCTATGTAGTATTCCGCAAAGGTAAAGTGGACAGAATTCCAAGCCTGAAGAGTATGGGTTCAGAGAGTTTAATTCTTCCTTCTTCTGTTGATCTGATTAGAATTTGTACTGTAATCAATGAAAAGGGTATGCCTACATCATCCAGAAAAAAAAAAGATCTTCAGTAAAATGCCTAACCTTACCACAAATTTTCAACAAGCAGTAGAGTAGAAGCAAATCCAAGAAAGCGAGGAACTGTACAGAGAGGACACGAGGCTAACATAAAATCTTGTGGCCAGTTAGACTAATGCATGATATTAATGATTAAGCCTTTTTGTTCTTTAATTTTCAGCTAGTATTATTAAGACACTCATTCAGCAGAAGGAGTTGGGCTTGGGTCAGAAAGATGAGATAAACAGGATAACCATTAAAACACAAAAACATATGGTATCGCCAACTGCGTGAAGATCAACATTAGATTAAATCCCATTCAGTAAGCAGTGTTTATGCATCTCTCAGCCAGACAGGATGTTCTACTGATGTTTCAGACTGGGCTCCAGCTGAGTCGTATGAACTGCAAGGGCTGCATCTGACTGCTGAGCAGATGAGTCACATTTTCAAAGGTAACAACCACGGATTTTACTTGTTTACCATGGGGAGTGTTGAGAGTGTCTAACCTAAATTTGGTAATACCTAGAGTAGAAGTTTTCTAGACTGCTATTAGTTGTTAAGATATAGGTTCCCTCCTAATTCCAAGCAGTATGAGAGAGGGAAAGAAAGTAGACTAAATGTCTAACTAGTGAAGCTAAGGAAAAGCAACACGTTCAATTCTCACTTCCACATTTACTTAAAACACCAGTTCCAGACTTAACATTTTCCTTTTTTGGGTCCACCTTATGGCTCAGGTCTGGCTCCTTTACAAATTAAATTCAGGTTTAGTTTATCATTCAATGGAGAGCAGATGGGACTTGTCTGGCTGTTGTCTGGAACATGGTTGACACATAGCTGCTGCTATTAAAGGTGGGCAAGTGAAAGAAAGAAAGTGGCACTTTCTGTGCCACTACCTGTCAAAGCCCTCTGCCCCTGCCAATCCCCAGCTGCACAAAGCTAAATTTTCGACGGCAGACTTTTAGTGTGGGATTTCTCTAGCCTACCTTGTCACTGTCTCCACTGTGAACATCTGATCAGGGATGTCATCTATGTAGTGCTGGTAGGTGGGAACAGCGGCACAAATTACTTTAAACATTAACATTTATGATGAGATAAATGATACTGAAGGAGCCCGGATGACTAGTTTAGATGCATGAGTGAGAACTCTAGACGCCTAAAATTTGGTAAAATTAATCCCACCCTTGGATATGAAGTTGAACATCTTAAGATAATTTTTATTCTGACCTCAAACCCAGAATTTGTTTTGATCCTATTGCTAAATGAGGAAGCATGAAGAATACGTTGTCCTAGCATGATCATTCACCTCTCTCTTGGCAGTGAAATAACCAACAGTGCTGGCAGCATTCTCAGTCAGCTTCAAAGTCAATATCTCTTTCAAATGAGCAGGAACTGCTTCAAGCCATTGTTTTAAGCTGTCTTCAGGCTCGGTTTGATACCACTGCGCAGGTCAAGTACTTCATATTGCATGCATTATCATAGGATCTAAGCACCTCAGAGTTCCTTCCTTTGTTTATGCAAATTTAATATCTTCCAGACCACCTTTGCAATCTCAAGAACTCAATTTTGTTTTCGACAAAAGTTTGGATCATCAGAGAAGCAAATGTTTTACCAAATAAACCTAACCACGTAGTTGTCTAGAGGCAGATTTTGGTTGTTTGCTCAGTGGCCACTCAGTTGACTTTTCAGGCTGCAAAAAGTTGAAAAAGAAAAAAACTACTACCTCTGACAGTACTACCTGGAGTGAAAAACCACCAGGAATAGAAATGACACTAATCTTGCTCACTCGATTTTTAAGAATTCTCATTTCTATGGAAGTTAAATTAACTTTGTTGGTCACTGTTGTCCATTTGAAAGTGTTTCTGTATTAAGGGCTATAACAAGGGCTGGCAGGTGGTAGTGGCCCCATTTCAAGGTATGATTTACAGCACTGTCAGCATTTAACTTACTAGGTAAGCAAAACTGTGTATCTAAGGGTGTCAATTCAAATATTAAGGCATATGAAAACTGTTAACAAAGTCTTCCATGTAGAAAGTCTACTTGCCTTTGCAAATTGAACAGATTTGTGTTGAGAAACACAGCCTTAAAAATCTGACATTTTAAGACTGGTGTAGGGGTGCTAAATGCAGCAAAGAATAGTTTCGGGCTGTACATATTTGCATGGAAGCATTTAAACTCTATAGGACATTAAATATATGGTAAATAATTTCATGCATCTACCTTGCAGCTGGCACAAAAGGACCTAATTTCCTTCTACTTTTCTACTCACAGAGTCACTTTAATATACAAAAAATTAACAAATGTGTTTTTTTTTTTAATTCTAAATTATTGTCCTCAGCCTATATCTACTTTTTAACTATCATCCAAAATCCTGAATTTGAAGTTGAGTATCCCACAAGAAAAAATCCAGTCTGTTGCTTGTCAGTAAAGAAAAAAAAACTACATGCTCTCTCTGGTTCACTTTTCTCCAGTTGATAGGTTATTTAACACACAATTCATCCCATGTATGGTAATATGGGTAAAACAGGCTTCAGCAAAGGTGTGTGGAAATGCAACATTTAGTTTGCAATGAGTGTATTTTGTGAAATAAACATAACAATCTTGTTAGCACCATTAAATATCTCCTCTCTTTCAAAAGCAGAATTAAATTAATCCTTGTGTTGACAGGGATTTTTTTAAAGTTAAATAAATCCTGTATCAGTGGCCTTCCTCTAAATATGTATTTACTTTGTGGTTAAGTAAAAATATACCACTTGTTCAAAAGTAGGCACACACATAGGCCCTGCACTTTCTGTTTATACTCTGATAAAATCCATCCCTACCAGACTAAGGGGATAACCATTACCTTGCATATAAAAATAAAATAAATTGGTACAGAAAGAAGGATTTATAGTATAGCATATCTTCACACAAATCAATCTAATTAAGGAATCCTAAATTGCCCTCCCCATTACTTAGGCTGAGCAAGACAATGTGCTACCCCTGGCCAGCCTCACCCGTGAGGAGTACGAGGTTACCTTATAGCTGGTCATTCTTAGTGCAGCATCTACTTGAAAGCCAAAGGTGAATTCTCCAGATTCAGTGGCTCCCAAGTGCTCTCTGTCCTCCCTCTGACACAGCATTTTTCATAACTCAAGAGATGCACATAGACCAAGGTTCCTCTCTGGGACTACTAGATGCATTCCCTAAGACAGGTAAAATTAATAATCAATTTTCTTTAGCATCATAATGATCTTCCCAATTATTTAAAATAAAGACTATGTAAAGATTTCGCGTTACAGAAGCTTCTGATCCCAGCACTGTGACATAACACATGCAGTATCAGTTTTCAGGCAGAATTATTCCGTATACAAAAGGTCTAACCATTTAGGTGTCTGTCTGTGTCTTACATTTCAGTTAGAAGCACTTTAAAGAAAACACTTCCCTCCTTCTCTCATCAGGGTGAAGTCAAGGTCATTTTATTTAAACTCCCTGGGATAGTAATATTTAAAATGAAATTACACCCCACCTAATTATTTCACTAAAAGCCTTCAATTCCTCTAAGCTCTTCAAGTAACATCTAAACCTTTAAGAAGTTGCCAACTGCTTGAATAACACAGTACACAGAGTACCACCCTTTGAGGGAAAGCTTGCATGTTCAAATTGGGCCAAATAAGCAGTAAGACAATGTAAACCCAAGCCACTTAAACCACATGAATAATTCCCGGACACACAGAAATCTGATTTATAACCATGCACAGGCAGTGCTATCGTCGTTCCAGAATTCACTTTGCTGGAATTTAATGAAGGATATTGCTGTGTACTAACAGGGTTTTACAATTAATAAGACCTATAATGCTACTGACTGGGCATGAAAATTGTGTACTAAATTATGTACAATTCTATTCGAGGTAAATTTGCTATGGAGAATAACACTATTAATCATTAAGTCATCTCGGGTTTCTGTATTATCCAAACATGCCCCGTATTCCCACTAAGAAAGCCACCCCTGACGAAAGGAGGTGATCTTAAAAATAACCTGGGACCCTTAGTTTTACAGAAAGAATGTTTGCTGACCTTTAATGACCCACTTTGTTCCCAGACATTGTAGCTTTGTAGTTCCTTTGATCTTTAAGGCATTTTTCTAATTGTATTTCTGCAGGATATTTGATGTGCTGCCACCAGTCAGTAGAAAGGCAGGAGCTAAAGGACTACCAACCCTTTCTTATACATGCCATTATATTTGCACATATACAAGAAGACCTTTTTTTTTTCATGAATTAGTTTGGTATTCCAAGGACATGTGGAAAAAGTCGGACAAGAAGAAAAGCAATTATTCTCACATTAGGCTGTTTACATATGAATGGATGTGGAGTAAATAGAGACCTTTAAGCTGTGTTTGCACACGAGTTATTGTGGGGGTTACTACAGAGCTTTAACTTCAGACCATCTTTTACTTTATGCAATGTAACAACTTGCACCCACATAGCAAATGGGAATAGTTAACTTGGCGTCAAATCTTGTTGCAGAAACACTTGTTAAAACCATGCTCACCTGTGTACATCCAGCCTCCTATCTGCTTTTCTCCTTGGGAAAAATGAAGTTGTTCTTTATTCAGTGTTAGAGGGGTTGATCCACTCCAATTTAAATACAATTAGCAAGATTGTAACACAAGTTGCAGTTGCCAGATCTTTATGGCTGGTAATACCTCTGCCAAAGTACACAGTATTTTTTGGTTTCAGTATGACTTTGCAAGGCTATCGGTTGGAAAAGGCAGGTTTTTGGTTGTGCAGTGAACCCAAGCATAGCCAGGAATTACAGACAAAACCCCAACCTTGTGTTTGACTTCAACTTTCACATTAGGACTGATGCTCTCGGGTAACCTCCAAAGGGATTCGAGCGGAACTTTTTCCCATTTTGCTTTCCCTGATGTGCAGGATCAGTGTGAGAGAGCTAGACTTCTAATTTTTTCTAGTCAAGATGTGTGCTTCTTGTAAAGATGAGATGTCACTCTCCTTTTGGAGAACAATATATATATATGAAAGATTAACTGGAAGCACTAGTTGTCCCAGGAGGCTTGATGTCTGTTCTCTGGTTAGACATCAGCTTGCTCTGGTTGTATCCAAACTCAATCTTCCACATTTCAAAGCTTTGCTGATGCAGAGAGACCCAGTGTTCCTAACTCTGGACTTCTCAAGCAAATTGCCAGGTGCAGATCCCGTGTTTAACTCCATTCTCACCACCTCTTCTCTCTCCTGCCCCGAAACCAACCCTCCTAATTCCCTGGAGGAACTCCTCCTGACTCTGCTCTTTCCTAATAACACGGTTTCCTAACAACAGTTTTCAGAAACAGGTTTGATGTTAAAGCGCTAGGAGCACAGGCTTAGAGTAAGAATTTCTTGCCCATTAACATGTAAGAGTTACAGGTTTGTTTGTTTTTTAAACAAACTTTTGAACACAGCCCCTGTGGTCTGCCAAAACCATTCACCACCAGCAAATCCTGGCCTTACTTTGAAGCCTGAGGCCAGACAACCTCTCCAGACTTCTGCTTCAGCTGGCTTGTTTCTCGTGGTCCAGACTCTCCCTCACTCAAGGAAGCACTTGCTTTTCTGACAGTGAGAAGTCTTGTGACTCAGGGTGTCCCAGAGCACAGGCCACTGATGACAGAAACACAGGGGCAGACCTTGCACGCTCCTGGTCTGTGTACAACAGCTTGGGAAAGGACCTTGAGTTAAAAACTGTTACACTCTCCGTCTAGGAAGGAATTCTCTCATCATATTTTGATGGTATCAGTACAACTGGAAAGTAAAACACAGTATTTCAATCAGTTTCAAATATTGAATGCTTAAAAGTAAACCTGGCTTTTTGGCAGGACCCTGAGTACCTCTTCCAATAATTTTCCTTTTTTTCTCCCTTCAGGCCTCAGTCTCATGTCAGGACAACTAAACTTTGAGCCACACAAAGCTAGATAAAGCTTGCTTCGTATCCTATTTATGCTTCTCCAGGCAAAAAGGTCACCAGAAATTATTTAAGGAATGTTTTTCCCCCCCACACTTACTGAGAATTTCTGTACCCCCTTCTGGCCCAGTCATTTCTGTAATGTCAGCCTGGACCCCCTTCTTAGCCCTTCCTCCTCCCTACACTGGGTCTTACCAATCCTGAGATGTAAAACTCACAACATTCCCTAAATAATACATTGTAGTTTGCCCTACAGAGCCATTTCAATGTGAAAATGAAAGGGAAATTCTGGCAAGGAAAAGGAAAGTATCAATGTATTTGTCCATTAGCCATTGTTCTGTCTTGCTGGCTTTTTACATCATTCCTGAAACTTTCCCCTTTTACAGCAAAGAGCCTACCTCAAGTTTACATTGATTTCTCCGTAGCAGTCTTCTCTGCTAACCCCCTCCAGAAGTCTGTCATTTAATACATCTATTATCTGTACCTCCATGCTCTGCTTTTTTTTTCCCTTCTGAAATTGAACAGGTCATTTGCCATAGATTTGTAACAGCAGGAAACACCCTCTTATATTGACTTTAATTTCAGCTTTCCATGTCAATGCACGTCAGGAACATTTGATGTGACAAGAAACATCCCCAAAATAATGTAGATTCTGCAATACCATTAAAACAGAACCAAAAGTTCCTGTGCTTCTTGTTACGGCAGCGAAACAGAGAGAACTGCTGAGCGAACAGAACAGTGTTAAGTTCTTTTCTCCTTAATGCATGACAACACTGATCTCACACACTGAGTAGGTCCGGTATCTGATCTGTTTGTAGCTAACAGGAAACCTGAACTCAATTTCCAGAGGTGTTTTTATGCTCAACATAGTGTTGCGGGGACTCAGCTACTGCAAACTCCTCTTTTTGTGCGCCTTAAAGGCCGCCTAAGGTTATCTTACAGTGCAGGAATTGCCATCTGCTGGCCAAGCCGGGAATGGGCTTTGTCCGCAATTTATTGCTACATCTCCCTGACTAAATTTGGAAATGGATTTGAGCAAAGGAGACGGTGCCACTGCCAGCTGAGCCTGCCCGCGGGACAGCAGTATGTGCATACTTCTCCAGCTCACGCTGGAAAAGGAGGGGAAAAACTGTAGAGGAGGAGATGAGTTTGGGGATCCATGATGTTGAAGTATTGATTTTAAAAGAGATGGTAAAATAGTTATCTTCTCGCCTGGAAATTACACTTCAATTTTTATACTTTTGAGCGGCAAAAAGAGAATGTAGGGGTGACAAAACCTGCTGCTGGGAGAGCAAGGCCAAGTGTCTGCAAATTTCTGTCTCCAGATAAGAGCTGGTTAGAAGCAGCAGGGAGGCACCACAGTAATCCCTGCCCATTCTCAACCAAAATCCTGTACAGCACAGCGCAGACATCCCCTGACTCTCTTCTCTCATCTGCTTTTTCACAGCTGTGACTTTTCATGTCCCAAGCCCTTCTATCTCCAAACTCCTTTCAGAAGCCACCTCCCAGCTCTCAGAGTCAAAAAACATTTCTCCTCATTCTTTCAATCCAGAACCCCTGACATTTGCCATCTTCTTTCCCATCCTTCCTCAAGTTTTCTTTTCTACCAAGCCTTCCTCCTTTTCCCCTAACTCTTCATGCAGGCACAGACCATCCCCCTGCACAGCTGGTTCATAAAGAAGTGAAGCAGTAACTTCCTCTTAGTATTCCCCAGCCTTAGTGGAATTATGATAAATGGACTTCTTTCTATCACTCATATTTTCTAGCAGGAGTTACATAGCTTAAGTGCCTGTGTTAAAAAATTGCATCCTTTTGTGTGCCACGTATTTTCTTTGTTGGATAGTTCCAAATTAACTGTCTTTTCCCATACGAGAACAACAGGGACAACAAAAATGGCCTCAAGTTGCGCATGGGAAGGTTTGGATTGGGTATTACAAAGAATTTCTTCACAAAAAGGATTGTCCAGCGTTGGAACAGGCTGCCCAGTGAAGTGGTTGAATCGCCATCCCTGGAGGTATTTAAAAGGTGTGTGAATGTGGCACTTGGGACATGGTTTAGTGGATCTGGCAGTGCTGGGTTAATAAATGGTTGGACTCGATGCTCCTTGACGTATTTTCCAGCCCAAATGATTCTGTGATCTCCATGTCATCCATGAATTCCTATATTTTCACAATATTTATTTTCAGTTATATCCTTTCCAAGCAGACGAGCTAAATGATTTATTCTTCTGTAGAAGCCGTTTCATATCTTAAGATCATCTTTGGCTTTCTCTGAACCAGTTCTATTATAGCCCTTTCCAAGGTGAAGGACAGGGACAGGGACAGCTGAACTGCACACAGCAGGCAGGGTATGGGCACACTTTGGATTTACACAGCACCAAATTTTTATACTCTATTTCATTTTCCTTCTACTCATTCTTATTTCCCCATACTAATTCTTAGCATTTGATTTCCTTTTTTGACTGTGAGTATCAAGATGACTTTTTCCCTCTCTACTACAATTGTAAGGTCTCATTCTCCCCCTTTTTTAAAAAAATTGATGTCAGTTTTGTTCATCGTTTGTATGTAATACCAAAGCATTTAATTTGTGTGGCATTGAAATGCACCTTCCCAACAGTCTCCTGGATATCTTTGCAGGTGTCATCTTCATGACATCAATCAAACTTCATCATAGCAGGTTCTCGAACCACAAGTTATGGAAGAACTTAGCCACAGCTCCCTAAACCATGTCTAGCTGGCACACAGAAGCAAAGGATCATTGAGGCTGGAAAAGACCTTTGAGATCATTGAGTGTGACTGAACATTTTGCTGCCCTGTCCACCACCAAGCCTTGTCCCTCAGCACTGCATTTACAGGTCTGAAGCTGAGCAAATGCCCCAGCTGCAGCTTCCTTGGAAGGGTCCTCCTGTTTCTGCAGCACTTTCATCCGCTGGCACTGGCATTGCCAAGACAGTGCTGCACATAAATATTCAGCCTCCAGCTGAATAATTTAAGAAGAGAAAAATCAAAAAGAAAGTGTTGCACAAGTCAGAATTAGTCAGGTAAAAATACCTTTGATATTACACACAATTATCTTCTCAGAAAGAACATAACAGAACCAGAAAGAATACACAAAGGACAAATAAGCAATATTTGTCCTGTTTTACAGTTTCTGCGTGAAAAACATTTAAATTGACCAAGACACTTCAGCTGGGGACAGAAATCAGTAAGGAAACTGAGGCCTGGAAATTCATGATAGGCATGAAACAGGTGAAGGGAAATGTTTATCTGATAACACTCAAATAAAAGACCTAAGGAAGATCAGAGAATACGATCAGACCTCAAGTTTAACCCAATAATTCCTATGCCACTCAACAAAACTAAATTATTAAACTAATCAATACAGAGTATTTAAGATGCCAAAACTGCATACTTAACCAAACAACAGGAGGAGTCATAAAAGAAAGATGCAGTGACAACAAAACACAATAAAAAGATTACTTCCAGCTCAGGAACTTTTCAAACTGTGGATTTCTCAATGCTAGGAAATAACAGGAGAGGTATTGAAATAAAGCTCCTTTGAGTTTCTCCCTGTTCTCATACTCTGTCCCAAAGTACCAGGAACTTAATGAAGACTTAATGCTCATTTTAAACTTCCAGGGTGAAGCACAAATGCAGTTCCCTGCTATCACAGACACTGCAGTGTATTTTCCCATATTTGAGGAAGTCACAGGGACAACCATCCAGCATGTAAGAGGTAAGTCTTACCTTTGGGAAAGGAAGTGTCTAAATCATGTCCCCTCAGATGAAAAGGACTCTTGATGCTAGTTGAGTGTAGTTGTTTTTTGCCTTGTCACATGGGTGGAAATTCAAAATGGGAAGAAGTAAAAATGTCAAAGTAAAGCATTGTGCTTTTACTAAACTGAATTTCTTTTCTTCAGCTTACGAGAGTAAGATCGATATTTGCATTATTGGCAATGTTATACCGAATATAAAGGTATGACTGTTTCCATGGCGACAAATCAGCTTTCTCCCTTCCCCAGAGTTTTCATACAATGGGAAGTTTGGCCTTTTGATTCTGACTTGGAACAACACAAAGTTTGCAAATGTTGTGATTCCGAGAAATTCCATTTTTCCAACAGCTTATTCTTTATCATAGGCTGGCTATGAAACACCAGCGTGTTTGTTTGGAAAAGGAAGGTTCCTGTCACTTGGAAACATTCATCTTGGAGATATCTTTATTCACACAACTGCTAAACCTTAGTGATCCCGCTGAGATCTCCCCCTCAGCAGGAAGTGAGAGTGGCAGTGAGCTCACTGAGATTTTCTGGCCCATAGAAGCTGGATGTATGCCACACCCAAACTATCGATCTAAAACAACAAACCACCTTAATCATGCAAGTGCTTCTTGGCAAGTACAAAGCACAAAGGAAGAGTAACGATTCCCAAACAGAGAGGAATGACTGTTCTCATTAAGGGTTTCCCTCAATCCGGGGAAAACAAGGAGCAGGGTTCTCCAGGACAGACTGTGTTCAATTCTCTTCTGCAATGCGTGGTTGCAAGTCAACAGCAGAGCTTGGAGGACAAGGTCTTAAAGCCTGCTTGTTTTATAAGCTGAAGCTACCATCATTCAGGAAAGCCACGTTCAGTCTCTGAGCAAGTCTCCAAGTCGAGTGTCTGGTTCAGTGTCCAAGAGGGGACATAGAAGACCAGAAAGTTTCTGGTTTCAGTAATCTGGCTTTCATTGTGAGAAAAAGACCTCTGCTATTGCCTTGTCTTAATAATTTGGCTGTTCTTTCTTAGCACTCACTTGTTTTGCTGACAGAGTTGGGCCCATGGAAACTAGCTCTTTACCTACTAGGTTGAAAAGTTCATCCTGTTCTACCTTTTAATAGAACAGCAAAACTTTCCTGTAAACTCAGCTCCCAGAATTGATTACAAGCCTAGTAAAGCTGCCTCTGACCAAGTATTGGCACCATTTTCATAAACCACAAGTTTTGACAAGCTTTTTCCTTCTTCTCTGCTAGCATTTAATACATCTTTTTCTCCAGGCATACCAGTCAGGTGGCATAAATCTCCTGCCACAAGCATGAGTCCCTAAAGGAACATTAATTACCTTTGACAGAATGTCATGGATGAGATCATCTTTAGGGGAGGTTTATCGTGTCCTATGCAGCCCACATGCTGAAAAAGAATTTCACCTTTCACTTTTTCATAACTTTCCTTTAACTATACTTTTTCCTTAACATGGACAGCTTTGTCTACACATGCTTAAACTTTTCAGTCACTTAACCACATAGGCCACAGAGTAGATTTCCTTCCAGGAACTGAAAGAAAAGTAACTAAGAACCTAATCAGCTATTTCATCCTGAAAACAGCAACATGGATTTAATGAAATTTAAATTAAATTTAAAATATTTTCATAGCTGGAGAAAAGAACTAAATCTGTCTTCAAAAGATTTGAGGCTCATTCTAAGGTGTAGTGTTAGCTTTCCAAGCAAAACATACATGAAGTATTTCTGATCGTGCTCAGACTAGAACAAGCCCAACTAAATCTTTTATTCAAATTCATTAAACAAAATCACTTAATGCAGCTCAAAAAGTCTTGTTCATGGCATGGCTCCATAGCATCAGAGGGAAAAGAAGTATGTTGAAAAATCTTCATAGTGGAGAAAATCCTTCCAGATAAACCAGAAGCCACACAGGGAGTTTTGTCAGGAGGTTACTCCTGATCAGCAGGAGAAGTTTCTTGAACATTATTTTGAAGTTTGCCTTAAAACCAATCTGGACAGATTTCTTCATGTTTTGCTAGAAAAGGTACAGAGATGACCTAACATCTTTCTTACAACTGACCAGGGCTGAGTGGTGTGGGTCTCTGTCGAAAAAGCTCAGCATTTCTGAGAGGTTTTCTTTGCAAAGAAAATGAAAAATCATAAGTGGTTCCACTTAGGTCAACTTTTTCTGGACCAAGTGACGCTGGCAGCTGCGCCAGCTCCACCACAGCATAAACAGCAGAGGCTTCAGCCACAGGAAGGTGCATGGAAACCACCAACAGAGACCACACCACCAGGAATTCATGACTTCCACATTTCATCTTTGTTCCCAAAGCAAATCCGCTTGGTAAAAGTCAGTTAACCTTTGCTATCACATCTGTAAAACGGTGTTAAAAGAGATCCTCACAGGGAAAGCTGTTATGAAGCTTACTGGCAAATATCGGTCTCAAACCCCATCCATTTCCTTAAGAACAAACTCAAAACCACAGTAATTCTCAGACGTGGGCACTGTCTGACAGATATTGCTGTAAGCAGCAGTACAAGTGGCAGGAGTTCCCTTACACCTCCCATCCCACCCCAGTCTTTTGCTTCCTCCCCAGCTGTGCTGTGAGCCAGACCAGGGAGCTGATCCAGGCTTCAAAACAAAGTAAAACCCCTTCCCTCTCCCTCACCCTGCCTTTTCAAGTGAATTCAATTCCCTGACCTGCTTGCCAGTCCCACAAACAGCTGCACCTTCCTAACTCCTTGTGTCAACACCGCTGCTGCACGCCTCACATGGTGTTATCTATTAAGTGTTTGGTTTGTGGGTTTGTTTGGCTTTTTTAAGAAATGTCATTATGTATGACCTACTGCCTCTGAGAAACTGGAGAAAGCTAATGGCAGGAAGGGTGGGTATCCCTCTCTCTCTGGAAGGAAAGCGAGAAGGAAGTGCCCAGCAGTTACCAGGTCTCTGAATCTTTCTCCGAGGGAGCCTTTCTGCACGGCCTGAAGAGGTGAGCATCTGAAACACAAATAGAAACCCCTCACTCGTCAACTACAGAACTCACTTGACTTGTACTACTGTTTTCCCTACAATATCCTAGAAGCCCTTAGTTATTTCAAGTATGTTCAGAGAAGAAAGACCAAAAAAAAACCAACAAAAAAAGAAAGCATCTACAAACTTCTTTTCACAACATGATATATAAACTCTAACATTTCTTTCAAATAACCCTGTTGAGCAAGGAATTATTCCTGTGTGCAAAATAAGCCAACAGGAGCTGAAATCTATTGCCTCTCATGAATTAAAAGCTCATTACTGTTTATTGGCATGCTTCATGTGCACTTTGGAGAGCCTCATTAATTCTTCATAATAATCTGTTTTCAACTGAAAAAAAAAATTAAATGGCAGCAATGGGAGGTGAATGAAAGTTCTGCATCACACTCTTTGCAGCAATCTGTCCCAAGACAGACTCCCTGATACAGCAGCTGTGAGTGCCCATCTTCGACAGTGACTCACACCAAACAAGTGAGAGGCTCGTGAGAACTTTGCTTAAAGGTGTTTGGGGTGAATTTAGACTGCCAAATATCTCACATTTCTTTGTTGCATTGGGAAACTAGTTTCTGTCACATGCGAGAATGTGACACGCCAGGAGAGAGAGGAGACATTTTGCCTGAATCTTTTCTTCCTCCTCCTCTCTTCTCTCCTCCCTTTCTCACCTTCCTCCAGAGGAGAGAGCAACTTGTAGGCCAAGGAGCTCTCAGTTGCCACTGGAAAGAAACATTAGCAACTCGCAGAGCTGAAAAGATGCAACTACTCGTGGACTTCTTTGGATTAGAAAAACAGAGATCCTGACTTAGTACGAGGAACACGCCTTTATCTGAAAAACAAGTGGAGAGGGAAAAGGGTTTTAAACTATCTTTTGGCAACAGATGACCTCGGGCCCCAGCGTGCCTATCTGCAGCTAACACACATAGTCACTGTTGCAGCAATAATTCCAGGGCACACAGCAGCATCGGTAATTCTCCTGCCTAGAGGCCAGCAGCAGAGATCAGTGGTTTAATTTTGCAGATTTAAAAGGGGGAGAAATAACGCCAGTACCTAAAGCAGCCTTAGAATTGATAACAGAGCTCTGCCTTCAGTGAGGGCCCTTTCACTGCATGCCTGCTGAGCACTGCCTTCTCCAGGGAGTACATCTAAATGTCAGGAAACAGGGAGAGAAACTTAGATTCTGAAGTTCACCTCACTTTGCATTGCAGCACTGGATATGTGAAAAATGCAGTTTATTGTGCATAAACAATAAAAGACAAGAACCTCAACTTCTTGCCAGCACAAAGAGATGGTCTGGACAAGCAGTGGGAAAGGGGTCACTGCAGCTCTGTCATGTTTGTTTTGGAGGCCGTGAGGGTGAAGGGAATCAAGAGGAGCAAATTGCAACAATCAAAACAGAAGAAAGGGCCCACATGGGCGTACTTCAGGATCACAGACGGAGTGAGAAATCCAGATTTCATACGTCTTGTGTTGCATCACAGAAAGAATTATGGGATTATCAAGGGAGAAAGTTGGAACAAAATGAGGTTTTGTCATTAACCATGCATATTCCCTGTTAATTTCTACCAAAAACTTTATGTCGACTTCCCCTTAATTACTTTGTGCTTATCTTAGAGAAGTGGAATGGGGGGGAAGATCAAGCAAACAGAATATGACTGAAAGTCAAACAAAACAAGAAATGAAGCAGAGATGCCTTAGAAATTTCTTGATCAGAGAACATCTGCTGTGTTCACTGATTGCTCTGAGTAGATGATGCCCGTGCTATTTAGGACAAATCTTAATCCCAAATTACCTATAATTTTTTTCCTCTCCTAACAGCCACCTTTATTTCTTTGCCCACACAGAACTTAGATCCCTCTTGCCTACCACGATCTCCAAGATAAATTTCCAACCTCATCAGGTAGGTCTCTAAGAAACCCTATGTCCTCCCAAAATTTTGGAGTGTTTGACAGATTCTCCTCACCATGTTCTGTATAGATGTGTGACAGCAAAGCTGTTCTTCCTATATAGGGGTAGTCATACTGCTAACTTGGAACCTTCATCCATTTAGAAAGGCAATCCTACAGAGACTTCACATCCAGAAGCCTCATGTCTCTTTTCCTTGTACATTTTTAGGAAACCTGACTTCTGATGCAACTGACCTATTTCTCAGCTATGTCTTTGGGATATGCATCTGGGATGTGTCAGTGCTGCTGGAGGCACTTTAGCAAAGTTCAAAAGGAGGAGACAAATTGCACTGGGGGACAGGGGAGAACTCTCTGCACCGTGTGTAATACACATGTTAACATGTATTATGTGTGGCTGTGTTATATAGATTATGCACAGCTAACATTTTCCACTTTCTTCTCTTCAATAATGAAAATGTCTCTAACAGAGTTCTGCTCTCTCTCCTTACCCTGCTCCCCTGCTCCTTCATGTTTGATAGCATCCAGAATAAGCCTTTTTTCCGCTGGCTGGAGGATGCAGCAGTCAGTGTGATACCTGATGTGTCTGCCATGTCCTCTTTTCATGCCACGTCCTCTTTTCATCCTCTTAACCCTACCCAGCTGCAACCAAGGCAGTGGTGGAGGGAAACCCTCACAGTCAAGCCCGGAAAGCACTGAAAACAAATAAGGTTGCTAAGGAACTGTAAAGATTAGCTCAAACCTACCAAATCCAGGAAGGAGAAGAGAGTGCATATGCTCTTTTCAAATATACACTACTCATTGCTCTCTTCGCTCTCAGTGCTCAGTCTGTCACATTATACTAGCACAGAGATAAGGCTGTGATTATGTGCATGCAGGACAGATACCCCAAAATGTGGGAATCCCAAGAACCTAGCAGGCTTCAGCACTCAGTATCTACCTCTCTTCCTACATTTTATAATTCCACCACATCTAAAAACAGCCAAGAAGACTTAAAGTGCAGGCAGGCTATATATTCTATGTGCATCATCAGTTATCTATAATGACAGGACCCTAGTTAACAGTTAGCAGTAAAGACATCAGCAGCACAGCTGGACAACATCAGCACAGAGACCAAGGGTCCACAGAAGGCACAGACTGTACCCTCCTTGCCCTTGCCATTCTGCCAGCTAGACTAAAGAGAGCGTGGGCTTGACTGCTGATTTGCAACTTCACCTCTGTTTTCCTGCACAGGCACAGCCTCAGCAGCCACACTTTGCCCACAGGGATTTTCTTCAAACCAAAGTTATTACTAGGCTCAACCCATAAATAAAGCTAACTCCTGTGTGTTGGGAGGTAGGAGGATGAAAGCCGGAGGAAAGGGATGAACATGCCAGTTGTGCCTTGCCCATGCCAGGCAACCCCTGGGGCCGTGTTTATGTGTTTTCAGAGCCTGGTGAACTCTGCAAGCAAGGAGCAATTGAGGTAGAGCAAGCCCCTTTCATCAGCTGCCCTTGGAGTACTGCACGTTCTGTTCCTCGTGCACACAGCTACAGACAAACTTCCCTACACTCTGAAAGACTCTGGGATATAAGAACATTCCACTGGAAAGGTTATATTTAGCCCTCCTATCACCGTTCACCTTGAGTTAAATCAGGTACTCGGAGCGCAGCCACTGCCTACGGAGCAGACGTGTGGTTATACCTGCTGAACCCCTGAAATGGCACCGGCCACCAGCCTTGTGGCTTTATCAGCGCTTCACAGCAAGGCTCCTCCAAAGGGCATGAGCTGATCTTCTTTGTTAACTTGGCTCCATCCTATCTTGTCATGCAGAGATCAGAGCAGTTCATTCCTGCTGTGAAAAACAGGAGAGCGTTTCCACTTCCCACTCAAGAATTTGCACCGAAATGGCACTACTTTGAGTGCTACAAGAGTGAGCTTTAAACCTTGCTAACAACATAACCTGAAAGTGACTGGCACGAAAAAGCATAACCTAAATATCCTTACACTCTATCCAGAAGAATTTCTCCTTGCCTCACACATCTAATACATGTTGTCCCCCACGCAGCTGTATTTCACCAGTACAAAAGGCTACATTTAAAAGGGTGGTCACGCCAACAGCCACAAGTGAGGGACATCAGGCACCTGCAAGTTCCACCTGCAAAGGGTGAATGAATGCACCCGGGTTCTCCCCACGAGCTGATTTCCCATGCTCAAGGACTTCTCACCTCTCTGAAGCTCTAAGTAACCCACACTCAGGTGTTGGAAGGTGCAGTAGCCCCAACCTGTCCAAGACTCTTCTTCATAGAAGGAGCAAACCAGCAGCAGCATTAAAAAAAGCCCACTCCAGGATGCAAGAGCTCCTCTCTGAGGGCTCCTACTGAACAACTGTTTCACTTTTTACGTTAAGAGGTAACAGGATTTTAGATGGTCTACATTACTGCTAAGAAGTTAAGTTTTAAAACCCAAATTAAGCACCAGAATTAGCTTCCAAATCAGGAAAATTTGGGGAAATTACAGTCTTTTAAACTATGGGCATGCTGTCTTTCATGAACTTAGAGGATTTTACTATTACTTTTATGACTCAAAGCTCATAAAAGACAGCATTGGCTGCTAGTATGGTTCTTCTACAGCTTTCAGACAACAGCCTAGTGATTTGTACTTCAGAAAGATACAGTGGGAAAGACAAATCTGAAGAAGTTTATGGAATCATCAATTTCTCAAGCATATGGTTATAGATCGAAGAAAAGGGTTTGGAGAGAGCCATGCAAATACATTGATGATAAATATGTTTGTGCCCCCAAAATGAACCCAAACTTTTAAAGCCCTTCCTTTTTCACACCACAGATTTTATCAAATGAGCACTGTAAGAATGTCATGGGTGGCATTTGCACAGCCACAGTCACAGCTCAGCCCAACCGTAAGGAAAGCAAAGCTGCCCAACAACTTCCATCCAGGATGCAGAAGACAATTGAAAATAACAAACCACCTATTTCTGATGTGATATTTCAGCTGATTAGAAAACTAGCAAGAAAAGATAAAGTATTAAAAACATAAGTAGGATGAGCAAGCTTGCTGTGTTCATGATAACGTGTGTATACATCTAAAATAATTATGCTTAAAGGGCAGAGCAACAGCTTCCAAAGAGACAAGCAGAATTTAAAAAGCCAGGTTTTTCAATATATTCCAAAACAGAACACCACACCAAAGTCTCACTAAACTCTTAAATTCTCATCCCCTCTAAACAAGTCTTTAGCTGAGTCTGCACTAACTCATGAGCACAAACTTGGGAGGAAAGCAGGGTAAGAAAAAAAAATATCAGTAAAAATGTACCTTTCATGGTTGCTTCACATTATTTCCATTCTGGGCACAAATCAAGCAGCAAAGATTGAAATTCAACCTGTAGAGGTTTCACTTATGCCTAAAGTAAATATCAGGTACTTTGCTACCATGGTGATGAACACAGCAAAAACACCTCAAGCCCTCCCAATTCTGCCAGTGCAAAGCAGGGCCTGGTGCAGTAGTCAAAAGCAAAATCTGGGCATCACACATGCATTGAGTTCACACTTCAGAAAACGGTTTAAAGTTTATTGAGTGTTACAGTTGTGCAAAATCTGAAATACATAATAAATGAACAGAGAAGTTGTGCATATTATGCACACTCATTGCTCTGGTCCTGCACAGAACGTGTAAGAACTGACTGATCGAGGGCTCCCAACATAACAGCAACAAGACTAAAGTTTCTGTGGGAAGGGAACCTCAATCCATCCCACTCTGACCAGTTTGATGCCAGCAAGAGATGCCCAAAGCCTGGAGAGGGATTGCAGGTCAACAGGAAAGCACCTGAAGGGCAGCACAGAGGAATTTCAGCCTCTCCCACCAGTAAGTTGCCTCATTGGAGACACAATTTAAATGCCTCTATGCTAAAAGCACAAAGTGTGGGGTATATTTGGAAAAAATTCTTCCATGTGTGGGTGGTGAGGCACTGGAACAGGTTTCTCAGAGAAGCTGGGGATGTCCCACCCCTGGAAGTGTTCAAGCCCGGGTTGGATGGGGCCTTGAGCAGCCTGGTCCAGTACAAGGTGTCCCTCTTCATAGCAAGGGGGTTGGAACCAGATGATCTTTAAAGTCTCTTCCAATCCACTCTGTGAAACTGTCCAGGAAATGAGTCACTTGTTTGACTCCCATATATTGCTAGTACCAAGAAACAAATACTCAGCTTTGGAGATCTAAGCAAGTTACATAATATTTTTTATTTTAAATAACCAAGTTCCACGTTAAAGCTCAATACCTCAATGTTCCCTTTAAAACGACAAATTATTAAAAAGATTTCTGTTACAAAACTAAAGCTAACAGCAGCTTAATCTTTCATGTCTGACAATTTATATTACAACATATATTCTGAATTTGAGAGTACAAAGAGTTTTCAAAGCTGTCCCAGACTATCAAGCTGACTTTGACTTTTTGGGAGTAGCCCCACCGTCTTCGGCTGACTTCTCTGCTGGCCTCTTTTTCAAGCCTTTCATTTTCCGTGTCTGCAGTTTACTAAGATCTTGCTTCTGCATGTGGATTCGACCATAAGTTGTACCAAACACATCGTGGGAGATATTCTTTTTCTTCTTAGGCTGCAAGGGAAGAACAATGTTAATATTTCTGAGTACAGACCCAGGAGCTCTGGTGAGAATCGAGTGCCCAAAAGCAAGGCCTCGTACATTGGTTGGAGTTCAGAGACTGAGATTTGTGCTGTGTGTTTTATGTGCTTCCAGGAGAGAGTCTGGATGCCAGCTGACCACCACAGAAGTGCTGTGGCCCCAGGAATGTCAGTTGGCCTCGATGAAAGTAAGCTCTGGTCAAATACACAACAAGCAATACTTCAGCCTTTGCTCTTCTTCAGAGATAGGTCTGAAAGCAACGCCCTTTCCAAGCCACATACCTTCAGGCCTTTCGGCTGTTTCAAAGACAGCTTATAAAGGTCATCCGAAGCTAAATGTGTCCTCCTCATAACCAGATCTAATGAAGGTCCCATCTCTTCCAGTTCAATTCTGGGTATTTTGCAGCCAGATTTCTTCAGAAGCACCCTAGGAGGAGAAAAACCAACCAAAATCAGCATTGTCCCCAGTGCTAAAGATGTATCCATCTTCCTTAAGGATAGGTTTAACCCTGCAGTTCAAAATGCTATTAAATCAACTGCTACCACTAACTTTATTGCTGGGAAAGGCATCCATCAATAACAATTTATCATAAATCAGTCCCATTACAATTTGAACACATCCAAAATGTGACCTGGCAAAAGTAATTTTTTTTTTTTTAAACAAGACCAGTATAATCAGTATCACTTTTAAAACTCAGCCTCAGTACCCTGAAAGCCATATCACTTCTCAAATTCAAAACAGCACCCTGGGTATTATTAGACATGAAAAATATTCACTATAATTTACAGCAAAATAATCTGAGCACTATCTGAGAAAGTGTTTTGGTTGTTTGTTTTTAAGAGTGAGACTAATTAAAATTATTTTGTATTAAGAGAAATCAAAATCACATGGAACACTATGCGTGCTATGAATGTTCACAGCCTCCTAAGGCAGGGAGTGAACTGTGAGGGTGAACACCAATGCCACAAGAAAGATTGCCTTGTCCTGCCTTTTCCTGGTTTTCCTTGTGCGTCTCTGTCTGCAGCCTATCCCCTGCTGTTCCCTGGCAAACACCCAAGTGAGGAGAATCCTAGAAATCAGCCTGAGAACAGACTAAGTCCATGAAGTCTAAGACAGTACCCAGAATTCACCAAGTTAATTCACACCACCTTACTAATCCAGCCACAAGGAAGAGCAATCCTCTGAGCGAGGAGGAGCTCAACAAGGAAGGAGGCAGCAGACTCAGGGCTCAAGCGTTTTCCTTCTGCTGTACAAGTTACACTGGAGCACCTCTACACATTGCACGTCCTAAATGCAGCTCAAGCCAGTTCAGTTTCACAACTACAGACCAAAGCTGACAAGTGTACCAAACCCCAAACAAATAGATAAAACACATACTCACTTGTAGCTTCTCATGTAGATTTTCCCATCTACAGCTGTGAAATGCAGAACGTACTCTAAACCAGCCAGACGAATACTGGGCACCGTGGGACCTCTGAAGAAATCTGAGAGAGCATTTAAAAGGAATAAATGCCAGGTTTCTTGGCTGAAAATAAAACCAACAGATGCCTATAACAAATTGGAGATGTGATGTGGGCCCATTTTGAAATACGAATCTCACAAAATAGCCACTACTTAAAACTGCAGCCTGGCCAGGACAGAAATGCAACATTGCACGTGTTAGTGTGCACTGCTGAATCCAAATGTGTGTGGATATCCCGACAGGAACACTGTGACTTTCCAGAGATAATTTGGTAGCAATATACACGCTACCTACACATATACTGCCTATATGTAAGTGCATGGAAAAGAGCAAATACACTTTCAGAGCAGTGACTTAACATTATTAAGCTAATTGGAATAATTGCATTGTCAGTTCTTTTAAATATTCATCTCCAAAATCAGGGGAAAAAAAATATTTGTTGGTTAGGCCAGTCAATGCTCAGCTAAACACAGATCAGTACAGAGAAGCCATTTGCTCAGGTATCTGTTTAAAGACATCATTCAATGAAAAATATTCACTATAATTTACAGCCAGACTTGGCAGACTAGAAAGAGGGATCAAAACCAGTACACAGCAGATCAAAACTGCATCTTGTCTACTCTTACCTACATTTTCTCTCTCTGACTCTGGGAAAAACTTTCGATATATCATTTCTTTCATACCTCCCTCACAACAAGGCACCTCTGTCCTCTAGGTAAAGCAACATTTGTCATTATGTCCAATGTTATCTCTATTAATAAGCAACACATCTGTGAAAATAAGATGCTTCAAATACTTGCTCAGTTTGCAAAGAGAACACCGAAATACAGGTTAAATACGAAATGAGCCGCCTCTAGCAAGGTTCTTATACCAGGCTATGAAAATATACTGTGCAATCAGAGAGCCTGCAACGAGCACAGCAATCTGTCCAACACATGCAGAGGGTGGAAAAAGAATGTGACCTTGACCAAGGCAACAAGGTGGGCTAATAAACATGACAGGGCAATGCTGAAACATAGGAGAACTGCTAACAGATGCAAAACACATCACTCTTTCCCACTCTGTCCCGTTTTCAGATCCCCTGGCTACTTGTCTTTTCCTTCACTACCTTTTTGCAAGAGTATCAGCACTGGAGTGACATCCAAAACACAGTTTTGCTGGCAAATACCAGCTGGAGTCAGCCCAGAAAACTTCCTTGGTCAACTAAATACTCTCTTCTTCTTTCGAGTCCAACTTGCAGTTAGAGGAAAAGTTGCAAATAAAACATTTTGTTCGCTTGTGGCATTTTTTTTTCCCTTCAATTAGCTCTCTGCAGGTACACAGGCTTACATTCATAGTGGTTTTATTGGCAACACCTCCCCTTCATATTTTCCTGTGGCATCATACATCTTTTTACCCACAGGATGAGCTCTTCCAATAAACGCAGGTGGTCAGGAATTTGTTTCCTGGCAACACTGAACAGCTGCAGAAACCTTATACTTCAGTATACCCAGAGAGTTGAAGTTTTTTTAACGTACTCTTAATTTACAACTCTTGCTTTGGTAGGACGAGAGACTTGCTTTCTCCTTTCTTTCCATCCCTAGCTCTCTCTCCCCCTTGTCCTCAAACATGTTTCCAGAACTTCTAATTTACTCCTTCCTACAGAGAGCTTTTCAGGACCTTTCTATCTCCAGATTAAACTCCTAATTGATTTTGGAATGCAAGTCTTTCTGTATCAATTCGTATCCAAAAGCTGGTAACACTGTAATCTATGCAGCTATGGTTAGATGAGTGCAGTTCAAACTGCATCCCAGACACTTCCCAGCCATCCTCTTTCCTGGCCAGAAAAAGCCCTCAAATCTTTTCAAACACTCAAAAAGAGTCTGTGTGAGGAAGGTTGTTTGAAGACCAAGGTGACAGCCAACCTAAAACTGCAGAGATCTCCTGCAAACCAACGTTTTAGAAAGTGTGTAAGCAAGCCCTATAGTGCCTGGCCATTTTAAGGATAAAATAGATGTACAATAACAGAACTAACAACATGCAGGCAGTGTTTTAAGAGTTGAAACATGTTATAGATACAGGCATAAAAAGTTATTAGAATTTCATTAACTGCATTCCAAGAACTGCATCGTAAATTAGCTCCTACACTGCCACATCGGAGGGCAGTGAAAACCAAAAGAGAAAAAATGGGATGTCTTTGTCTTTCAGGTCTCCAAAGAAAATGCACGTGTCATTTATTTCTCCTAAACAGCTTCTTCCACTTCACAGTTTAACCAGACTACAGCATTTGGTTACCATGAAGACAATAATTTACCCTTGCCCTTAATTTCACAAAGAAACTGCTGTAAGATGATTGTCCAAACATGCATAAGCCCTTTTGATATCACACAAGCCAATGAAAGCTTGGTTGTTCCTCAGCATCACTGGCATCACACTGCTTTGGCAACAAGAAGCTGTCAGCTATCTAATATTCCCTCTGGGATCCCAACAATACTAGTACAGCAACAAAATATTTGCAGCTGCTGTTAGAAAGACATTCTTCCATCTTTCTTAGCAAGAGTAGCAGCTCAAAGGTATCATCTTTTGCAGAAATGGAACAAATCACTTCTTCCTTATCAGTTAAGGGCAGTTTTCAAGCAGGTCACATTAATACCCAAATAATTTTAATTCGGTATTGAAAGTTAGTGACACCTTCAAGCTTTTATTCTCCTTAACCTTTTTCTTTGTCTATTCTTTTCCATCTGGGTATTTCACAGAAGTCAGCAGACCAATTAAGATCTGGAGTACTTGGCATATGTTCAAGAAGAAAGATTGGGTGTGGAGTACGTTTGACTGCCAAGTCATTAATAGCTAATAAATAGGAGAGGAGAAAGGACAGACGAACGTCAAGAGAAATAGTAAAGACTAGTCAGTTATTTGGCAACTATCTCACTAAGCATGTCTCCCATTTCAGCTGTTTGATCATGGGGTGCATGAGCACATCTGGATGCCCATCACTGTGCAGATGCCTGAACGAGATACACTCCAGAAAAGGCACCTGCTTCCTGCAGTGTAAATACTCATTCCCAGTGACACAAACATGCAGCAGTAAAACTCACTTATCTTCGTATTCAGTCATCTTCAAAGATGTATAAGCTCAGTCACCACCCTTTCATCCATCCCCAAGAATCAGTCAGCTGCACTGAGAGGATGAAAATTTACTCCTCTCCTGCTCCCTTTCAGTCTCATTCCAGATGAAACATCTTGCTTTAAGGAATAATACTAAGGAAAAAAGTCTCATTTTTAGGGTCTGTTTCTAAAGAGCAATCATCTACCCGTTTGCCTAGAAACCCGCAAGGAACTGAAAGAACAAGACTGTTCTTATTGGGCCAGGTTTAGTATTATACCAGAGCTTAAAAAAAAAAAAAGGAAGTAATCTACTTTTAGGACAACTATTGAAAAGAAAAAACATACCACCCTACTTTCTAGATCTAATTCTACCAAGCAAGATGCATTTTTTAAGTGTCAAGAGACACAGTATTCTACTTCTATGTCTGAAAAAGCTACAATGTGCTTTATCTTCCAGAGCCTCCAACCTTAGGATAGTAAAAAACTTCATGCCAGTTTGTTTCCTAAGCTCCAAGCCTGCCTTAAAGTTAGGGCACAACTATTATCTACAGCTGATTTTTACTGCACCTGTTCTTTCCAAGTATCCTAAGCAACAGCACACTTGTTAGAATTGGTGGAATTTCCAACAGAAAAAGCTTTCATTACAAAAAGAGAAGCTGAATTATACTGATTTGACTTTTCTGTAAGCAAAAATATCCCACTTTCTGAACGTAGTCCATTGATTTCAATATAGGTACTTCAAAACCTTATTTGGTTAGAGAAGTGATGACCCGGTACAATTATAAGGCCAAGACATTTTGGAAAATGACAGTTTTCCCACAATCAAAGTAATGAATTCTAGTGAACATGAAGTTTCATCTTCAGAGTCTTTTGGGACAGGTTTTTTTCCTCCCTTTAACAGTTCTCATGATCAGTTAACTTCAATGTAATGTGACGTGAAACCTACAAGTGCTCATTCTTGTTTTCTTTCTGTGCTGAACATAAGCAAACATTTATTGACAAACTAGCTTTTCCCAACAGACCATATCAGTACAGATCTATGCAATCCTACTGCCCAAATAATCAAAATACTGACCAATAAGAAGGCTCTTCAGTCTTCTGTATTCTTCATTCACATCAAACACGTCACCAGCAAATATCAACATAGGTTTTGTCCCTTCAGGACATTTACTGTTCTGTAGAATAAGAATTTTAAAACAACGAAAATTCAGACAGTGTTAGGGAACATATTTTTGATTTGAGAGGTGGCCAGCCATTCAACACTGAATGAAAAACTGCTGTGACCTGTGATCAATAGGGACAAAATAGACCAACCAAATTAAATTAAAAAACAGAGCATAAAATTAACATTCTGGAGTACACAAATCACCAATCCTCATATGCTGCACGAAACACTTTTTTTAAACAACTTAATTCACTTCAGGGCGCAGAAAAAATTGCAACAAAAAGAATCCACCAGTAGGTGTCGCTGAAACACTGAATTAGCAATTCCTTACCTTGATATCTTTCAGGGATACAAACTTCTCAACGCCCAGCTCAATCATGTCTAGCACGTGGTAGTCAAACATGCGACCTGTGAGAGCGAAAAAAGCAAACCCAGCTATTTAAATATTCACTGAAAACGACACTTATCATCCCAATAAAAACCCAAGTGAGACTTATTACCTATTATCAGGTTGTTAGGTCGCTTCTTGTTATGAGAGCCAAAGAGAAACAGAGAACAATCTGATTTCTTGGAAAAAAACTCCTGCAATTAAAGACAAGAACCAAGCTTGTGAGTTGCAATTCACAGGGTTTAAAATATTCTGCAAAGGTAGATGGCACAAACATGAGTTTAGGAGCTGCTTAATGAGAAGAGCAACTGCACTTACCAGAAGAGTTTTGAGCATGTCATGAGTGTTTTTCAGCACTTACACTAAAACTGACAGCTGGATTCAAGATTCAAATAATTTTTTTTATTTGAACTTATTTTTTTTTATTTCCCATTGCATCTTAAAATACAAGTCAGGCAATTTTTTCCTGCCATTTTATCTATAACACCCTTTTTTATAAGTCCTCATTATTTGCTTTTACACAAGATACTTTCAACCACTTCTCCTTGCCTGACGAGTAAGTGCAAGCTGGCTGTCATCGTAATGCCTCATTGTAGTTTCCCAAATAAGCTTTATGCAGCATATTAGCTTTGCCTGACAGCTTCTGAACAACCAGTTAATTCCCTCAACAGCAAGCCTAACAACATCTGCACCTGGCACAAGAGTCCTACTACAAAGCAACTCCACGTCAATTTATTATTTAAGACTAAGATGCTACTTAAAGCCAAGCCGGTGGTGACTATCACAGAGATCTTTTCTCTGGGAGGAACAGATAAGAGAACCTCTTATGGTACCAAGTCCAGAGCCAACATTACAGCAGTTCTTTCTAAAGATGTCCAGCTCCAAAGTCTTTTTATGCACTTCTGCCTCCCAAGGCAGCTCCTCATCTTGTGTATCAACAGTGGTTCCGTGATATACACACACACACACAACTTATCCAGTGCTTCCCACAAGTAAATACCTACACTTGGCAGCTGTGAAGCACAGAAGGACACTTCATCTCCCACCCCTGCAACAGCAGCAGCTCAGAGAGGACACTGCAGCTCTGCCCCTCTGGGAGGTCAGAGACACCTGGAGAGGCTGGATTAATTGCATGTACAAGCAATTAGCACCGAGCTCTGCAACCAGACCCCTGAGAAATGCTGACTCTAGGCAGGCCAAGAGCAGACCAGAGGGGACTCCCCTTGAAACACATGGTCATACAACTGTTAATCACTGTGCGTTGATATCTGTACGCTCTCTAATAGCTGTATATTTTATTAAAAAGATGCAAAAAACTCAAATGCCTCAAAAGTGTCCTGCACATACTGCAACAACACATACATTGCAAAACTGCCCTTTTAAAAAAAATGCCTCTGGCCAGTCAGCCAGGACTGCTGCTAAATGATTGAAAGGGGCTTGCTCAGCTTTTCCACCAGCTCCCTAAGCACCCTTGATGGATCCCATGCAGCCCCATAGATGTGTGTGTCTAAGTGGTGTAGCATTTCTTCTGGGATTATTCATTCTGCTCCCTGTCCCTTCCTTCCAGCTCAGGGGTCTGGGTACTCAGAGAGCAACTGGTGTTGCTGTTATGGACTGAGGCAAAGAAGGCATTAAGTACCTCAGCCTTTTCCTCATCCTTTGTCCCTGTGTTTCCCCCTGCATCCAGCAAAGGATGGAGATTCTCCTTAGCCCTCATTTTGTTGGTGATGTAATTGTAAAAACATTTTGTACTGTCTTGTATGGCAGTAACCAGATTAAGTTCTCGTTGGGCTTGGACCCTTCTTATTTTCTCCCTGCATACCCTTACAGCATCTCTGTGGTCCTCCTAAGCAGCCTGGCTCTTCCAAAGGCAATATACTCTCTTTTTATCCCTGAGTTCCAGCCAAAGCTCTGTTCAGACAGGCTGTTCTCCTTCTCTGATGGTTCATCTTTTGGCACACAGAGATAGCCTGCTCAAAATTGTTGTAAGAGAAAACGTTGTTTATACTTACCAATGATGTTTGGTCCTCAAAAGGCCTGGTAATATTTTTCCTGAAAGGAGGGGAAAAAAACAAGTCAAAAGAAGGGAAAAAAAAAAAAAAAAAAAAAAAGGCCTAGAGAGCCACTTCTTATTAGTTCTCTGATAATAAAAAGTTATGCATTCTACCAGAATCTCCAGCAGCAGAGGCTCAGTTTGAGTTCAAACCCCAAGTCATATTAATACTGCCAGGAATGCCTTAGTGCCACCATTGCCATTCTAAGTACTTTCCTCCATCTTTCCTGTCTCCTGGGGCCTGACTTCCAGAGCACCACCACCAGTGACACACCATGAACTGCTGCCTTTGCCTGTTCATTCAATGTTAAATTTAGCTATTACAATTGTTTCTGCCCCACATTCATACAGACACTGGGTTCCCATTGTGAGCAAGACTTAGAGCTGAATCCTGCTCTGTGCCACCTGCCACAGAACAGGGCTCAGCACCAACACTGATCATATGCAGCTTGTTTCCAGGCTATTGAAAACTATAATCAATCAGTCATCTTCTGCACCCCGGTCATTGTTCAAGCCCCCACACTAGCTAGCATCTCTATTCATGCTCTGAAATCACCAAAAGCTGTCTGTCTGTCAGAAGACTCAAAGATGTCAAAGTGAGATCACTTACCTTTTATACAGTACAGCAAAAGGCTTCTTCACAGCATACTGCAAAACACAAAGTTTAACACATGTCATCTCCAAAACATGCACAGCACTGCTGTTTCCATAACCCAACAGTTCACAGGACCACATGAAACAGTAACTATGCAGATCAGGCTAGAAGAAGGTACCTCAAAAGGCCTGCTCACAGTAATGCCCTTCGAGCTGGTGACAATCTTGTTTCCAAATTAATTGCACAAGGAATTATTTGTAGAAACTAAGAAATAACAAAATAACTGAGAAACAGCTGAAAACAAAGCCATGTAATGCAATCACTCTGCTTCTAAGGGGCATAAGGAAAAACAGGGAGAGAACAACAACGTGATTATAAGAAGCATAAAATAACAGGAAAACAACAAAGCAAAGAGAAAAACGAGTGTAAGAACAGCCATAATATTTTAAGCTATGGAGTTAGGAGACAGGATTGGTAGCTTAAAGTTTCAGGAGAGGCTGAAAGCTCTCTATCAATACACACCATCAGCTTACAGGATTCTGGGATATAACTCAGCTGTGTCACACAGTCACAGTCCTGTACCTAATCCTCTTGTTTTCAAATGGACTTAGCAACACTTCACTTTACACAGAGGACAATTGTGGAAAAAACAAGAGGAAGCTCAAACCTTCAGGCAAAGAAGAAACTGGAAGAAAGTAATCTCCATTAAGAAGTAGGTAAAGACACCTCTGGAGTACTGGTCAATCTGAGATTTGGGGTACAGGGAGAGTATGAAAATACTGATAGTGCAGCAGAGACAGCAAATTGCAAGAAAGAGGAAGGTTGCATGCTACGTCCAACAACTTACAATGTCTTTAAGCACTTCGGTCACTGTTAAGTTTGCATTTCCTCCTTTTATGAGCATGGCATTTTTTGTATTTTCATTTAGCTTGGGTTCTCTCTTCTCAAGAAATCTTTTTGCTCTCTTAGTTTTAGGCTTTCTGTAACAATAAATTAATAGTTAAAAACTTAATACACATAACAAGACCTGATGCCACAGAAAACAGTGAAACCAAAGAAGAACTGGAACAAACTGTGTTCAAGTAACTTGTTTCAATGACTTAATCCCAACCTGCAGAATTACAACCAATGCCAAAAGCCCTGTCTCAGGTGAATGTGTTTTACTGCCGCTCCTCTTCCTCTCTGTTCCCCCCCAAATTAGCAAAGGTGATTTTACAGTCTTGTGCTTTTCAGTTCCTGCTAATTTAGATCTCAAGCTACGCTAGAATTCCCAGCCTACTGACAGGCTGAAGGCTTCCCCTCACACCAGCTCCCTCCACAAGCCAGAAACTCGCTTTTGAGAATAAAACAAAGCTCCTCAAAGAACTCCAAGGGCACCCAAAATAAAAGCACAAGCATGGCACATCTGTTGTCAGGAACAAGAGAGCAGCACCGGGCACTATCCAGGTGAAACACCCCAGCCTTCGCAGGGGCACAGACCTTACACACGTCAGTGGCTACATGGCTTAAGAATTACATTTCTTCATTAGATTACCTTCTCAGTGAAGCATTAATGTTAATTTCTTCTTTAAAACAAACAACCACAGCCCTTCCCCCCAAAAGAACTGTCACGGTTGGAGGAGACTTCTGGAGACCATCGAGTCCAAGCCCCCTGCCAAGGCAGGGTCCCCTGGAGCAGGTGACACAGGAATGCGTCCAGGCGGGTTCGGACTGTCTCCGGTGAGGGAGCATGCACGACCTCCCTGGGCAGCCTGTGCCAGTGCTCTGCCAGCCTCAGTGTAAAGAAGGACGTCCTCATGTCGAGGTGCGACTTCTTGTGCTTTAGTTTATTGCAATTGCTCCCCGTGCTGCCGCTGGGCACCACTGAAACTTCAGAGACGAAAAGAATTCTCTCAAGTGTACAGGAACACCCAAATTCAACCCCAGCTGGTCACCGCGGTTCTTCTAAGCTACCAACTGAGTAAAGGCTGTTTGGCCACTACCAAAAAGACGGCAGCGCTTGGTTTTCCTCTTTCCAGCACGTTTTCCATAAAGCTTTTCTCTCTGCTGGCCCCCCCACCGCCACCCC
>VZTA01024065.1:105082-116143 GCA_013398855.1 Mohoua ochrocephala | reverse complement strand
AATTATAAAATAAATATTAAAAAAAAATTACATCTATATAATAACAGTAGCCACAACAAAGAAATACCTACTAATTAACTTGGAAAACTGTATTATGGTACTTCTGAAATAATCTTCATGCTTGGTTCATAAAACAGTAAAACCCAAAATTTTCTTGGAAAAAAGCTTTTAGGCAAGGCTAGAACGACTCTGTTCTTTAATGATGCTTGTCCTTTTTTTCCATCAAGATTATTTTGTTCAGGTCGGAGGGTGGTGAATTGCTTTGTGTGCTGCAAGAACACAAAGAAAATATAATGAAAGTATGGAGCCTTTATGACTGTTCATGGACTGTGGCTCTTAATCTCTCAACTGGAAAAGCTCCAGTGAAACTCCACCCATTGCTGCCTTGAGATTTCTTCTCTGGGTTTAGGAGTGAAGTGGAGCGTGTTCAGAGGCTCACCGATGAGCAGCCTTTTTTCATTAATATCTTTGAAAGAGGTCACTGTGTTAACTTCCCTGAAAATGAAAGGTATCCTAATTTTTGCAATTCAGTACTTGCAAGATGCATATTCAGTTAGTTCCATTACTTTGTACCTTATGTTTCTAGATTAAATTGTTAAAAAGCCAAAGTAGCACACATGATGTCTGTGTAAGTGAGGTACTCCTGCAGACTACCCCCTCTACCTAACGAAAGACAGAGAGGACATGTTTTACACCAGGATGACTCTCTCTCTGGAGATGGCCTTCCACAACCTTAACTAATACTTTTCGTGCTTTGCAGCCGTCTAAAGCCAAGTAACAGTGGATGTACTCTGTGCTGCAGTGCTCAACATGCTTACAATCTTTGCAGCCTGTGACACAACCAGGAGAAAATATTTATGTCATATATGTAAGAGCTCCTATAGCTCTACAATAACTTACAATTTTCTTCAGCTATAGAAAAAAGAAAGGCAACAGACAAAATATCTGTGTATAGCAATTACTCTTGTGTAGACATCCTAGTTTTCAAAATTCATAAAGAAAGTAAGGTCACTATGCCTGGAAGAAATTATAATTTCTGAAAACAATAATTATGAAAAAACACAAATAGCCCAGCTGGATCAAAGTGAACCAATGCAGAACTAAAATTGTACAGGTCCAAAAGCAGAAAATACCATTAGGTGTTCTTATTGATACTCACTGCTCGCAGTCCCTGGAAAGCTCTTTGCCTTCGCAAATTACCTTGACATAGAGCTTCATTGTTTTTTTTTCTCTGAGTATAGTCATTATTTGTTTTCACTGCGCTGTAAATCTGGTTCCTTTCCTCTGAAATGGAAGTTTATATAATTATTCATTTAGATTATGTGATTTATCATATCCTTTAATGAAAGAAAGAATAGCATAAGTACGCATGGACAGTGAGGAGTGTGGCAACCCATACACTTACATGTGTCACACTTATGCTTTCACTTTTTGTGGCCTAAGGCATCAGGATCTAAGTACACCTCTGATTATCTTTTTTTTCACATGATCTACCAAGACAGCTGTATTCCTTAGGAGGAGTACATCTCCTACAACCCAGAATGAAATATATTAGCACCAGGGCAAAAAAAAAAAGCTTTTTAAATTTTTTTTTCAGTTCAACATGTTTGAGTGTAGCTGGATCTCCCTTGTCTTTTTCTAGAAAATTATGTGCCGCTATAATTCTTGCTAAACCTTTGCATTCTAATCCAGTATTTTTGAGTGAACAAAGAAAAAGCAGCATATAATAGAGTAAAAGTCCTCTAATCAATATGTTTATTCTTAGATGTTTTTATTAATAGACTGGGTGGAAAAGAGTAGGAACACAGGACTGACCATAGCTCATAAGTCTAGTTGCCAGCAGCCGTTGAACACTGTGGTGATAGTGTTCACTGTTGTGAATATAATACATGTGTTTATAAGTGCCTACGATTGGTTGCACCAGAGGAAGTGCATTAGTTTAAAAGTATAACATTAACTTCAGACTAATGCTCTTCCTAAAACAATTTTTTCAAACTTTTTGGTTTGCCTCTCATAGCATACTCCAAATTCAGAATTAGGTGGTGTGAATTTCTTTATTATTTAGGAAAAGCTACCTTTATTGGAGAAGTCAATAAACATAAGTAATTACTGAGCTAAGGGTGTGGTGTCATTTAAGCCATTTGACAGTTACATAGTAAATTTAGTAAAAGAAAAAAAAAAAAGAAAAGAACAGCTACATCAAATATGAGTCAGGAAGATAATTAATTACCTTTCAGTTTAGATGAAGCAAGAGCCAAAGGACTGACAGTTTGGCAAACACGGGCATGCTTTGTAAGACTTTTTCCTTCAAAACCAACACACAAAGCACTTAAGACTTCATTGTACACATGGAAATTTGGGGAAGTTTTATTTGCCATATACTTTATAATTTCTTTTCTGAAAGTATGTAAAGAGCATACCATTTAAATTTCATTACCGTAAAATACTGTTCCTTTACTTAGCCAACATAAGTAAAAGTAACCTTGTGTAACCCCAACTCTCTGGCTTTTATGGAACAATAATCATTTTCTGACAGAACCAGTTTGCAGGGTTTTCATATGTCCACCACAAAGAAAAATTGTATGTCATCTCAGTTTTATTATATCCATCAGCTGGCTGCCCATTTGTTGTGGAGTGTCTGCTGTGACTTGGGGCCGTGACTCTATTCGGCTGTAATAGATTGCCTGTAGTGCATTCAGTGACTCTGGTACCTGTTGCTGGTTTTTTTCCAGGTCAACTGGCTGCAGGTACATGTGAGATTGTTACTTTGGACAGAGATAGCAGTCAGCCCCGAAGGACTATAGCCCGACAAACAGCTCGCTGTGCATGTAAAAAAGGACAGATTGCCGGTACAACAAGAGCAAGGCCAGCGTGTGTTGATGGTAAGAAGCAAAAATCTATTCAATCAGTTTCTGCCAATACAAGAGTGCTGTCTCATAAAAAAAAAAACAAAAACAAAACGAAAAATGTCTATAGAAGAAATTTTCATGTTTTCCTAACTACCAATGGCAATAGCATTGAAATTCACCCAAAGGTGACCGACTGACTAATAGTATAGATATTTCAATTACATTTTTTTAACTGGAAATTTCACTTCTGTTTTAGCTTGATATGGAGTTGAATGTTAAGGGCATGGTACTGTTATTTATTCTGCATAAGATGATAGAATCAGCAGTGAAATGGCATTCTTTTTCCCCCTACGTTTTATTCCTTAAAAGATAAAAAAAATGCAGCAAACAAGCCTCAAAGGTCTTATGCCACTGGGAGGCTAATGTGACTGCTCCTATGTTATATTTAATGCTGTTGAAGAAAACACTGATTCTATAATTGGAATACAGTATCTGAATGTACCTCACATGTCCAGTATTTCTTCTCTCTTTAAAATTATATTCTGTATGATTCACTGCAGATGCACTGATAGCATGTAGCTGGAAAACTGCTCACATACAGGGAGGTATGAAAATATTTCACTTTGAAATAATTTTTTGAGACAAATGAAATTCTGTTACATTAACAGTGGGACAGTCTTCAAGAGAGGCCTGCCTTGCAAAGCTTTTAGCAAGCATTCATATTAAAAATGAAATTGGAGACATATTGATAATAATGATGTAAAATTATATGTTTTGATCTAGTCTCCATTAACAAAAGTGGAAAAAAAAAAGAAAAAAAAAAGATGCTTATGTATAGAACTATAATAAATTCATGGATTGGCTTTGAATACTGGCTGGTTTGAGTCCTCAGATAAAAATATTGTGGAGAACACCCTACTGTTGCCTCAGAATTTGGTCGTACCAGTGATTATCAAAGAAGACAGCTCAAAGGAGATTTCAGAGCCAACCCACAAAGCTAAATATAGAACATCATGCACATTCTATTTTTGCATTTTTCTTTCACTGTTTTTAGTACTCTGTAAGACAGTTTCTTTCAGAGTCTCTTTCATAATATAATACTACATCCAGCAATTCTCCTTTCCTGTTTTATTGTAAGATCATAAGATTTAATTGCTTAAGAAAGGAATGATTTTATTGTGTCATTTATAGTTGTAACTTTAGGAAAAATGCTTCCTACCAATTAAAAAATTCAACATATGTTTCCCACTTTAAAACAACAAAGTTCTAAGGTAGAAAAAAAGAGTTTTGCACCAGCTGATGGGAGCAAAAGATAATTTTTCCTCAGTCAGTTTTGGCCTATGGTTAGATTGATTCGCTGTAACTTGGGTATCCAGAGGTAGCTGTTAGTAACTCCAGTTTTTCTTTATACCCAAGAGAGAGCAAAAGGCACCTTCTCAGAGTAATTTATCTCATCCTAGGTGCCTAAGGTAAGTCAGATGTATCACTCTCTGTTACGCACTGTTCGTCTGCCTTGCCTTAATACACTTGTGAGTGTCTTAAGACAAAACTTAGATAGCTGGAACGCACATGTCACTAAGAAGACGTGTCTGCACCTCATCCTTCAATTATCACATTAGCTTGTTTTCCAAATGTGGAAGCTTTGAGTTAATTTGATATTTGAAAATATTTTTTCTTTCTTTACTTAATTTTTGGGGGAAACTCACGAAGAAAGTCTGTTTCAAATTCTACTTGTGCTTTCAATGTGCTTGATCATCATTTTATGAAAACAGAGAACTGAATGACAGGATCCATAGTTAGAGATCATGTAGTCAGAGAAGGTTCTTTATGTAGTACTTCACGTTTGAAAAAATAAGTGGGAAGTTCATTAGCTGAAAAATAGAGCTTCCCTTTAACATCTGCCTCTAAATACTGAAATTATTTTTTTTAAGGCTGACAAGGAGTCACATGGAAAAGATAATGCATACATGTTACTCCTGGGGATATTCCAATTAGACACAGAATGATAATTTTTCAAAATGAGAAAAATCAGCCATTGAAATACCCTAGGGAACTGGTGGCTTCCCCAGTATTGTACACTTAAGATTCAGTTGGACAGGGTGCTGGGCCATTTTCTCTAGACTGGCATTTTGCCTAAAAAGGTTGGAGCAGATGATCCTTGAGGTCCCCTTCCAACCTGGTATTCTTTGATTCTGTGACATATTAAGATCTTATAACATGGTTACTCATTATTTTTTGAAATGTTTATAATTAGGATGTTGAGCCCTTTGCTAAGAATGATAACTACAAAATATGTAGGACGTGCTACTTTATTTTCCTCAACACTGTCAGGGATGTTTTGTAATCAGAGCTCAAAAAGGTTAATAATACCTAGAACTGTGTATCAAGTTTCCAGACTAAAATGAAGGCAAAAGTCAAACCTTTGATTTGTAGGTTTTTGTCATGAATGAAGTTAAAAAAATAGTTTTACATACCATCAACACCATTATATAGGAAAGAATAAACAAACACTTTATCTTGTCTCTAATCTGCTTGCAAGTAAAGCTGCAGATAAATGGGCCACTGACTGACAAGTATCCATCTGTGAATTTACCAGGTTCATAGTTTAAAAAATATACACTGAATTCTTCCATATTTTTATACACATTTCTAGAATAATCTTTTTCAAACACGACTACTTAATGCTTTATTCTGAACGTGACATGAAGGCTACATAAAATTATGTATGAGAAATCTGGTTTTGTCTCCGATATTAAGTCATATACTGCTAGATTAGGAAGGTAACAACCAAACATAATTGCTGGTTTGTTTTTCTTTACAATAAAGAATCCCATTTTTCAAACAAACAAACAAATCCTTCTCTGAGCTTTCTTAAATAGTATGTAGAATGTATTTTTGCAAATTTTTCTTTATTTATATTATAATTGATGTTAAGAATATAACTGCTATTTGACATTTCATTTCTGCTATCAAAAAGAAAAAAACCCTCAAAAATTTGGTTCTTTACATTTTATTCTTTATATAGTCTTGATTTTAATAAGATTATTTCTAAAGCAAAGGTAGACCATAGATCTTTAATGCAAAGTCATTTGTGAAGGAAGCAGGCATAATAAGTGTGACCTGCTAACCTACTAGAGAGAAAACATCAGCTAATAATTTTGTTGCAGCTTCTGGCAAGAGAGTGGTTTAAGAATTCAATATCAAAGCCGGTAAATTTTACAACCTTAAAATGCATCGTGTTGCACCTGGCTACCATTTGTACAATGGTTAATGGAGAGAAGTACCTTGGAATATATTCAGTTGTGTAGTGTATTTCCTGGAGCTTTGAAATGCAAGTGTCAATTCTTGCAGCAAAAGGAGTAGGTAATTTAAGGGCTCTTAAACCTTACAAACATTGGCTGAGATTGCACTTGTCAACATAGCTCTTAGAGTAAGTCCTGAGTTGATTATAAAAATCCACCCTGCTTTCCACTGCTGCATCACCCAAGGTTTTTTCCTGAGAAAGGAAAGACAGTGAATGTCAGATAGATAAAACTGGAATTCTTGGAAATGGAAATACCGTGTTTAGGACTTGGTCTGAGCAGAGCACAAAGAACAGAGATTTTCTTGAAATATTTCCGTGTGATGGAGAGGGTCGATTTACTTTGTATTATTTTCTACCAATTTTTAACTATGGCAGATTGCGAATGTATTCTGAAAAAATGGTATCAATATTCACCTTGATTTAAAGCTTGATTTAGTGTTGATTGCTTCATTTCTACACCCAGAGAGTCATAATGCATATTTGGTGTGTTTGGCTATGATGTAATTTTTATTAATGAATGTAGGTTTTGTGATATTATGACAGTGGTTTGCCTGCACTTTTCATTATATTATTTTTATTTTCAACTAGTATTCCCTAGTCCCATTTTTGAGATCAAATTCCATAGCAATGACCTCAGTTGCATTAGTTTGATACGATATTTTATTTCAACATAGCATCTGGTTTATCATCAGAGTAATTTCCCTGTGTGTCAGTTAAGCTTCATCAGTTTTTAAGCTGGAAGCAGTGAAAGATTGGAAGATAACAATTATTCTTTGGTTTTGTACAGTACTTTTGCTAATTTAAATTTGTTTTAAAGCAAGTGAGGAAAAGTCTTTGATAAAAGTTTGTGTACAGATGCACCCATGATTTGTATTCTTTCACAAGAATTGTATATATCTGAAAATAAGACTTTTTATGCCAAAGCCTTTCTTAGAATACAAGTATAGTATCCTGAGAAGTGTGTGATGAACTTTTAAATGTTCAGTAATTCCAGTACTTCTGTCCAATATGTATTTATAGGTAAAAAATAAACTGCAATTTTGTTCAGAAAATAGAAACAGCTGATGAGAGGAAAAGTGATATGAGAGAATTAGTTTATTTGCTTGAGAAAATTAGGATGGCAGTCATTAATTTGCTTACCTGAATTCTGTGATTAGAAGATTGTTATGCTCTGGATTTGAGTACTGGTTACTTTTATGTCCATTAAGTGCTATGAGAAATGCCAGGAGATCAATCCCAATGTCCAAAAATCTTAAATTTGGACTAGTTATGTCTCAGATAACTGAATTCAAAGTGTTCAGACAACTTTGAAATCAGTGTGGTTTTTGTTTGTTTTTATTTTTTTTTACTTTTTAAAGTTTTAGTAATATTTAATTGCTTTTGCAAGCATTGTAGCAATATTGTTTTCTATAGGATGTTAGGGGATATAATTTGTTCATACATTATGATTAACATGCTTTTCAGTTGCCATTGATTGATTTTAACACAGGCACTCAGGATCTACAAGGAAGCCACATTAGTTTCAATCAATAATTCCCCGCTCTTCTCATTATCTCTAGGACTCTATAGGGAGGTGTAGGGGTCAGAACTGATCATTAATAGAATCCTAAGTCATGCACTTCAAACAAAACTGCTTAATAACTGGAGAGCTTCATCATTCTAAAGAATCTTATATATATTGCAGGGAGCAGAAAAAAGACAAAAAGAACTATAATTATTTTCAGAAATGGGAATTTTTGCTTTTACATTTAGAATATGTAATATGCTTGCTATTGTAATACTTATGGTATTTTATCATGATTTTATTGCAGATATTTCAAATCTTCCTTCACTGTAATTATTATGCATTTTACTTTGTTGCATTTAAGAAATGTATAAAACAAATAAAACCAAAAGGAAAACTAGTATGGATATTAAACTTAGTTTTCAACATGACTTGAAGAAATAATAATTCTTTTCTTCCTTTCCTCATCCTAACTCCCACATATAGTCACAAATGCATCTGTACTTATAGATGCACCAGAGCATGTACAAGGCTTTTCTTTCAACTACCTCTAGACGATTCCATCAGAACTGCAGATTTTCCTAGTTACTGATGTGAAAGTAAAGTTGTTTCTGTTACTCACGAGCTTCCCTTTCCTATGCACGGTGCAGACACACTCTGACAACTTCCACCTTGCAGGTCACTTTTCATTTAGAAACGCACGGGAAGTTAAGTTTCATTCCAGTTGCTTTGCTTTCTGCTCCAAAGGACAATATATGACATTCCAAAAGAAGTTGAGTGAAATTTCTTGTATAAATAATATCACAAACGTAGTAAAGTCATGTAAACATGTTCATATTGAATACCTTTGTTCTCTTGGATCATGAATGTCAAGTGTCAGTGAGAGATTGAAGTGTTGCTGAGGAAGAAATGGCACTGTTCAACCCTGGGACAGAAATTGAGCAGTATAAAATGGAGTATCAGTAGCTGCATCATCAATGGCAACGTAGATGTGTCTATAACAAATACAGGGAGGTAAGTTAGGTTTCCTTTCTTGGCTGAGAATCCATAAAAGGAATAACCAAACACATGACATAACAAGCGAGCAACCAATGAAAAAGAAAATCAAAACCCTGCTTAGGAAGGTAGCACACAGATTGATAACTATCCCAAAGGAATACTTTAATGAAGAAGGGTAGGTACGGGCTTCACTGTGTTCTGAAGTATTTGATACCTAAACTCAAACAACTGAGGCCCCACCTTGAGAACTGTGGCAGTTTTGGGTGCCTCAATATGAGACAGACATCAGACTGTTACAGTTTGTCCACAGGAGAGTGACCAAGATAACGAAATGTCTTAAGAGCAAGGCTTACGGGAGGCAACTGAGGTCACTTTCTTTGTTCAGCTTGGAGAAGTCTGAGGGGCGACCTCATCTCAGTCTACAATTTATCAAGACGGGCAGCAGAGGAGGAGATCCCAATCTCCCATTTCTTTGGTGACTAGTGTTAGGACCCAAGGAAATGGAATGAAATGGCATCAAGGGAAGGACACGTTAGACATTTGGAAAAGGTTCTTCACTGAGAGCGTGGTCAGGCAATGAAACAGGTTTCCCTGGGAAATGGTCACAGCACCAAGCTGGTCAGAGTTCAAGGAGCATCTGGACGACACTCTTGGTCACAGGGTTTTCTCTTAATTAGTCCTGAGAGGAGCAGGGATTTGGACTTCATGATCCTTAGGGGTCCCTTCCAGCTTGAGATATTCAATGATTCTATGATTCTGTGACTGGATCTGGCATAAAGATGCAGACCAGGATTTTACATAATGTTAGTCTTTTCCACAGAACAATTCCTTGTTCAGCAGGGAGTGAGTACTGATCACAGCTTAAAAGTCGGGCACAGTATTTGTGGGTTCTCAGAATGAGAACTTGGGGTTTTTTTTGTTTTTGTTTTTGTTTTTTTTTTGAGATCCTAATTTTATTTTCTTCCTAATGGTTTGTTGATCAATAGATCTTCCGTAATCTAAGACTGTTTATTGAGTAAGAAATCAGGGAGATAGCAGAATTAGGTTTAAATAATTATGGCACAAAGAGGCAGATTCTTTTCTACAAGCTTCTGAAGGGTTATACACCACAGATTAAGAGGAAGCACATTATATATAGATGAGGGAAATAATTCAAGGATAAGAGTGAATAAAATGTAATTGGAAATAAAATACTTCTTGTACCTATAACAAAGAACTGGAAATACTTTTCACTTATAAGCATCCTACTTTGAGGTTAAACCTGGCATCAACATACTATTTCAAGTCAAGAGATGGCTGTCTTTCTTAATTATAGGGCAGGGAAATATTTGGGAAGGCAGAATTATTTATGTGATTTGGAAGGTGGCCAGGAACCAGGGGTTAGCACTGAGACTGTGCAAAGAGTGCTGAGAGAACTTTAATTGCCTCTAATGCTTAGTGCCTTGCTTTCACATTTCATCTGAAAGACAACACCTTCAGCCTCCTGGTGTTTGATTGGATGCATTAGTTCATCGATGCTAACAGCTTCGTTTCTTTCACTTCCTTGAGGTTCCCATGCAGTCACCTATGTAGTCCAATCCCCTTTCATCTACGTGCTCTGATGGCAGTTTCAGCACAGAAAAATGGTTAGAGGTTATGTGACATTAGCTTGTGGAACAATTTTCTGAGGAAGTGACTAGAAGCCTAATTACTACAGACATTTTAAATTGAACTGGACAAAATAACTAGAGAACATATTATGCATTAGCATAAGCATGCACTGAATCACTGGGTAGAGTTTTCTGTGCTTGATATCTTGCGGCAGGGCACTATCAACAACCACAGCAGTCTGATTGTAGCCTGATCCATTACCTAACTTCAGGCAATAGGTCAACGTGACATTCCTAAATTCAGGAGTTTGGTAAGCTCCCTCTGCATCTCCCTCTGAAGACAGGGGGATGAGATGGGCATTTTAGAGATCACTTAGTGTCAATATTGGAATCACTTCTGAAAGCTTGTCTCTTTTTCTTTTATGGCATTAAAGAGAACATAGGATGACTAGCAGATAGGTTTTCTGCTTGAATGTAATGTGTGTAAACATTTCAGGCCATCAGCTGCTCAGATTGCCTTCTGGAAAAGCCACTGTCTTCACTGATTAGAGGCAGTTTAAAGAAAAAATGTAACATGTTTATATTACCCCCTCTGGTTGTCATCCTACCTTCCAGTTATCCCCAGAAGAGTGGGAAAAGAGAAACTTTCAAACTATTCATGTGTGAAGATGGGCCTTCTGTCAGGGCAACATGTTTGTCTCCAGTGAGTGTAAGAGAATATGGAGAGATGAACCTTTGTAAATACCCCTGCCACCAATGGGTGAGGTATAACTATAGCTAAATGACATTTCAGGCACTATGTGAAAGTAGCATGAT
>VZTA01024065.1:74697-105061 GCA_013398855.1 Mohoua ochrocephala | reverse complement strand
CCCCCCCCCAGTAATCCCATTAAGGACAGAGAACTATAAATAAAAAAAAAAAATGTTTCATAAAAGTGAATCAAGAAAGGCTATAACATGGTTAGAAATGGCATTTTAAAGCTACATACCACTTTATTTTTAACTTACCTTAGGTTTAATATCTGTGATGATAGATGATGTGTCAGAAGGGTCCTAGAAAATGTTAAAATTGATTGCTAAATTAGTGACAGCAATAATAGCACTACTCTACACCGAGTACCTGGAACAGAGTAGTTAGTGCTAGGCATTTTTGTATGCCTCTTTCAGAATAGCCTTCACAGTCCTGATTCAGGGAAAATATCTTTTCTGAAGGCAGAACCTTAGAAAGCCACATATTTATGGAGATACGAAGGAGTTGTGTTTCCCCTGCAGTTATGGGATGAGGTCATATTGCAGGAAGAAAAAAATATTTGTGTCATAAAAACTGGCATTTTCATATCAGAAATAAACTTTAATATGTCTTTATTTTTTATTTCTCTAACTTGTTTTGCTTATGTTTTTCTGCTGTGTTATTTTTACAGTATCACAGACATGCAGGGCACTTCATAAGCCAGTTTCACACAGTCCTAGACTAAAAGCTCGTGCAGTCTAATGATAGACCAAGTCACTGGTGGTACAAGATACACGGAAATAAGGATGTGTAGCTGCTTCTTTTTTGTTAATTATCCAGATTCCAGGGAGTAGCATAAGGAGGAAAGCCCTCCAAGCTTCTTTGTACTCTCAGATAAGGTGGAAGTGGAAAAGGGGAACTTCCATCCACTTGTTTTAGACTATGTCTTTTGAGAGTTTCAGCAGTTCCTCTAGCATCATTCCTAGAAGGGCATACACAGAGGACTTTCACCCATGCTCATCCCTTTTGAGAGGGCAAGGTTCAGCCCCAATTGAATATGAAGGAAGATGTATCAGTCTAGACTGTGCATCACAAAGGAGAAATAAATTCTTATTTGGGATAGAAAAAAAAAAGTATTTCACATAAAGAATAGAAGTTTGATTTTTTTAAGGATGGAAAGGTCTATGAATTGGGGTTTTTTCATTTGTACTAGGGTGTTTTGATGCACTGACTAGCAGCGGCGTTACAATAACAACAGCCAATGGAAATAATCACCTGTTTTCTGTCCAATTACGTCATGTAACAGTCTACAAAATTGGAAGACTCAGTCCTCCTGACCTTGAGAATAATCATCTTTTTTTTTTTTTAAATAGATTTTTAAAACTTACACTCTGAGGTATATGTAGTACAGATTAACATAATTTAAGAACAGGCTTTCTTTCTTTGGTAGGATAGATGTCTTCTGCACAAAGCGGCAAGCATATTTTAAATTTCAGGCTCCAGCTTTGCATGCATTACTGAATTTTTAATTTTGTTAAGCATAAAACATTGAGGGCTTGCTAAGAATATTGACAAATTCTGAGCAGCTTTTTAAAAGTAAGTAGTTACCCTAGACTCAGTATTGACATTCTTGCTTTAACATCCCTAAGTCAGAATTTTGATGTAAGTTTTGGAAGTCTAATCATTATATATAAGTATAAAGCCAAGGGAAATGCCAGCCTTGGAAGATGGAAAGGAAGGCTGCAGCGCTGAGTGTAGGTCCCAGCATAGCCCTGCCCAAAATATATATGAACCAGATTCAATTTCATCTGGTCACATACACTGACGTGTCCCCCTTCTGGCTTACTGTGTGTTTATGTGGGGCGAGACATGATAGGATCCCTGCAGAAGGGCCTGTTGCCTGTCTGAAGAGCATCAGCAATTTGTTCCCAGCTGGAGTTTAATCTTACTTTAGAAGAGTAATCATGCTATCCACAAAGTGGCTGGAACCCAATTTTATTGTGATCTGACTTTGTGAAACTGGATCAGGAACGTATCATGTTTTAGCTAATAATATCAAGGTTTTCTCTGTGCATTTCATCTCAAAGAAGTTCAGAAACTCCCACAGGTGTCTGTCTCTTTTAATCTGTATTTTTGTATAGATTCTATCTGAATTTTTATTTTCAACTGCAGGCAGCCTTCTTAGTAACTTCAATCTGACTGTTAGAAGCTCCTTGTTGAAGTGGTGGGCAGCAGGCAGATAAACTGCCTCACACTCTCGGGGCAGGAGGACATTTGGGTTTAAAATAGCTGGGTAGGTCTTCACTGTTAGAAAATACTGCTGGGATTTTAGTACCAGATTTCCTGAAGAGCAATTCTTAGACTCTTTATGCAAATGAACTGGGTTTTGCAATTTTGCATTTCTTACATGTCAGAAGTACAAGTCTTGGTCTGTATGAATATTTTAAGTACCTGACCTCTGTTCATTTAAATTCATATCACACTTTAATTTTTGTGGTTTCACCATCCTACACTAAAAAGTGCTGAGTTAGTGTTGTCTTCCTTTACCAGTGATATGAACTGCATTATCTGCATTTGTTGGTGTTAAGCCCCAGACTTTCTCGATGAGTTTCTTAAAGGGGCTTAGGTTTTTTTATGCCCTGAGGCAGGGGCACAGGAGAAACACGACATTCTCGGGAGGTTACACAACAAACTTTTACTGTCAAACTTTAGAAAATAAGGCTGCTTGGCAAATTTTAAAGCAAATATTCAATCAAAAAAAAGCATTTTGCGTGGCATTGACTTAGAAACCTCTAACCCATCCAACTTTAAGTTACCCGGGTTTTGAGAGGAGGAAATTAAGAGAAGAGAGAGCAGGGTGAGGGTGACAGAGAGAGATTAATAATCACTGCTTGAATTCCAGCACAATTACAGCTACTGTAAAAGCCAAACACTGGGCTGTGCCCACATGTGTCTTTGTGCAACTGCTTTTATCTGCTTTGGTCTCCTGGGGCCCTCCCCTGCAGGTGGGGCCTCCAGAGTGCCAGTGGCTGACAGCCATTCTGGGCTGGACAAGAGGCTCCAGGGGATGGGATGTGGAGCAGTGCATGCCCCGCTTTCCACAGAACTTGCCCTGCCTCCTGCTCTTTGAGGTAACCTGGAGTAAAGCTAATTTTGAACCTCTTTGCACAGTTTAGGACCCTTTGGTTAATGTAGCTGGAAACAAAATGCATATGCTGAGTATCACGTTGCCTTCAGTTCTGTAGGCACTGTGCATAGCATGAGATTTTATTTTCTGGTAATTGTATGGTGGTTTTCGTATTTATCTCTATCTTATAGTTATATATATATCTCTAAATTTTGTTTCTGTATAAATATGTAGTAAATATAAAATCCCTTCATATTTCTATTATTATGTGGCATTGGAGTGAATAAATTAGGAGCTGAAAGGCCAAAACACAAAACTCTTCCCCAATATATAGTGCTTATGCTCCAAAATTATTTTCCTGATCAGGGATGACTTTGCAAGGAAAAACGCCTCACTGTTGTACAAAGTAACCTAGCAATTGTAATTGTCCTAAGCTGTTAATTATACCCATGGGAGTAGTTTCCGGGACAAGCCAGAGGACTCAAGTCGGGTTCAAACCAGTTTAAGAGTCCATCCATCTATTACAATGGCTAAACTAATTTATTATGAATTAAGTGGTGCCAGTTCTTTGTGTAGGAAATTTTAAAATGACATTGTGTTCAGTGTGCAAACAAAGATTGTGGAAAGGTTTCTGTTCTTGAAGTAGTTTTTGCTTCTCTTTCAGATGTTGATGACTATATCTGGAACATGAGCATGAGTCTAGATCCTATTATAGAATTAATAAAAAGCCTACCCAGACAGAGAGACATGATTCCTATCTTGATATTCTTATAATTTAAGGTTCACATACTTTAACCTCTTAGCCAAATTAAGAAGGCTATTGAAGCTAATGAACCTGTTTCCTTGAATTTGAATTTACCGGATCAGTACTCTTTTGGATAGCTAGATATAATAAAAAAAATAATGGGATCAGTGCAGTGACAAGCTTCCCGTAAGAAAGAAATTTGAAGAAGATGTTCAGATTCGTGTAAGAGTAATTTGAATTCTGAAGTTCTTTGTATTAATGGTTTCCCTTTTTTCCCTAAATTTTTATATAACAATTGCTTTAAATAGTGTACTTTTCACAGTAATCTACTAATGATCTACTGAAGGTTTTATTTGGAATAGAAAGTTTTATATGAAAAAGACTAACTGCTTCTCAGTTCGCATTGGATTTTTTCTGTAGTCTGAGGTATTTTAATTTTATTGTGGACTGTTAAAGTGTTGGTTTTTGGTGTTTTTGGGGGTTTTTTGTTTTGTTTTCTTTTGTTTGTTTGGGTTTTCTTTGGGGGGTTTTTTGGTTGTTTTTTTTTTTTTTTTGCATTGAGTTTGCCTGTTAAAATAATAAAAAATAGCAGTCCTGGGCCTTTGATCTTTGACTTCATGTCATAATATGATGAGATTTAGAGGTGTGAGGACCAGTTGGAGTGCTTCTGATTGATAGCTTCAATATTTAACCAAATTTTGGAGTATTTTTCAAAATTACAGAACTTCACTTAAATGTTAATTTGCACAATATTTAAGATTCAAATTTCCAATTACTAAGCATACTGTGCCTACATATAGCATTTTCCATGCAGAACACGTTGCTTTTTATTTTCCTATAACATAAAATGTTGAGATTTTCTGTACCGAAAAACAGTTGATTAAGATATTTGAACATAAATGAAAAATTACAAAAAAGTTATGTATGATAATGCAATATGCACAGGCTATCAACTATGAAAATTCATCAGAGTATATGTATGCACATGATAAGCATAAAGAAGAAAAGAGATAAAGATTGAAATTAAAGCAGTATAAATTTCTTGTGATGTCTGTGAAAGTGAGGTTCAGGAAAATTTTGAGAATATTAGTAAGTATGCTCAAATGTTTAAAACGCGCCTGCGCAGGTTCTGGTGCTGGGTGGGACAGCTGCTGCGTGTTCCGCAAGACCCCTTCTCTGAGGAGTCTCGGGCAGGGCCAGACCCCTGCTAAGCCAGCTGTACCCAACCCATGGCTGCTATGGGCCTTGCACCTCCCTGCGCATGGTGGCTCAGGCGCCCCAGAGGTGGAGAGGTGGCTCTCGGACTGGTCAACCTTAGATTTTATTATGTGAACCCCCAGGGAAAAGAGAGGGACCACATGGTGTCCCAGGAACCCAGAGAGGAGGGACTTCCGTTTGGCTGGGGGTTATGAGGGGGTCCTGAAGGGGCGGGGTGATACAGAACAGCCAATAGGGAGAGAGGGAGAAAGGGGCGGGTGTTACAAATCAACCAATGGGGACAGAGGGGCAGGCATGAGGGGTTTGGTTACATGTTGCAGGGGTACATGAATATGCATAAGAGTGGATGGGCGAGGCTTCCTCCAGTAAACCAAGAAGGGGCTTTCTTGGACCAAACCAGGGTCCCTTGATCTATTTTGACCTCCCCTTCCCAGCTCACTGCAACACTCAAATATGTTAAAAAAAAGGATTATTAGCAGAATTTTTAAAATTTGGATTAAGACGTTATTTTTTCCCTTCCTAGATTGTACCCTTATGATGTAAAGCTGAATCCACTTGAATGGTTTTCAAAAGATTTTGCCAATTGAAAAAAAAAATTATTCATGAGAATGGGAATGGGATAGACACTCCTTTCCCTCTCTGTACCCTATCTCTCTCTTTTACGTATCCTTTGCATTCCCTGATTTGAACAGAAAAAGCTCCCACTGACTACTAGAGTATGCTTTCTACAAAGTTATTTGTGTCCCAGGTTTGTTGACTCTAAATACTGTATGTTATCAGCTAGAAAATCAGCTACGGTCTTGGTGTTCAGCAATCTGCAGCCCTGATAGCCATCTGTGTCCATAATACTTTCATTAATAGGATGTACTATCATCACACCAGAATTTCATTACGCTGCAGAGGCACAGCGGCTGAGTAAGGAGAGATAACTGGTAGCTCATAAGAGTTGCATTAAGAACAGTCGTAGACATTTTCAGAAAAATAAGGCATAACTACCTCTGAAGGCCTTTCCTGTTTTCTTTAAAGATTATCTGTAGCTACTGAAACCAAATTTTTGTGGGGTTTTTAATATCTTTTATAAGGATTCTTTATCTACCAAAGTATTTACTCATTGATCTCAATAGAGCATTACTGATATCTCTTTGAGGTATAGATTGCATAGTTGCCATTTTCTGGTAGACATTCAATAGCAGAGTTGCAGATGTAATCATGAATAAAGATCTTTTCTGAAAATGGACTGTTGCTTCTGGATTCATCAACATAAAAAGAAAATAACACTTTCCATACCCTTATTAAAAAAAAAAAAAAAAAGGTCTGTGAGATTGTTTAGTAGCCTATTTACATTGATTCTCATAAAGACATTTTCGGAAGAATAATGATGTGTTCATAATCTAGTTTACCATTGCTATATTCTTTCACCACCAAAAGTATATCACATCCTGTACGACAAAATGAGATTGGGCTCATGCCAAAGGCTTTGACTTCTTAGGTCAGTCAAAATTAGTAAGATTAGAAAAAGAATTGATACACCTGTAAGAGCTGATTGGCAAGGTTCTTGTTATTGTTCTCATGCCTGCCACGGTAGTGTGCAAGGACAATCACACTCCTTATTATGCTGTAGAAAATCAAAATAATAGTTAATCCCTTTCCTGAAAAATTAAATATAAATAGGATGGGAAAAGGGCCAAAACTTACTAGAAAAATATGAGACCAAATAATCTTGTTCCATGCTTGTTCCATTTCATTCATTTCTGTAGGAAATGAAGAGGAAATGTAGAGGAATTAAGTTGTGCTGAGAGCTGATAGAGCCAGATGAAAACAATTTAGGATGGAGATTGTGAAGGGGATACAACCATAGAAAAGACCCTGAGAGGTGTGGGTATGCAGACAAGCATGCGCAAGAGAAGGAGGAGTGAAGGACCAGAGCAAGTCAGCACAAAGTAGAGGAAGTCCTATCAGCATTTTAACAACATTTTTGAGCATCCAAATATATTTTCTTTTGCTGTTTATATATGTAATTATGTTAGTTTTAGGATATTATCCTATGTTGTAGTTTTTGCATAATGTTTACTTTTTGAGGTTTGCTTTGTTTATATTGTTTTTTGGTTGGTTGCTGGGTTTTTTTTGAATTTTGTTTTGCTATTTTAGTAGTGTAATTGGATGCTGGGCTACTGGACTTATAAAAATAAGCAGGAGTGTAGAAGAAAGAAAGAAGACATAGAAGGACATAGAGGATGAGGGGAGGGTGGAGTCAAGGACAAGAAGCTAAACACTGTGGCCTGGTTAAGTAAAATTAGGGGTTGGCTAATGAGGTGAATCAAAAGGCAATACAGAGGAACTGAATAATTGCAGTGGTAATAGCATGCCTTTCCAAGTGAGTAAAAGCTGTAATTAGCTCTGAATTTAGCCGAAATAAAAAGAACAGGTATAGATTCACCTGAAGATAGAAACAGAAGCCCATTTTGTTCTCATATTTGTGAGGGATGGTAGAACCTGAACCAGGAAGGTGAAACAGGAGAAGTTAATATTGCTATATATCTCTGAATATATTCTTACTTTTGCCTTCCTCTGAGCTGCTTTTTAATTTTTTAGTATAAGAAAAAATATGTTTGTTTTTTACCAATAATGCATGCTTAATCAGATGGATTAATTAAACTCCTAAAGGAAGACATTAGTAAACTAGTTGAGTTAGTCCTGTTGCTCACTTCCTCAATCTTCATCACTTTTCTCACAAACCTATTAACAGATATTCATCGATTATTCATCCCCTTATGAAAGGACTTGGAAATACCACCCATCATCTAAAACACAAGATAAATATACTTGCTATAGAGTTACTCTATCCAGAGTTACTTGATATCCAAATTGGTGTAGGATTTCTAGCTGCATTTCTTTTCTTCTTGTATTCAATGATAAAGAATCTTCAACATTTTGGTGAGCAAACCTTTTCTTCTGCAAGTAACTGTTGTGCAGAAGTTTCTTCAGCTACTTTTCTCTGCCATTTATCTTGGGTAGACTGTTCAGACCAGGGTGCCCTTCTTCTTTTGTTGCACAGTAGTTAATCATATTTCTAAACATAACGTGAATTAAAATACTAATAAATCTGTTCCTCATTGCTTGTGTAGTAGGACAAGGACAGTATAGATAATGTTTTCATAAACATTCATCTTCTTGACCAGTTTTTGTCCTCATTGTATGCTTTATATATATATATATATATGTAATTTTTTTTGGTTTAAAAAATATGGATACCTCCTGGTCTTCATGAGACAAGGTGAGTGGATGAAATGTTTAGAGTGGAGAAGACTGAAGTATGCTCAATGTCAGGATGAATGAAATAGAAGATGTGATATTAAATATCTCATATGGAGAGACAGGTAATTTAAGAGAAAATTATTTGCAGTTTTGCCATAATAAGAGAGGCGTGACATCAAACATCTGCTTCAGAGTAAGTGTTTGCTTGCTGATAACTCCAGAATAGTTGATCAAATACTAAAATCCATTATTCTTCATCCTTCTGCCCCTGTCATAATACTGACTAATGATCTTGTCAGGAGTTTACAATTAAGTTCGCAGAAGTCTTATTGGTGAGGATTGAGGGGTGTCCAGTAATGGTCATATTACATTGGCTTACAAGGCAAAGTTAGAAGATGGCAGCTCTCCATGGTCCATTATCCTGTTGTGCTGGAGACAAGGAACCTAATGAGGGCAGCAAGAATTCAGAAGTACTCTCTTAACACTGGTACTTTCAAACAACTTACTGGTAAAGACACTGCTGGGCCTTCAGCCACTTGGTTGTCTCTTCAAAGTCTTCAAGGTTTGTCGTGTCAGTAAATTTTGTATTAAGTCCTTAGTTCTCTTATTGTCTGTTGTTGTAAGCAATGGTTCACTTTTCCTGTGGTGCTCATAGCTGTGTATGTGTACATATATACACCTGTCCTCGTGAGGTGTTCCAGTAATTAGAACTTATTTGTTCCTTTCTCTGAACACTTCTCTTTCAACTGCATCTTTTCAGTTTTAAAACTGCCTAGGTAGGTACTGTGGCTTATGTAGCTTTTCAGTGGTGTGCTTTTTTTTCCCCCTTTTTTGTTCTCTGTTCTTTTCTTAGTAACTTGTATCATTCTGCTTCTAGTTCTGACAATTACTGAGCCCTGGTTTGATGTTTCCTTTGAAACATTTCTCGTTTGATTTCCAGATCTCTCTCTGAGATGATAATAGCTAATTTAGAGTACATTCCTGTATATCTATAGCTAGAGCTATTTTTTTTCCGTGTGCATTAATTTGTTTTTATTGACATTGGATTTCAGCTGCCAGTTTATCATCTGATTTCACAGCACTATAAGACCTCTTAGCAGCTTTCACAATTTTCTTTCTACCACTCAGAATAATGTATTGACATCAGCATATACACCCCACAGTTCCAGCTCAGTAAAATCTGCAGCATCACAGTTTCCTGGCTTTGGACATTCTGATTCCTGTTCATCTGTATTTTGTGTTGTTTATTATCAAACTTAGCACTAAACAAGTTTTACAGTTTTGCAGTTTTCTCCAAGTAAGACTATTAGACTTCAGGTTGTCCTTGGCTTTCTTTAGTTTACTCTTTTTGATCCCCATGCCTCTTTGTAGGGATGCAAAAAGCAGAGAGAACATGCCTATGATAAGTTAATTCATGTAACATAAAGAAATAATATCACTAACTGTTGTTTGAAAAAGGAAATTTCTGTTCGGTTGGGAATTGTCGGTAATCGGGTCTTTTTTCCAGTCTGACATCAGCAGTCATTCACTTTTGGAAAATTTCTTTTTATTGTAGAATAATCAGTTGACTTTGCTGACCAGCACTTAACCTGATTGCTTTCCACATTATGATTTTTTAAAATTTTTCCTTGTCATTTGTTTTTTTTCCATAATGAAAGCTTTAATTTATTGCAAGCTTAAAAGTTGTTATGACTACTGAGTGGTTGGAAATGTAGTTGAGGCTGCCTTTTGCATCTAGTATTAGTTCATGCAAATTCACAAAAGAAATGTGCACTGTCTGTTTACAAGAATCCTTCACCCTTAATAAAAATACTGTACCTGGCAATTTGTTAGTTACAACATGAGTCTTAGCTCAAACTCTCAGGAGTCAAGATTGTTTCTTTTCTCTTAAGTCAAGATACAGTAAAACAGTAGGATATTTTACCATCAGCAAAGTTATAAATAATCTCACAATCTATTAAATGCCTTTGTAAAATAATTGCCTGTAAATCTGAGCTTCTAGCCAAAATGACTTCTGACCTCCTATCTCTAATATGGCATGTTGCCGTGTTTGATACAAGTTGAAGAGAATAGTTATTTTATCAGCTTATTTACTTTGGGTTTTGTGTGTGACACGTTGAAACAACTCTCTGGAGATCGTCCGTACAGAAAATAAGCAAAGTTTTTGGATTAGACAAACATTAAAATATATTCTGAGAAAAGAGATAGAAGAAAGGTTCAGTTTGGGAATTCCTATTCTTAAAAAGTTGTCCTTCCTTGGCATCTTAAAACTTTTTCTGGTTTATTGTTTGTATTTTTTTATTGGTTTATTTTTGTATTTTTTTTTAATTTAGATTATACTTTTTTGGCATCTGTATTGTAGAAGAATATTCTTTTAATTCTATTAGAGTAAAATGCAAGTTTTATAGATGTATAAATGTTTCATTCTTCATTCTTATTGGATTTTTGTACTCCTTTTCCAGATGTTTAGGTGCTAAGTGTTTTTATGTTCATTACTGAATTAGTGCTAGAACAAGTTGGTTTAGTTTTGTTTGAAGCTTTGAAAGAGAATATAAAACCTATTACCTTTGTGGTATCTTCATTTACTGCTGCTGATTAGCAAAGATTAATAGTATTTTAAATTGTAATTTAATTAGATCTATCAAATAATTCAAACAGGAAATTAGTTCATATGTATGCAGTTAATGGAATTGAATGTCAAGCTCATTATATGGTATTAAAATTTTGCCATATTTAGGATAGCTTTAAGAAGAAATACTTGAAATAGTTGGGATTCACAGCACATACAGTGTCTCTGCCTTTAGGCATAGCCTAAGGCTCCGAACATTTTTAGCAAGTGGAACTCTATTAGAATCCATTTTCATAAATAAAAACAGAATTTAAGTTATTCTTCCCAGGGATTAGCTATCTGGGACTATTCAGGAATGTATTTATATTAGTGTTAATTTCCTTAGCATGCTAATTTGATTTTATTTCGCATTTGTATGCTCAAGTACAAACTCCTCCAGGACCATCCCTATGTCAGTCAGCACATGCAAATACTTTCTTTTGGTTCCATTTAAGCTATGCTTGAAAGAAATTTACAGAAGTAGATCTATGAAGTATTTCCAAGGGATTTCATTTCTCAACAGTTAGCTTTACGTTTGCTATCCATATTAACAAAGTAACATAATCACGTATCCCTATAAGCTTATCTTAAGTTTACATATGAAGTTAGAAAATACGAGTCTCTTAAGGCATTATTAGAATAGCTTACATTTTATAGCAGATAAGAAATATTACTCGTATGAATTCTCTTCCAACTATTGTGTCCTGGTAGAAATTCCTTCACAATCCAATTTTTCCAGCACAGAGGATGATTCGTACAGGATACAGTTAAGTTTCTGCTTGAATATTAGTCTGGATTTCAAGCATTTTTTTTTCTTTAGTGGATATATTTCTTTTGTCTTTTTTTTTTTTTTTTGGTGACTAGTGGTATTTCTAGGTCTTCATTAGAGGAGTATGAATAGATGATGAATGTCTGTTGAAAGAGGTACAATAAAAGCAGTAAAGATGGAGAAAGTAACTTTTACAAAAGGTAGTAGTTAAATGATGGTGTTCAAAAAGCATGCAGTAAGTCACATATATGCACCAGGCTTGTTCTTTCTAGAGTGTTTGTGTTAGCTTTCCTCAGATGGATATGAGGTCAATGAGTATGCAAATAAGAAAGGGACTGATGATGCATTAGAACTAAAAGCATGATAATGTGAACACCAGTAATTTGTTTCTGTGAATTGCGAAATATATGGATTTAAAGGCATGATCAAAAGGACTGGTAGTGAAGATGTTTTTCAAGATTTCCTTCAGTATTTCATAGTGCAATAACTTTTAGTACTTCTTGTTTTGCAACTGGACTTTACGCAAATTTTCCAAAGACCATGTTTGCTACGTACAAGTCCCCTGTGTAGTTAGTCTTCTTCAGGAGTTGGTGGCATGCCTGTTTCTCCGGCTTCTGTTCCAACCTCGTGTCCGAGACAAGACCCATGTTCTACATGGTCTCCTCTGAGTGTTCAGGTAGTCCAGTCATCCACAGAGTGAACTCCTGCGTGTGTGCTGTTGAGGATCAGTCAGAACTAGGTTGTAGTTTTCTACATTATGACAAAAACCACCGCAGTTTCTTCTGTGCTGTAATGTATTGTTTTCATGACACATTCTTGTCTGCTCTTTGGTAAAATCTCGCCAGAAGATTGACAGTCAGCCCTTCAGGCAGTGGTACAGCAGAGTTTCCTCCCAATTAATTCTTTATTTCTCACATAATTTATGGCCTGGAAAATGTCTTCAAACTAAATTATTACTTTTAAGTTTTGTAGTGAAGCAGGGAAAACCTTTATTTAAAATGTATTTTTAGTTCAGGGAGGAAAAACAAAGTCTCATCTTCACATTATATTTAAAAATTCATAAATAGATTTTAAAGATTTCAATAGTTTAATTTCCTTCAAAGTTCTTGAAACTTTTTCAGAATCAGAAGACTGGGTAACAAATGTCTTCATCAGTAGAAGTCCAGTTCTGCCAGAGTTTTTGTTACAGGAAACCTTTGTCCAAAGAAGTTAATGACATTTATTCATAAAATGAAAACATTGTTTTCAGTAATGTTTCTATCAGTTCTGTCACTTGAAGAAGACTTGCAGCTGGAATGCTGGCTTGGAAATATTAGTCTGTTTCTATAAGATAATAATCTTTGATCTTTGAAAATAATGAATGATGAAATTACTGTGCAGTGTCTCCCTAACTATATGATAAGCTTTCCTGATGGACTGTAACCTTGTTACAAAAAATTTCAAGGCCAGGACAGGCCCTATACTCCAGGAAAGCATCCTTTTTAGGGGTGTATGTAATGAACAGATCCTTATGTGCAAATCCCATTGCCTGTGCAGTAGGATACATAATTCTTTTCTTAAACCTATGGACTCTAAAATTCATATGTAGGAATAATGGGGACGTGTTTTCTGGTCACCACTTTTTAAAGTAATTCCTGAAATTTTTTGGGCTCTGGTTCAAATATCAGACTGGTGATTTTTGACCGTATTCTACAAGATCACTTATTTCCATTTTATGAAAAACTAGGTTAAAAATGCTATTGTAAATTATAAATAATGTAAAAATATAGCATTTAAAGATTTTAGGCTTCTGTAAATTTTGCTCAGTTTGTAGGACTTTGCTGATTGAAGAGGCACCTGTAATGTTTTTTATATGAAGATGAATGGTGTGTTCTTTGAAGACTGGTAAGACCTGTATGGCTGTCAGCTGCAGGAATGTTATCATTTTCCCTTGAATCCCAACACAGAGTAAGTGTCTCAGATTGTGATTTGCCAATAATATTGATTACTGCAATCCCATTACCATGTTTGATTGTTTGTGAGATCATAACAGTCTCTCAGTGAGTTATGAGGATTAATCAGTCAAAATGAACCAGAGCTCTTAATGCATAAAATAACACTAGGTTAATTTTAAAAGCTACAGTTACTTTAATGCTTTTCATATTTTATCTTTGTTTTACAGATTTAACATTTGTGATTGTTTCTGTGACAAATTAATTATGGTTTGCTCCACAGTGCATACTGAAGTGTAACAAAGAACTAAGCTTAACATCCTAATAGAGGACAATCACATATAATTGTTTCTGTGGGTACAGTAGCTATATTTGCCAACTTTGTGCTCGAGTCCTTCACATACAAATAATATCTGTACATGTGCAGCCCTTACAGCCTTTATTCATGCTGCTACATTATGCTTTAGAATTCAAGCTTTTAGGATTTGACAGTTTATAGGACATGAGAGTACAGAACATAATAACTCCTTTTGATTAGTTACTTTCAGCAGCTGAGATGATGGTAGCTGAGATAAATGTGGGTGACTTGTAGCTGACATCATTCTGCTGGGGTTACCAGTACTGGTATTACGATGCTGGAACAAAATATTTGGCAACAGCAGATACCTCACTTCCAGAGCAGGAGGTGGAATGAACAGCAACTCAAAACACTTGGCAGGAGTCGTATATTCCATTTTCATTTCTCTAAAGAATTATTTAAACAGGAGTGAAGGAATATGAACCATGTCTAGCAAATCTCAGTGTCAGTGTAGAAGAGCAAGAAGAACACCTACTTGCAGTTAGTAATGTATACAGCACTGGTGCTCAACACAGCCGTAGCATGGGGTCTGCCTGCACAATTTGGGTTTGTTACCCAAAAAACAGTAGGTGTGTTTCATGTCCTGCCATACTGTTTCAGCTCTCTAATGTCTAAATGGAGTATCAACACTTAGTGTATGTTAGAAAACAGGTGACAGCAAGGGCAAGGATTTTTTGTTGTCACAGCTAGTCATGAGTGATTAAAAATATCTCAGATTTTAATGCTGTATTTTGTTAGGTGGCATAGGGAGAATTCTGTTAGTCAACTGAGTCATTGGGTAGATTGAAATGTCGCTCCGAAACTTCACTGATTTTCAGAAATGTTTCTTGGCTTAAGAAGAAGCCAAGGGAGTTTGGGGGCAGGGGCAAGCCAAGTTTCGGTAAACGCAGCAAAGCCCCCTTGTACAACACGCTGCTGCCCCTCCTGGCATTGTCTAGACTAGCACACAACTCACCTCTTACCCTGTTTGAACACAGTGGAGTGCGCCCTGCTGCTGCTTCTGCGGCAGACCGTAATACCGACAAAGGCAGCAAGGCACCTGAAGACATTCAATCAAACACATTTCATCTAACCTTTGCCAGAGGTGCTCCATCAACAGAATAGAATTGGGAGGAACAAGAAGAATGGCAAAATCTTATTTAAACAATTTATTTCTGAAGTCTACAGCAGTGTTATTATTTTTACACACCACTGATGGCATTAACTACAAGGGATGAATGTAAAATTTGCTGTGCTTGTAAATGAGAGTAGAGTTACTATGGATTGCATGAGAAAACAGCAATTTCATTGGACTTGTACAGCACTATCTTTACTCATTTTATTATTGATTCTATTTAGTGTAATGCTTATGCAAAATTTCCATTTTGGGATTGAAAACTAAAATATCTGAACAATTTTCTAACATAATATTTTACTGATAATATAATGGCTATTCAGAGGCATCGTCAGATACAAAACTCAGTTAAAGTAGGAATTCCTGTTATAAGAATCAAAAAATATTTCCTTCCATGTCCAATATACTGTAAGTATAAGGTAATTTTCATTCATTGTGCTTATGAGAAAACAAATGAGCTTTTTTTAATATATCTCAAGCTACGATGAAATATTTATTATTCATGTTTTTTTTCACATATAGGCCAGTGAAGCAACTACATATACCATAACACCACTGGTTTCTTAACCAGATTATTATGGACAAGTTGCAGAGAGACAGGTTTTATTACTTTAATTTATCTAGAGTTTCATACTTCAAAAAAAGAATGAAATAGCCCCTTTGCATAATTGTATTAATATGTTCTCCATGGAATCACATTCCGTGATGCGAACAGAAATTCAGTATTGGATTAAATAATTGTAATATCCTCATGGCTGGGTGGTAAACTCAGACTGAGGTGAAAGTATGCATTTAAGTATTGTTAGCTTCAGCTAATCAGGCTGAGCCAGGCTAAACCACAATCAGCTTTTTATATTATGATTTTTTGTATGTGGAAACAGTATTTCCTGAAGAGCCTAATAATTTATGATCAGCTTGAGTAACTTCGAAGAAGTAAAGCTAGAAAAAAATGTACAAGACAAGGCATAAAATTCACATAGTAAATCCCCTTGCTAATGTAAGTCTCAGAAATCACTTCCTATTAAAAGCTTTTCTGCGGTATCTGCAATGTGAAAATAGCTAGTATGGAAAACTTTCTACATTTAATTGTCTGAATTTCTCTGCCAGGGAAGGGCTGTAGCACACTGAGAATCGCTACAGAGCTCTAGGATTGAAGGACCTGGGGCCCCAGATGTTCTCTCTTCAGTCCTGCTGGTACAAGAGAAAAGCTTAGGTGGGAGCAGATGAGTCTTTGTGGATAACACCTAGTTCAACAGCTTGTGCCAACAACAGGGATTTGGCTTTTATGACCATGAAAATCACTCTGAGCACTGAGGACTCCAGGGTAGAGACAGGATCCACCTGAGAAAGTGGGGCAAGAACATCCTTGTCAACAGTAAACATCCTTGTCAACATCTTTGTCAACAGTCTGGCCAAGATGGTAACAAGATCCTTCTAAACTAGGAATTTGGGAGACAAGTGAGGAAGTGGATATTGAGAGTGGAAAGCAAATGCTTCTGAGTTATGTGAAGAAGAGGGACCTCAGAAATTACAAAAAATAGCAAATGGATGCCTGCCTCAGGTAAATGTTCAGAAAGACATGCAACCTGGTAAATAGGCAGGAGGAACCAGAGCACCAGGTGTGGCGTCAAAATGCAGATGTGCGGGCAGTCTTGTCAACGCCTTTATTAATTATCTGGAGGAGCCAAAAGTCAAAAGTCAAGTTTGCAGATGCCACCAAATCGAGAGGATCCGTGGTAGAATCACAGAATCATTTAGATTGGAAAAGACCTCTAAGATCACCAAGTCCAACCATTAACTTAACACTGCCAAATTCACCACTAAACCACTTCCTTAACTGCCACATCTACATGTCTTTTAAGTACCTCCACTGATGGTGACTCCACCACTTCCCTAGGCAGCCTTTTTCAATGCTTGGCAACCCTTTCGGTGAAGAATTTTTACCTAATAGCCAATCTAAACATGTCCTGATGCAACTTGAGGACATTTCCTTTTATCCCGTTGCTTTTTACCTGAGTGAAAAGACCAATCCATACCAGTTTGAACACTGTTAAAAACTAAAGTTGCATTAAAAATTTTAAGTGACATTCTGAACAGGAATTTTTCTGTCCTATATCATTTTATCTTAGGAGGAAAGGGAAAGAAAAGGTCTGGGATAATCTATTTAGAGCCTTTTAAGATATTTTTCTTTCTTTTTCTGTTAATACACATTAAAGTATTTGTAATGCAGAAGTATGAAAACAGATTTTTAAACTCTGATTATTGCATAGCTAAGTGACAAATCTTCTTTTGCTTTTAAATCTGAATCCTGGAGTTCAGAAAATGAAAGGAGTAGTATGAATATTTTTATTTTGAATGCGTATAAGCAACATATTTTTCAGTTTTTGTGATTATTATTTTTTATTTCCCCATTAAGTAGCCTATAGATCTGAGGAAAATATACTATGTGCATATATAAATAAAGTATTAAAGTTCACAGACATTGAATTACATAAGAATATAACTTATATAGTAGTAAGTTATATTAAAGTCACTTTAAAAAAGTAGTAAGTCTATAAAAAAAGTAATTATATAATAAATAAGATATTTAGAAATAGAAGTGTTACTTCTCATCTTGCTTTTCATCTACGTGCAATTCCATATTTGAATTTTTTGGTGGTTTAACTCAGTGAAATTCACTGTGACTTCAGTGGATTAGAGCTATAGACATCTTTGAAATTATTTGCTAGTAATGAGATTTTACGAGTCACCCCATAGCTTTGATGGGAGCACTTCAGAGATGAAAACATTGATGGTGCTGACATTATGCTAACATTCTCTTCTAAAAAACCCCCGCCATACTGAATGTAGTCATGTGTAAAAGGTTACAGAGGCCTGACACAAAAGAAATGTGTCATTTGTTAAAACAAATTGCCATGGAATTTACAAATAATAATTACTGAGAATCAGGTTGTTACCCAAGAAATGTCCTTGCTATATCCTGCAGGAAGGTTTTAGGAACACAAGTAATGCTTAATACAAAACCATTATAACCATTCCATTTTAGGAATTAGGTAGGATAGCAGATCCAAAAATAGTGGGTTGCAAAAGTTGGCCTGTTTTAACAAAATGTTCCTCAGAAAACTCTCATTCTTTCAAGCTCCTCAACATCTTCATCAGAGCAATTATACCATAGAACATGACTGCTCACTAGTAGCCATGTAATGCATTTCTCGCAAGGTGAGAAGCTTGTTTAAATGCAGGAGTAAAACCATATTTTCCTCTCTTCTTAACCTCACATTTTGAGTCCAATTTCAGGACATAAGAAAAAATGAGTCTGTCTGTCTCTTTTGTGGACAGTAGTCCACATCATAAAACATCATGAATTATTCAGTTAAACTGGCAGGCTTTTGGCAAGACAGTCTAAATTCCAGCCAGCAGACAAGCTGATTTACTTCATGGTGCATTCTGGACACCTGTGGAATTATGATATTAAGTGAACTGAAAAAGCTTATCCTTTCTTATATGCAGAATAAAAGATGGATAAATAAAAGATTCTATGTCCAATATTCATAGTTTCTTAGCCTTTAATTAATAAGTTCCACTTCCTACTTAATATTCAAGATCATAAAGCAACAAAATTTATTTGAAACCTGTGTGAGATTTCCTGTTTTAATTGTTGTCTGTAATGAATTAATTCTACAGATTATCAACTAAAAGAACATCAAAATCTAAGCATACCTAAAAAGAGAGGGTTTTCTTAGTAAAGCAGTTAACGGTCTTGTTTGTTTCCCACCTTCACCCATCTTCAGTGTCTTGCTAAAAGACACTGCCTTCATCTGTTTTTATAAGAGATGTAATTGTAAGAGGTTTTGATCAAATCACCACTCTACATGTTACCGTTAAGAAGGGATGAAAGGAAACGCTGAAGTCCATAAAAGCATTAGAACAATCATTTGGATGCAAGAACATGTTTCTGTGTAAATCCCAAACAGCTTTTCTCTTTTAAGATGTCACATTTAAATCTTAGAGTAGTATGTATAATTGATGAAATATTTATAATATTTCTATTTCTGTGGTCTATTCCAAAGCTGAGAAGATAGAATAAAGAAATTAAAAGTAAATCAAAGCAAGGTCTGACTGGTGAGGCAGATTGTACCTGAGACAGAGCTATCCCTATAAAGTAGAATTGTCAGAGCAAGTGTACACTGAACAATCTAGAGTTCTATAGATGACATTTTTTAAGTGCTCAAAAGCATTTCTATCACTATTATTGTTAAGTAGTGCATTTAATAATATACTAATTATTTTTTCTAGCTAACTTGCAGAAAACTTGCCACCAAGATGCTTAGAGATATAAACATGACTTATGATTTATTTTGCCTTTGTTTTCTTTTCCCTGTCAGATGTTATCCATAATTGGAAAACTGCTAAATACTTATGTAATCCAAACTTGTTAGATCTCTTTAGAGAACTTCCAGGTTAAACAGATTTAAGTCAACAAACAGAATTCAATTAACTAGGTGGCTTATAATTAAAATAAACCATGCAATATCATGCAGGGAGTATAAAAAAGTAAAGGAGCTGTTATGATATTTGTTCACTGGATGACAAGGCAGTGCTGCCACCATTCTCCATAGGGCTGGCCTTAAAAAAATGAGGAGATCAGAGAGTCCAGGAAACAGATGGCTGGCTGTTGCACACACAGGCTCTAGAGAGATGGGCATAATATGGATTACCTGCAACATCTGCCCACCAACTTTGGACCTTTGTCAGATAGGTACAACATACTGTGTGCCAGAAAGAGGATATTTTATGAAATGCTGTTAGTAATGACATCTTGAACAGTAGATATATATATTGTATAAATTCAGAGTTTATATTATCCCAAAGTAATATATATCGTAGACCGTGTCCAATCGAGTGCAAAGTTGTGGGAGAAGACTTTCATGTGTCCCCCCCATTATCTATATTTCTTCATAAGGTCGGCATTGTCTTTAATTTTGCCATTTTTGCTACACCCACAAAAACAAGGAGTCAGTGTAAGTGTCCTCTCTTTCATACATAACTAACAAGTAAGATGCTCATCTACAACAGTCACAGCCTGTATGTAATTGCATGACCTTTACTCTTTCTGAGACACAGAATTGCAGTCAGCACTGAGTTCAGGTACTGGAAAACAGTTAGTTGCGTCAGTGTGGGTTTATTTTATCCAAATAATCAACATCAGCATCTCTGATCTTAGGGTTGCCTGTAAATACCCTGCACGACTGGGATGGAACACTGCATCCCACAACACGGCATTTGCAATAATTCCTCTGGTATAATAGCTGCTTGTGATTTTGTATGTCTAGTTTGAGGAACTCTGAAGGAAGCTTAACTTCCAAAATGTCTTGAATGTTAGCTATCTGAAGTGCCAGAAGTTAAGGATCTGACAGTTGACCAGACCAGGGTTCACATTCTGAAATTGTCATTTTATTTTTGCTTCTACATAATTAAGCCTTGCACTGGTAACATTGATTCAGGCACTGCAAAATACACAAGAGATGTAAGTCTGTATCTTAAAAAAGTCATTATCTAAAAGCACATGTGTTCTAAACCGAGGAATTTATTTCATTTTAATCTTTCCGCCCGCCACTATGAGGAATACACCTGGCTGAAGTCCTTAGATGAATTGCAGTACGTACGTCTTTCTGTTAAAGTGCACCAATGCTCATCTATGCTGTTAAACCTGGAATTAGTATGAAGCAAAAATGTTCTTCATGGAGTCTAGGACTTCACTTTCAAAGCATTTTAGTTTCAAAAGATGTTATAGTCTCTTTTTGTATTTTTAATGAAATACCAAGTTAGTAGTTAACTATTTGTATATCACATTAGAGGACACAAGTTCCACAGTACGTAATAGCAAAGGACACGTTTTCAGTTAATCAGATCCTGATACTTTGATGTGTTCTCCCTACTAAGAAAACTCATCTGTGCAAACTTGCTGGTTTTCCTTTCTATTATTAAAATTTGTTTTGACCAAAAGTGCTTTGAAAGAGATGAGTGCTGCCTACAACATGGATGTGATCCCCTAAGCAAATTTGTGATCGTCCATGCATGATATTTTCAAGCCTTATTTTGGATCTGTCTCACTGTCTTGCCCTTGACAGATCTGGTGCACACCTCAGATTTCATTTGCTTCATTTGTGTTTTGGGTCTTCATTAATTAGGAGCATCAGAAACAACACTGTTTCTTAATTCTCAGGTTATTTACCAAGGGTGATCACAGTCTGCTCCTAGAAGTGAAAACAATTTCACATCACCGAAGAGTCATTTTCCTAGTTCTGCTAACAGGAGGTGTTTTAGGTTTTTTTGGAGTTTTTTTTTTGGTTTTTTTTTCTTTTCTTTTCTTTTTTTTTTTTTCTAATTTTAAAATCTTTTTTAAAAATTAAACTTCTCATGTTAACAGATTTGGGTCCTGAAGTGTGAACAGCAAGAAAAAGATAATCCAAAAATGCCAGCATGGGGGAGAGTTGACAATTATCGTCATATAATTCTAAAAAGCTGATGTAATCACTAAATAAATGTGTATCATTGGCTGATGATAACCATATGTGTTGGTACAAGTTGGCATGTAAATCTGTACAGCTGATAAAAATGTTTTAACAGGAAATGTTTGTAAAATGGCTTGAGAGTCTCGGGCACAAATTGAATATTTGCTAACAAAACATGATTACTGATAATGTCTTTTCCAGTTAGTTTTCCTGTTCAAATATTTTTTTTCCCTCCCAATCTTTGCAACAAATAAACTTTCAAAGCAGAGAGAGAGAGGAACAAACTTAAATGTGAGAGTTCTGTTTAAAGAATGTTGAGATGCAACTAGCTTGATCTGTTTTACTTAGTTCTCTGTATTTTGACTGCATTTTTATATCAAAAGTCTGTCATAGAGAAAGAAAACTTTTCAAGTTTTGCATTTTATGGGGGATTTGGTAAGAAATAGTCTCAGAGCTTTTTGGGGGTATTATTTAGATTTGGTTTCATCATATGCATAGAAAATGTATTTGAAATAATTCAAAGTATTCTTCTGTTTTAGAATTTCTTTCCAAACTACTGACTCCTTTATCCCCTGAATTTACAAAGTTGTAAGTGTGAAAGATGAAGCTGGTTTACATACAGAGAAGTCAGATCTAAGTTCACAAATACTGTTTCATATTCGACCATTTCTGCTACATGAACAGATGCATCTCAAGGTTTTAGTTTTTGTTTTCAGTCAGTCAGTATATAAAGCACTGTCTTTTATAAATTACCTTAAGGTTATGATGGGAAAAAATAGCCCAGATACTTTGAAGTGCTCTTTAGCAACATTTGGATATTTTATGACTGAAAATCCCTGCTCTGCAACAGACATAACAAAATAATTTCCAATCAGGTTCTCTTTCAATAAAATAGTTTCTCTCGACATTTAATTTCTTTAGTATAGTAGCTTGTTTCTCCACGTTTTGGCAAAAAAGAAGGAACACATGAACTCATTTACCTTTTTAAAATCTCAAATATATTTCTGAGATTCTTCCGGAGCCCCATTCACTATTTTTCAGGTTTCTTATTTGGACATTTTAGTGCCTGTCTTGAGCATATTCTAAATAGATTAAAGTAATAATTAGTAAATAGCAATAATCAATATAATAGTAAGGAAAAAATAAAGCAAAATTCCCAGCAGTTTACTGGGTGAAATGGAACCTTCTGGTCATTGTCTTCATACACATAATGAGGCAGTCAACAACATCTGAAGCAATTGTAGATCAGGACAAGATTTATAGGAGCGTATCTAAAACAATGAGTTTTCTAAACATTAATTAACATGAAAATATTTTGAAAGGTAAGCAATCATTAATTAATAGCAGCTCCACTTATAACAATTATATATACAATACTAACCTGAAGCAAAGTACAGATGAAAAAGAATCTTTTTCTAAAATGCTTCTCCTTTATGGAGGGGGCTTTTTTCCCTTGACCTTTTGAGGTTTTTTCTCCTTTTTTTCTCTCCTGTCTGTTACTAGTTTGTGTGTAGTTGCAAGAAATCCTCATACGGCCTTACAGTTTTTATTCACGCTAATTAATGAGTGTTTGAAGTGTATGTTTGCTGTTTTCTCATGGATTCCATACAGCGGTGAATGGGGTTGTTGCAACCTCTCATAACAAATGGCATCGCTTTATTTTCAAACTCAGGTTACAGGAAACGTATTTGGCTTATATTTACTATACATTATATTATTGTATATTATATAGTATTTAAAGGAGAATGTTTGCATTTATTTTAGTTTCAAAATAAGTTCTGGTACCGAGAAGTACAAGAATACAACTTAGATACGGTAGTATTATTTATAAAGGCCTCTACTCATCCTTGAACTTCTTGATGTACTTTCATATCCTTCCACAATTACAGTAGGCAATATTTTGAGATAAAGTATTTGCAATTGCGCAACTATTACCATTCATGCGCTATTGCAGAATTTATCTAGTATAACAGAATTTATCCAATATTACAGATAGTCTGTCTTAACGTTTAGTCAACTTTAAACAATTTCTTTGTGTAATCAGGTTTATAAGGTAGTCTTGGTACATTCATGAAAAAGCAGATTGCCTAAGAGAAAATGAAAATGGAGCATGTAGACAATTTCCATCCTATGTCTCATTGGCATGCTCTCAAAAGTAAGACATTTCTTAAGATATATCACAGTTAAAGTATTGTTTTCACAATATAATTATAACCGCGGTCTCATAACATCCAGTGAAACCACATATCCTGTAAATCTTCTCATTTCTGTTACCTGTACGTATTTGCTAAGGCAGCCGCAAAGTTGTTTTGGTTGAATCTTAGATATCCAAAATAGCATTCACACTGACTCACACAAATTTGTCCCATTCACTGTAGTGCTTTAGCTCTCAGATACTCCCTTAATTTGATAGCTTTATATCTGTTTAATGAAATATTTAATTTTGACACTTTTGTTCTTGACTTTTGAAGTTTTTTCATGTACAGAACTAGAGTATTTATTGCATGTATTCAGGCTACTGCTCACTGCTTTAGTTTTTACCTTAACTACTGACACGAAACTCATAATTTAAAGGTTTAAAACCAAAAGTTTGTGCACTAAAACTTAGATCGTTGTGTTGTGCAAATCAGTGATGATTGTAAATTCCTTACTTCTCTAATAATCATTTTGTATTCTCTAATATGCACTTAAACTGTTGTCTTATGTTGCATAGTTATAAAACTTCATTATTTTTCAAAAGTTTTCCTGTCCTTTTAAAGGTCTTTGTTTTCCTGATCTTTGTTTTGCTGCCATATGAGACTGAACTTAGCATGTGATTGTACCAGCTCATCTGACGTTATTTTAGGAACAGTGTTCTCAAATGTTTGGAAAAATTACAGTTCTATTTTCCATAGTTTGTATAAGTGTGTCAAAAAGGAAAGAAACATTGCAGTTTGCTTCTGATGAGGGTTTTTTTTCCCTCCTTTTTTATTTAAAGTAAGTTATCTCAATTTTTATGTCAAAGCTGCCACATCTCTCCTATTTAGTGGCACATCCAACAACATGCTGGAGAGGAAATGAGGTTATTTATTCTCCAGTGTCCAAAGGTCCCTTGGCTTGAGAAGAATTACAGGGCAGGGTTCAGAGTATTAGGTGACCTGTGAGGCAGGAAATGTTTGGGGTTTTTCATTTTGATTAGGTCATCTAATTCTATTTTTTTTCTTTCTACTTTTTTCTTTTTTGCTAAATGTTCAAAATATGCCCAGCATTGCTGTGTTTGCAACTGTTTTTCTAAGCTAATTTTAGTCTCAAAAGTATAAATCTTTCCAACAAGGTTATACTGCCAAATGGATGTCAGGCATGGTTGGATTTGGGGGGATTTGTTTCTTTATTTTGAGTATACAATACTCAAAATGTATTATACACACATCTTTTAGTTGTCTACCACGAAGATGGGTCTTTGTTTTTGATTGTTTCTAACTTTAACTTTCTGGTTCTGGACTGAAATATTTCTTTACAGCTGCTTGCTTGAGGCTAAATATGGTTCATCTGTTTCCAAGAAAGAGACCGGGGAAATAATACGTTCTTCTCTGTTAAGCATGAGCCCAGGAATGGGTAGGAAAGGGAAGAAAGCGGTAGAAGCCAATTGAGAGAAGATGCTACAGTGAAGAGCTAGAAATTAATAAACAGTTTGGAATGATGTCAGTGGAAGACAGACATCAATGGATGGACTCAATGATCCTTGTCAGTCCCTTCCAACTCAGCATATTCTGTGATTCTGTGATTCTCTGATATGGGCTTAATTTGGAGAAAACAGGTAGAAGGATGATCCCATATAAACATATGGTTTCCAAACTTTACTGTTCTTTCTTTGTTAGTAAACCCTTTGGACAATTTCTTGTCTGCATCCAACTTCTCTGTCCATCTCTCATCTCTGTGTCCTGCTGGCTCTATAGCAGGGATCTTTATAATAAGTAAAATGAGGCCAGAGCACCAGCTTGAGCCTTGACCTGCACTCATCCAGCTCTCTTATCAGAGTGGTCCCTGACACATCAGTGGTCTGGGCCAGCCAGTGCTCCTTGAGACAGTGCCTGAGGGAGTAAATGCCAGAGACCATTCCTGAAGAAGCAGTGTGAACAAGATCAAAGAAAGTTTGTCTCCCTCCACAGTTTTCCATTACTATCTGAACATGTTTCCACCAACAAATACTCCCATGTGCTGCCATGTCTTATCCTAGAGTATGGCACAGAAGTAGTTATGTACTGTAAAAAATACCACCATTAGCAGCTGCAGTCCACTCTCTTATTATTTCAGACACTTCAAACCGGAAAATGAAACCAACAAACAAACAAAAAACCCCAAACCAAAAAATAACTTAGCTTTAGAGCCCTGTGGCTGCTTTATGGGGCTCAGAGGATGTCATCCAACTTCAGAACAAAGAAATGTACCTTGTGCCTATTTTATATCAATGCTGATAGACAATACACATTACTGGAACTGTTAATTCAAATGACAGTCAACTTTGTGATAAAGATGCAAAATCTTCTTACCATTTTTCTGTGTTCATATTGTTACTGAAGCCATGTAGTGGGATTTATCATTTTTCTAGCTGCTAGCTTTCTTGCTGCCCCCCAAAAAAGTAAAATTACTGATCAAGCCATACACTTGAGGAGCATGGTTTCCATTCAAGTCATGACTCCTGATAGGTTCAGGCTGCCTCCTTTCCCTCTATAAGTACACATGGCATTTCTTTCAACCACTCAGGTATCTGTTTGCCCAGCATTTGTTTGTTGTTATTTACCAACCTTATTTGAAATCAGAGAAATAACTTTTGGGTTCAAATGTTAACAGCAGGGATGCTCAGTTAGCATTATTCTGCACTATCATGTCTTTAGAGAGTCATATTGCAAACAAAAGGTGTTAGGAAGAATATTATTAAGGTGGCAAAGTTGAGATGGAAAATTGAGACAGGGGTGTCTGTATGATTGGGTGGGCAAGGCTATACTTATATGAGCAGACACTATCATGTGGACAAAGCAGGTAGTGTTGTCAGAGCTAATTTGCTGGGCTGTTAAATCTTTAATAGTGAATTAAAGAAGTAGATCTACAGAAAAGTTTGTTTCTTGAATTAATCTCTGAAAAACTGAATTTCATTACTACCAGTACCAAAATTTCCTGAATCATTGTAGACAAGTCATTTTAGACTTTTCACAAATCATTCCTTTAGGAATTCTTCATTTTCTTAAGGAACCTAAATCTAAGGTTGTGCTACTTCTCAGTATGTCAGCCTAACTTCACCGAGCTTTACCCTGTGTCAGGAATTGTCTGACGCGAATTCTCTTAATCAGTGGAAAAGGTGGTGAACTCCAAAAGAAGCAGTACAAAACGGTAAATACCAACAATCTGCACTTAGAAGTTATTGCAGGTTTCTGAGAGTTCTTCCCTCCTGCTGATTTCTGTTCAGAGGAAGGCTTTTCTTAACAGTTTGTCTTTTCTCTTTACCAGGCTTTTTAGTGCATCTCCTAATTGTTTATTATAGTTGTGACTCAGGTGCCTATTTCCACTGAAATATCTCAGCAACTTCCGTACGTCTCTGCTTTAAAATGCTGTAAACAAAATGCCTTAGAGGCCAACCGCTGTTCAGATGACTTAAAAACCCAATCCTATTCTAGTGAAGCAAAGGAGAATTTCTGTAGCTTTTTTTTAATTTCTTCTTTTTTTTTTTTTTTTTCCCCTTTTTTCCTTCTTTTTTTTCTCTTAAGGAAAAAGCATGGCTCTGAAAATTTCTAAACTTGAGGATGATATCTTAGTCCAACTGAAATGACTTAACATTTTGGATTTTTTTAATGACAAGAATTTAACACTTCAAATTTTTGTGGCATATGATGATTTTCATGTCTTCATCCATCAAAACTTCTCAAAATAGTGGAATTCATCTGTTCACCTGATCAATATTACTGAAGTGGCAGTCCGCTGGTTTTTTTTGCATATGACGAGTGTTCTATGATTAATAGAAGAACAAAGCAATGTTAAGAATACTGGGTATATTTATACTTAAAACTTCTGAAATTCCTTTGAGTGTGATATGTGTTTCATCTGTTCCAGCTACTGGTAAGGAATAAGGTTTTCTAAAACAACTGCTGAATTAGAATGGGAAAGATATTTCCTGTATTCTTTTATGTTCTGATTGCAACTTGGTAGCGAGTTACATGTGTTTAAATGCGCTTATATATGTTTATATTTGCTTTATCCAAAACACTGATGTCACCTATAGGGAGTATCTGAAGAAATAAAAATTTCACATAAGGCAATATCCACCTGAGTGCATTATTGGTTTAATAGAGATGGGCAGCATCTTCCCTAAGCCTGAATAACTCATTATAAAAATGTAGTTTTAGTGAGGTTTTTTTAACAGAGTATTTTCTGGAGACTTAAAATGTACTTTGAAGTGTCCTACATTTTAAAACACTACTGGATGCAGAAAGTGGTCATTCTGGACTTTTTGATATCCGAGGTTAATTTTTTGCAAGAGAGTCCTGTGCTATAAGCAGATTATTTTAATTGTCAATCACATTGTATCATTGCTCTATCAGCCATTTTATCATATGTTCAATAACTGCTACTATTGTGCACTACTGGAAACTTTTTAGTCGAGCATGTTCAGAAGAAGCAAAATAGGTTTCTTATGTGTGAAAGCAAAGACAAAAACTGGGATAGTCCTGTAACTGCAGTCTTTATTTCATGTGTTTATTGTGTATCACTGCCTTCAACATTGATGCTACTCTCAATTTTTATACTTGCTCTATGTCACTGATGTATATTTACATTACAAACATTACTTGAATAGAAATGTTCTTCCCTGCTGGTACACTGAACTGAAGCCTACTAGTCATTTACTCGTATTCCTCTTATATTCTCACACAGCTGACAAAAGTAATCTAATTCTTGCAGTTAGTAATGCAAAGTTTAAATTGGAAACTCAGATCCTTGTCTCTTAAAAATAATTCCCTAATATTTTAGATCTAATCAGGTTATCAGAAGGGGCATATTAAGGACTGCGATGTGGCATCACCTTGTTTTCATTATTAACTTGCCTTACCAGGTTTTCAAGGAGATTCTGCTGCAGACGAGGTCTAAAGCATTAACTTTAATAGATTAATCAAGACGAGAGAGAGAGAGTGATCTGTCCAATTGTGCATTGATTCATCTCAAAAACAGTTAAAAATGAGAATGCTACCAAAAGCCCAGCAGTTGTAGATTTATCAGTATATAAAACCTGAGAGACCAATTCATTCAAAATTGTCCGATTAGCAGATCAGGTGCCATTTTCAAACCCAATTAGATGTGTTCCTCAAACAAGGAGAAAGTCATTTCTCTAAGGGCAGATTTTATCAAGTGCTTCTCAATAGTTTCTGGGATTAATGCTAAGTAATAAGTAGATTTATCACATTATTAACTTACTAATACCATATCAAACAAGCATCGCTCTCCTTTGCCCTACTGTAATAGCTACATTTCTGATGTCATGCTTATTTTTGTTTAAAATTGTAATTAAAATCCTAGACATAAAGAAGAGAAAGTGCTTTGGGCTTGTTAGGTTGTGTTTTTATTTTAGTTCGGACATCAATGTCTTTTGTTTTATATATCTTTTCTCTAATGAGGAGCAGCTGAGGTAACTGGGATTGTTTAGCCTGGAGAAAAGGAGGCTCAAGTGAGATCTTACTGTTCTCTGCAACTACCTGAAAGGAGACTGTAGTCCAGTGGGGGTCAGCCTCTTCTCTCAAGTAACAAGTGACGGGACAGGAGAAATTGTCCTCAAAATGCACCAGGGAGGTTTAGATTAGATATTAGGAAAAATTTCTTCACGGAACGGGTTGTCAAGCACTGGAACAGGGAAGTGGTGTAGTAAGCATCCCTGGAGGCGTTTAAAAAACATGTAGTTGTGACATTTAGGGACGTGGCTCAGTGGTGGACCTGGTTAGTGTTGGACTCAATGATCTTAAAAGTCTTTTCCAATCTAAAAGCTTTGATGATTCTATGTTTCTATGATACATATGTGTTTGCACTTTTGAATGTCTGTTTTTGCTTTTCTGCAGGCAGGTGGCTACCTTTCACTGCCTGTCAGATCCTCTCTTGAAACACAAGCTCAGTCAGCCAGTGAATATGGCTAGGAATATACATATTTTTGGTATAAAATCTTGCACAATTTCCTAAGGGATAGGATGGGTAGAAAGACCATTTCTTTCATAGCTTTCATATGAGGCAGAGTACTACGGTTGTACTGCCTAGGCTTTGATCCTAATGTGGTTTTGGTATCTAAAAAGAGATGCTTCTGGGAATCAGGAACTGTAATGTATTGACGCTGTTATTCCATAACTGCACAGGGCTGCACAACCTGGGTAGAAGCTTCTCCTAAGGCTTACAATATCACTTGTTTGGATCTATCCCAGTGAGGCTTTAGGTTACTCTTAAGGCACTTTGTCTCATTCTTTTTTTTTTTTTTTTTTTAAGTGTAAACTTTCCTCTGAGACTTTCAGTTGTAAAGATTATACATCATTATCCTCATTAAGAAACCAACAGGGAACTTGCTCAAAAACAAGCTCAAATGAATGAATTATCATAATTATTAATTTATTTTATGCTTGAAGAGTATCTTTTCAGAAAACAGCAGCAGGCTTGCGTTCGCTTTGTCTGTTTATTTTTCTTAAAGAGCTGTACAGAATTGTGAGCCATTTTGTTCTCTGTAGAACAACACTGTAAATCTCTAGGTCTTTAAACTTAAGTCTGAGTCTCTTTTCCTTGCATCAGTCTTATTTTTAATGTACATCATCTTAATGCCTGGTTCTGCAAACACAATTTATTTGTGATAGTTTGCTGCAGTGTAG
>VZTA01024065.1:0-74580 GCA_013398855.1 Mohoua ochrocephala | reverse complement strand
GATTATATATACATATTTTTTTCTTTTCTATTTCCCTGAGGGGTCTAAAAGCATGTTATATTATACAGACTTTCTGTTTTTGCTTTTTTATTTATTACCGTGACATTAAGTGTAATAATAACCTAAAGGTCAGTAAATCAATATCTTTTACCTATTCTTGATTAGTTAATGACAATTCTGTCCTTTCAAAGGCTTTGCCAGTATGGCAAGAGTGGAAACATCAATTTGCATACAATTTTTATTTTTGAATCACATTCTATAAAGCTGACTATGGACGAGTTACAAATAGAACCGTACATGCTTGTGAGTATAATTAATTTTCAAAGGGAAAGCAAAGTAGAATGCAGGAAAGGAAAGAAGGGAAGGGAACCAAACTAAGGCTGTATGAAAATCATATTGGGTTTTGACACATAATTTCTCACCAGGTGTACAGTCAAGACTTCTTTTATGTTTTCTTCAAGTCTCATTTTCCTCTTGACTATAAATGTGACAGATTCTTTGCTGACTCTGTGGTCTCTTGTGATGGGCTGCTGGCTCACTTATGAGCTTCCTTACTTCACTTGATTCATCCTGCAGAGCTCCTGTTCACCTTTGCTTTCACAGAATGTTATCCCAGAGAACTGATTCGAGTAAACAGAAGAGTCCGCCTTCAAAGAACTGGGGAAAAAAGGCATTTCTCACAGCATATTAGAGTCGTGAGGAATTGTCAAAAGGAGGTCACCATAAATGCACAGTTCAGATAACCTCAGTTACTCCTGTGAATGACAATTGAGTAGCAGTATTGAATAGGCTTCTTGTGGAAGTTACACTCCTACCTTATTACTAGAATGCTGTGTTTATTTTATTGACATATACATTTTGCAAGTCTGCATTTATTTGTGCATTGATATTTTGACTAATCCATATTAATGAAATTATATACAGAAAACTGTAACTTAATTACATTGTAAGCAGGAGTGACGCATTGCAAAGTCATCTTAATGTACTTGCACTTCCCTGGAGACTATTGGCAGCATCTGTTAATCTACTCACCATTGTATTAGAAGTGATTAACAAAACCAGCAAAAAGCCAAGACCTCCCTCCTATCAGTCACACAGCTGTAAGAGTGTATTGCATTTTACTTTACGTTGGGAAGCAGTTTGAAGTAGAAGTCAATGGTACATAGGAAATGGAAGAATAAAACCCTTATTGTGTGTGTTTGAAAACATAACCATCCTTTTTTTTTTATTTTGCCTTTGAAACTTTCATTGTTTGGAAGTCATAAATTCAGAATAAAAGTAGTTAGAACTACCGAATACATTCTTCAGTCCTCCAAAACACACCTTCAAAGAATGGCAGAGGTAACAAGCTGCTTGTTCTTCCTTTAGCACGGAAAAAACCTGGTTCAAATCACAGCTGTGGTCAAGAAATTCAAATTATTCTACCACTTCTCTTCATAGTACGTCATTATATGAAGTTGAGAATAGTTTTAATGCCTATTATTATATTTGCATTTGAGCATGTATTTCATCATAATACAGACTTTCCCATTTGATAGTACATTCCCAAACTGATCATTGCGTTGCAAAGACATACATGAGAAAAAACCATAGAGGCAAGAAAGTGTATACAAAGATATAGAAAAATCTGTGTGTTTGTCAGCATATGCTGTGATTCTGGGAGTAACTTCAATTGCAATTGGAACCGATAAACACAGGGAAATTTTGTATTGTTCTACCTGAATTACAAGAATTGGATGACGTTTACTCTCTCTCTCTCTTGTTTTGCTTTTTCTTTTTGGGGGGAAAATAAGGCTTGGGAATCGTAACCTAAAAGAGAGAGAGCAAGAGAAATCCAGTTTACAAAATGGAAATTATAGCCTAAGATTTATGACCCTTATTGATTAACAATCATCCTGTAATACTTAAAGTTACACTTGAGAACAGTTTTAATATTTTGAAGTGTTAGAGTTTTGGGGAGAGTTTGATTGGTGGTGGGAGTGTATTTTTCTGTCAAAAGAACAGGGTAAAAAAAAAGTCTCAAATTATAGTCCATCTCGCAAATTATAGTCCATCCATCACATAATATGGCATACTGTATTGTCACATGTTGATTCTAGAAGAAAAGTATTTTGTAAAAAAATCCTGGTGGTACTATTTTCTGTTTATACATTTATTCCTTGATCTGGCACCTTCAATGCTTTTAATCCCTTTTAATCACTTCTGTATATTGCAGTCTTCAAAGTGATTGTGAGGGTAAATCAAGGTAAGTGAAATGAAGAGGATGCTTATGATGGAGTTCAGCTTGTATAGAAGTGAGTGTGCATATGAGTCTAAATTAAATACTCGTTATACAAGCAGAACATGCTGTTTTGAGTTGCTAGAAATAATCATGAGGACTGGAAATGTTATTCATTCCAGAACAGTTACAGTGTTTTAGTGTACAGAAGTACTGCATATTTTTTCTCTATTTGAGGAAATTGGAGATTTTCTGAGAGTGAATACACCTACAGCTTTTAGTCCTATTACCTATTGTGGGCAGGTGTTCTTGTGATAAGTATAGTTTAGAGAAGACAGGTATTTAATTGTTCAGAAATCTATTCTCAGCTTGTAGTACGGGTGGGCTTCCTGAGAAATAAGGAAGATGGTAGAAGCAACCTCTTTGTGTTGCTTTTCTATAAACTAAATTGTTCCTGTGTAAGATTTTTTAAAAGCTCTCATCCTTTTTAGCCCTATTAGATGGCACAGTTGCAGCCTTCCTGGTCTTGTTGGTAATATTTAAAATAGAAACCATTGGAGAAGTGGCAGAAAAAAAAGTGAGGTCATATCTTTGCTTTGCCGGTATGTACCAAGTTCTGGTGAGAGGAAAAGTTGGTTATGCAATGGCCATTAAGAAATTCTGGAGAACTGATGCTAGAAAAACTGCAAGGGCTCTACCAGTGTAACTCCATATCAATCAGTCCCCATTAGGATTGTCATAACATGCTGTTTCTTGTTAAAGGAAAAAAACTGCTTAAAAAACTAAAAGACCGACACGAGGCATTTCATATTTACAGGGGTCCTGCCCAGTTTATGCCTTATGTCATAGGCATAGTCAAGATTGGGTTTGTCACAATTGTCCTTGCTCCGCTTTTGCTTCTCATTTGCAAAATGTAGCCATGTTAACTGTAAAAGTTGCACCCCTGCAATGAGAGCTGCACAGAAAGCATCTGTGCAGGAAAGAGATGCTTAGAATTTGCTTATGTTTGCAAGTAAAATGCAGCCCTTTGTCTTTAGGAAACGCAGGTAAAAGGACATTTAAGCCATCAAGAAGATTAAACAAAGCAAACAATATACTGTTCATATGTGTCACGAAAATATGCGTAAATAATTTCTGACCTTAAGAGTGGATGTGAACAGCACAGAGGTTTTCATTTTCAGTCGGTTACTCTGTTACAGTGTTCTGTAAGGCTAAGAAAGTAGCTAATTTGAAAAAAAGAAAAAAAAAACGCAAACAATTTTTTTAAAAAGCAATTAATTTTTTAATGTTGTTATTGTAGTAAGAACTGGAACTTAATGCCTTCCTGTGTTGGCCACTAGTACAACCTTATGCTAATAGGAGTCACATTTTCAACTGAGAAGGACAGGATGTACTATAAATGATTGTTTGAGAGCTGGAGATCAAAGTGAACAAATACTTTGTTCACTTCTAGCTTTATTTCATCTGTTCTTTGGTGCTTTCGTATGAACTGTTCAATTCATTTGCAAAGGTCCCAATCATGGAATGTACCAAAGGCAAAAAATGCAAGTAATCCTAGTATCAGGTTTTGATATGGATCCACTAAAACACTTTTTTTTTTTTTGCATAAAATACCATTATCTGAATCAACAGGAGGCATTGTTCAATGTTATAGAAATATTCTTTGTCGCTATACAAGTCAGCCTTCAATGGCTCAGTTAACAGGATTTAGATCCCTTCTTTTTGTACAACTCTTAATACAAGTATTCACATATTCATCATTTGACTCTTCATTTTCTTTATGTTTAAAGTAACAAGTGGTCCTAGATGCAGGGAGATCTTAAATCTGTGTATTTAATCAAAAAAACCCGCAAACTTATTTTTTAACTGCACTTCTTTCTTAAGGAAATGGTTATTTTAAAAATTTTGAATAACAGAAACCATAACTATGGGGTCTAAAATTTTCAAGGGGATTACAATATTTTATATCAAATGGGACTCTGAATACATCCATTAACTAAATATTTTCTTTCAGTTCATAAGAACACTAGTACAACATTAACTCTTCTTCATTAGTCTGACAAATCTATTCCATGACTTCACTTCTCAGATATTCCATAATACAAAATGTAAACCTGAGATGTGAGTTGAAATGTCTTTTCAGGCTACTCTGATGACCTTGGACAGGTGGACCTGGATTCATCTTCCTTAACATCAGATGACTACATCTCAGCTAACCCTCCTAAACTCCCTCTACTCATTGGAAAGAAATAAGCACTACTGGACTTGTCTCATCTGAATTGCTGTAGACAGCCACTTTTAGATGAAATAAATATCTGAAGTTGCACAGGACATATTCTATTCTCTTCATTACACTGCCCTTCTGGGAAACGAAGAAAATGGTGCTGTTCTGTAGCCGCCATACCAACATAAAAGGAGGGATAAATAATAGTAAATGGTGATGAAACTGGATAGTCCATCAACCCCAAAGATTCTGATTTATCTGTCCCCATAAATGTGCAGCAGTGTGGACAATGAGTCAAACAACAGGGAACATACAGAAATGGGATGAGTAATACATGGCTGTAGACTATGACATTGATCTGAAGTGCTGATGCACTCCATGAAGCGTAGCAGGATGGGACAGCTGGAAACTAACACAAAGCAGGATCATCTCACCAAATTAGGATTGTTTTGAATTAAGGAGATTTTTTTTTTCATATGCAAATACTCCATGCAATATGTATAATCTTGTTGATGTTATCAAGATGTACTTAAACAAACCAGATCTCAAAGTTTTGCTATAGTAAAACTGTAGGGTAGCAAAACTTTTCATCACACAGGTAAGACCTAACAAAGTGAGAGGAATGGAAAGCATAACAAAAGGTGAAATTGTTTTTTCCTTCTTTCTTTTTTCTCTACAATTGAAAAATAAAGGGAGTGCTTAGTTAAGGTTGCTAAAACTGCCTTCATGACATTGATTGACTGACTCCATTGTAGTTGGTTGGTTATATTTCAAGACTAAAACTGAAGCTCCTCTGGAGAGTATGTGAATTAGGTCTCTATAGGTAGTGAGCCAAGGATTAAAATTTAATAGATATTATATTCTTTCCCATGGAAAAGAAATGTTTCTCAGATGCACTTGAAGATAAATGAATAGTAAGAGGGTCTTTTTTATTGTTGTTAGTAAATTCAGAAAGCAGTTTATCAGATCTTTTCTTCTCTAAGAGTGTGAGCGGGAGAAAATTCAGTAATATGCAATCAAAGTGTCAGATTAGCAGAAATGGAAATGGGAATACTCTTGTTAGCAAAAAAAAAAAAAAAAAAAAGTCTGAAATCAAATAGTTGCTCAGCCTTTGCTAATAGGAAATTTCTCACTGAATCGTACGAAACCGAGCTTTTATATCTTGTTTTCTCAGAGAATAAGCAATGTCAGTTTATTTCCTTTGTTGTCATATTCTACCAGAATTTGTTTTGAACTAGGTATCATTTGAACTAACACAGTTGTTTTTTTCCCTATCCAGCAACACTGTAATAATGACTGTATTTGAGTTTTTTAAGGTTTATGTTGATGACATTGGTCATACTACAAGAATTTAAATAATCAGGTTTTGTATCATTATTAAGGTTAAAATATTTTAATTTTTTTCCAAGCTATAAAATTCTTATCAGGATTTAGGAAAGAGTACACACATAAAATTCTTTACTGCTATCCCACATCAAGATGTGATTACTTCATTCCAGCAAAATGTTATTTTTACTCTAAGAGGACAGACAATACAATGTTCTGATGATATTTCCCTTTAGTGTTATATCTAGCAGCCTTTAGGCATAATTTCATAAGTTATACAGTTCCTGCAGTAAGTGTGATTATTCACTCGTCATACTGTTCACTGTTCACTTAAGTAAATAGCCTCTAGTCATCATTTTGAAAGTAGATATGAAGAAGATTGCATTTCCATAATTAAAAATAAAAATCAAGTCCCTCTTCTATCTTCGTTTTTAAATTGCTGCTGCCAAACTGTACAAATGTACAAGAGAAAAATGATTGAAATACTTAAAGAATCATTCATAATACTTAGTCTTGGATGAATAATAAAAAAGGTAGAACATTACAAATTGTTATTTCCTCATTCTAATTGGATTAATAGATTATAAAAACCCTCAGTTCCTTACATGAGTATATTATGGTATGACAATCATAAATCCGATGCATTTTTACCCTTCTAAACATATGGGATTGCTAATAGGTAGCTCGACAATCAATTTAATCATGCAATTGAATCTTTGAAATTAATATACTTTCACGGTAACAACTTTAAAAAATAATAATCGTCAGGATTGCACTCATTTAAATTAAACTAGCTTCCAGTATTTGTCTTGTCTTCTGTTAAGATGGAGCCTGACTGGTAATGCTTTTCTTTCTTGGATCTACTTGTTACTGTGTTATAGATGGAAAACGCTTTTTCTTTGCATATTTTATTTTACTCATGATATTTTCTTTGACTTCCAATTAACATTTATTCACCATTTCAGGGCTCACTGATATGTCCTTTTAAAACAATTGCAAGTTTAATAGGGCACAGAGCTGACATTTGTCTACAGATCAAACCAATTTCACAGGCAGAATTTTGATTTGAAACGATATAGTCTGAAAGCAATCATCTTGTCTGTCTCTACACTTTAGCTTTAGCAATTGTATACCAGAGATAGGCTAGTTCTGATACATGTCTGTGTGTGCATTTTCATAGATCATGCAGCTTTAGGAACTACATGTATACTTGATCATGTATTCTTGAATAGAAAGACATCATGAATGATATCTCTAAAGAAATGGATACTACTACTCAGCATAGCTATGTTAAGGTTATTAAAGATGTACCAATTTATGCCAGCTGCAATTCTGGCCTATAAGGATAACAAGCAATCTTTTCTCTTGTGCTTTACTGCTTAGTGCACAGTGAAGCATCCAGCACTAGGATTTAATGTTGACTATAGCAGCAGTAGCCTCATGACTGACAGATATGGTTACTCCCTCCCCCACAAATGCTGTTCCATGCTCAGACTTTCATCTGTTGGCATCTTCAAAATTGAAAACTTAGGTTTGAAGTATATAAATTTAATATTAGAGTACACAACCTCCCTTTTATTCCATCATAATTATCATAAAGACACTTTAGTGTTTTAATGTAAGGTGGAATGTTTATAAAATCTTTTTTTTTCTATTTCAAATAAGAAGCATCTGAAATTAATACTATAAAAATAATTTAAAAAACCCATCAAGATTGCTTCAACACAACTGCATTTAATTTTCTTTATCTCCTTTAATTGTTTGTACGGTGTAATATAAATCTCCATGAAAAGGCTGTAATATATAGATAATGACATACTCAAAGCACGAGTCTCACAGGTATTTGAAGCAGAGTTAACAATTAGTTTTAGGAGTCCAGACTCAGAGATCTCCAGCTGGGGACCCAACTGCGACAGCTTTGCCCACTGAGCAGCCACTGGGATAATACATGCCCTGAAAAAAGTTGTTTCAGTGGATTGAATCCTATGAATTTCTTTCATAGTAGGCAGGGCAACATTCAGGGTGTCTGTCTATGGGCATTTCCTTACTTGAGTCTCATATAAAGCTACAAAATGGTTCTTAGCTGAATGAGGTTATTGGACATTCCAGTGCTATTTCCATGTAATCGCATAGGCAAAACCAGAAATAAGAGCACAGATGCAAGAAGTAATAATGGCCTAATTATTTTAGTATGCTAATATCAGTACATTTCCCTGGATATTCTCCTGATGAGGTTGTACTATTGATAAACCACTCTTGAGATGAAAGCTTGTATTCATCTCAAAACATTTGGATTCATTAGTAATATATGATCACTATTAAATTACTCTTGTTTTGAGTGACATATTTGAAAACAGTGTCAAAAACTAGGAAGAGGCCTGGCTGTAAATCTATTCAAATTGTTCATGACCTTTCTGTCTACATTAGTAAGCAATGATTAGTAAAAGAAAACTAACATAAAGCAAAAAAAATAAACCCAACAAACAAACAACATCTCTCAAAACAAAACAAAACAAATCACCAACAAATGAAACCTCAGAGAAATAAAAATTAATCTTTTATCTGTCTAGCAAAAAGAAGCTTTACCTATAGGAAATACAGTATATTCAGTGACACTTGCAGCATGAAGATTTTGCCCTTTCCCAAAGAGGTATATCCTGTCCCTCTGTAAAGTTCAAGCTGAATGAAAAGTGTTTCAACAGATTTGGATTGATTCTTTTACATCTATCTGCCTGTATTTTGGCTTATCTACCTATTTATGCGCACACACGTGAGCATACATAAACATGGGACAGGAGAAAGAGAGAAAGAAAGGATTTTATTTTCTTAGCCAAACTGAGAACATATATTTCACTTCTGCAACTCCTTTAAACTTCCAGTTTGATTTTTAGCTTTATTGTATCAACACAGGTTCTCCATCTCCAGCTATAAAGCCCCTTGTTATTAAGTGGGAGCAGAGGACTTCCAAAGATAAACTCTTTTATGGCAACCCTAATCCAGTGGACTTTCCATCTCAGGTGATTTCTCCTCTGAGTCTGTTCGCTGCCATTCCCATTTGCAGGTCCAGCTTGTGGCAGGGCCGGCATGTATTCCAGAGGCGTTTGTGCAGGCCCACAGAGGTGAACACGTGCACACACCCCCACACACTGTAATGCACGACCAGTCACGTGGACACCAAAGCAAGCCAAGTGACACCCTCATGAACACCCACAGTGCTCTCTCGTCCAGCTGATGAGCATAAGAACTTGCTGGTGGTCACACAGTCTCACAGACAACACACACACACACAACGGGATCTGGAACTGGCTCCACACATGTGGTCTGTCCAGGAACCAGACCTAGATCCCTTTTGCCCCAGTTGCTGGCCTTGGTGCTCCTGTCCTACATCCATACCCAAACTTAGTAATTCTGATACCATTACCTAGGTAATCTTATCTTTTATGGCATTACTTGTTATTGCTTTTCGAGGCTCTTCTCTCCACAAAAGGTCCCCAGTTCTGCCTTTCAAGTACACATGCAGTTCAGTTGTTCACACAGGACTCCTCTCATAATGACCACTCTGTCCTTTTTGTCACCTCCTCATGCTGTTCTTTACTGGCTCAAACAATTTCTTGTGTTGTGTTCAGCTACATCTCAAGCCAGCACATCTGTCTGTGTGTCATAGCGTAGTGACTCTGTGTGATCGTGTGCAGATCGTGTATGCACTCTGTATGTTGTTTGGTTGGCTTGGATGCTGCCTTGGTGACTGCCCCTTTTCTTCTACACTGGGGCATTGCAAAGTGGTGTATTACAGGTTATTCCACTGTTATTTCCATCATCAGTATTAGGATCCTGCTTTTTTACTGATTCAGTTAATGTTTGATGCCACAGCACTGCTTTCTTTTCCTTTCCCCTTTTTAAGCAGTTTCTCTGCTTTGCTTACTCTCAACTCCAATCATCCTGTAGCTTGGTCCCAGCCAACTGACAACTGTCAGCAATTATGAAATCAGTGAGAATATGCTTGCCAAAGCTGAAATTTATTGAGGACGCTCTGCACTCTTCCTGCAATATATGCTAACCTACCACTATCCCAAATTCCTCCTACACAGAAAATATTCAAAGGATTAGGACCACTTGTACAGTTTCTACATGATTGCTTTCCTCTTCTCTGGCAAAGGGGCATGGTTAGGAAAAGGAGCCATTGCTGGTGGTGGTTTTAGTCAGTCCTTTTGGCAAGGAGACATAAATTTTACCACCTCGAGTCCTTTCTAACCTATTCTGAAGTCCAACTCAGTAAACAAGTACTTTTAGAAAGGAGATGGATATGCATAAAAGACTTAAATTCACCTTTCTCTGAGCACACACATTTCAGCTTCTGAGCACAATGCATTAATTCCAGGCAGGTTTTGCTAAATTATGTCTCTTTGTGTTGATGAAAAGCTTTATAAAATTAAACATACATTTTAGCACTTTCAGGTACCCTGAGATAGTGCCACTTCAATTTGGAGCTAGAGAATATTTCAGATAAACCCTGTGCTTTGGTTATTCTGTCATTAAAAATACTTTGTAAAGCTTCTTGCTTCTCTTTACTTTTCCAGGACTGAAATAAGGTGGATTTAAACAACTATTAAGTTGTTTAATAACTATAAAGTTATTTACATTGGTTAAGAACAGTATTACAGCTGTATACAGAATTCAGAATAAATATTTTTTACATTAGTGTCTACACAAAGACACTGTGGTACTTAGATTCAGAAGAGCTTTGATTCTTTCAAGGCTCACTTTGTAAGATATGGCCTGAGGGAGAACAATAATGCCGTAAACAAATTCTATGCAATCAAATACATATGCATTTCTGACCTAATTTTACATGTTTGCAATTAATCCAAATCACAGTTTAAATTGTTTTAAATTATTTCTTACAAGCATGAAGTCCAATTTGATATTTCAGAGATTTAGAGAAAATTTTAGAATCTTTTTTGATCTTTTGAGGTATTCCATGAATAGGAGAAAGGGCATGCATTATCACAAAAATACTTTTATGGAAAACGAAAATCTGAGGGATAACCTGACACTGTCAAAATATGTTGCATTCATTTGTTTTTTCAAGGGCTCTGAAAAGTAAAAAGTATTGCCTAAGATGGTATTTGCCCAAAGATACTACTTCTAAGACCTGTTATGTTAACCCTAACACTATGTCATACCTTTTGTAAATCTTGCTATGAAAAAACAAATAACCATCCAGCCTGAGCAAGCTGAAAGTCAGCGAGAGGAAGTTCGTATTTACCTCCAGTGTTACCTCCCAAGTTTCCTGGCTGGAAAAGTGAAACGTCGTAATAATTTCTGCCATCCATAAGTTTAGATAGTTTCAAAATACTGTTAACATTAAAATAGCTAACGAAAGCTGCGTAAACATCTGGCTTGCTATGGACACCTGGCAAGATAAAGTAGAATGGCCAAAGTAAAAACAATTTGTTTGAGTTTTTTTATAAATATGCGTGTGCTCTCATAGTGGCCTAACTGATCCAGAATGGGCCAGGGGAGATGGTCACAGTTTGAGATCCCACAAATAGGATCATACATATTTTATGTATGTGCCTATGTATAGTAAATGACCAGAAAAGTAGATGGCAAGTGGGAAGGCAAGAGTCCAATGGAAATTATTTTAATCCGCTTTCTTTTCTGCCTATTATTCATATTTGTTTTTTCAAGTCACTATTGCATTCATAGTCAGATCTCCATCTTTATTATACCTTCATTAACCTTTTAAATCTCCTGTCTGTGTACAGGAGCCTTTCTTTCTTTTAATTATCTGTTTAAAATTCACAAATGGTAGCTGCTGCCATTTTGGCTTTTTGACATTTTTCACCTGCAGACTTTAAGAAACAGATTCAAGAGTCTTGTTCTGCTGGTTTATGTTGCATCCTGATTTCATCTCCGCTGAAATACTGGAGATGGAATTCAGTCATTCATTGTCATTCAGGAGCTGTTTGAGTTGGGCTTTTGTGCTTTGTGGGGTCAGCAGACCTCAGCTGAATTACAGTCTTGAATTTTGTTTTGCAACCTTGTATTATTTTCCTTGTCCTGTCCCTGTTGCTTCCTTTTTAATGCAATCATAAAATATCCCAGTTTGGACATTTTATGCAGGGATTCCCTTTCTTTTGCTTGTAGATAGGATCACTTGGTTTGCAAGTGAGTCAGTTCTCTTATCATCAGTCGATTTATACTTTTTAAGTCACACTTGTCACTCTGCTTTCTAGCACACTACTACCTCCCAGCAAATATGAGCTAGAAGTATTTATTACACCATGCACTATCTGATGTACTTCATTCCTTTTTTCTTTGTAGTCATCAACAGTGTTTTCAGTTGCATTTTCTAGAACATCTGGTGTAAAGATATGCGGGGTCAGAGTAAAATGTTTCCGTTACTTTTTAGTCGTTCAAGCAGTTCTTTCTTATCTCCTAATGATATTAGTAGCACTTAATAGCAGTTGCTATGGGAGCTGCAGAACCAAACAGTGGCTGAGGCTCTGTGGCATTACATCTATGTTAAAGGTAACATCTGGTCCTTGCCCCTTTGAAGGTAAGAGAAGAGGTGAAGGGAATTTTAAATACTCATTTTTGCGCTAGCTCGAACCTCAGTACACAGTATGATTCACTGCTAGGGAAGCAGTGGTGTATCCAAGCTTCTGTTACTACATGTAAGGATTAGAAAGATAGGAGGCAGACTGAGTTTCTCTCATGGCTCCTGTCTAAAGTAAGGTGGTGAAAAGAACACATGGTACCTTTCCTGCCTGTCTAGCGTATTCATTAATGTTACCACTCTTTGGCTCATAACCTGCCTTCTTCAAACACACTTTCTGTTATAAGAAACTCGGGCTGTCTGAAAAAGTCCTTGTCAAAATCTGCCCTTCATCATTTTTGTCGACTTTCTGCGTATTCCCAGCATGCTGCTTTTCTCATAGTCAGTCCTTATTATAACACATAGGCACGCTGCTTGCCAGAATCCCCATGAGACAAAACCTTAGCCTTCTTTTACAGGTATCAAATATCTCTTTAATATTCTTCTTTAATTCTGATAGTGCATCTCTCTGGGTGCAGTTACTTGAAACTCGTGCTTTAATAGTTTTGAATGTCTGCTAAAGAACTCCAAAGTTTGATTCCTGTAATATCCATCAAAAACTCTAGCAGAGGAGCAGTATCTTTTTAACTGTCAGGCTGGCAGAGATTTCTCAGAGGTGCGTTTGTTTCTTTGTCCCTTGTACTTTCTTTTTTTGTGTGTGTGTAATAATAATACTGGAATACGCATAAATGTGAACTATGCTAGCTAAAATAATTCTTTGTTGTCATGCTACGGTCTTTGAACCACAATTTCTGCAGGACGTGGTGTCAGTTGACAACCTCATCATTACAAGCAAGCTTTTATGTTATGCTTAAAAGCTTTCAATCTTGTTGTCATACCAATTATTTTTTACTTAGACAAAAAGGTCTCATTTTATAGGAAAATATCTGACAGATTAATAATATATCACATGTCCACAGTCCCATTCTAAGAATTGCTCAGTGCTTTACACACATTAATGAATTAAACTTTCCAGTAACCTTATGAGAAACTGCTATGATTATACAGACATGAAAATAGTGGCACAGAGAAAATAAAAATAAGTTCAGACAGCTCATTTGGAGCAAGAAAGGGAACAAATCCCACAGTCTTAGTCTTCCATTCTGACCACTAGGTCATGACTTTTGTTCAAAGAGAGGAAGCTTTTCCCTTTTTCTTTGTCATCTTGGCTTAGGTAAACAATGGTTTCTCATATTCTTCTCATCTCGTCATTAAGGGAAGGTTCATCTTTCTCCAGTAATCTATATTCCTATCCTTACTTGATGCCTTGATGGGGCTACCTGAAAACAGAGGCTAGACAAAAACTGAGAGGATAAAAGCAGGTATCTATTGAAGGGCCTTCAGGTACACTTTGCGCAGTCAAAAGCCTTCAGAGAAGGCTTCACCCAAAATGGACGACGGGTCACGAGTTTTTCATACTTTTATAAGTTTGGTCTATTTGCATATCAGAGTTAATTCTCCAATTACAATTTCAGGTGATGAAGTCATTACCCCAAGTTTATTCCTCCCTTTTAGAGACTTTGTTTACATGTTTTGAGGCCTGAGACAGTAAGGTGTCCTTGAAGTCCAGGCCTAGACAGGAATTTGTTTTTTCTGACCAGGATGGGAGAAAGGTAGCTAACAGGCTATATGGAGTTTTAGAATTACATACTAAAGCATTACAGAATCTGAAAAACATAAAAGCTAAAATCCTAAGGCATCAACTCAACCAGCTAAGGAAGAAGTCAACGGAAAAAGAAGAGGGTGAGGGGAAGACTTCAAATCCTGTAAAATAGATGCATGTCTGTCTGTCTTGCTCTCTTCCTTTCTCTTCCTTCCTTCCTGTCTTCTATATCCTTCTTAAATGAATAGGTTGAAGAGGCAGCCTTTCAGAACTGGAAGACTTAAGGTGCTTGTCGTGTGAACTCTTTCAGGTTCTTTGGACAACCTTGTATGAAATTTCCTGAGATGACCATTCATCCCATGACCTCATGCAGCCCTTTACATATGTCAGCAGTGCTTAGGGCCAAGGTTGATCCCACCTAACTTCAGGTGTTTTTCTAAGTCCCCAGTGTCAAGATCTTACTCGCTTTAAACGCCCTTCATCCTCAGTGGAGAGACGAAAGAATCTCCAAAGAGAAGTCCTCAGTTGTGCTGAATTGCTTTCTAAGGAGAAAAGGGTCTCCCTCCACACATGACAAGGGAAACTCGGTTGACCATGCTCCTCATTTAGGGTAATTAATGAAATGTGTAAAATCAGAGAGGCCGCTGCAGGATTCAGCACAGAGCACTGACTGAATGTGTATGCAAAACTTTATAGTACATCCAATGAAGGCTAAGTCCGAGCTGGTCTTTTGACGACGGAAACAGATGTGCCTGTATGTCAGTGCAGGTATGTAGCACCTTCCTGCTCTGAAGCACTGCATTTCATCAACGCATTTATAAAGGGGTACAAGCTTTTCCTACATATGCAGGTTAACTTTGTGGGAAGAAATGACAAGCTGAATTACATCAGGCTCTTAAGTTTTCTTTTTTAACTCTGATGCATAGGATGAAGCAAAAACAGTATTGCGGATGAGCGGGAAGATGTGCAGAAATCAACAGATGAGTATATCACGAAGTGAGAAAAATCATCGGGTAGCACTCCTCCTGTAAAATTGCTAAAATTGCTAGTAAATTAGATTTCTGGGTTATGTTAGTGACTCAAAGAAAATGCAGAAACACTGTTGTTTACCTGTGTTCTGAGAATTAACTCTGCAATCTCACATTAGTATTTTTAGAATACTTTAGAAGATATTTCCTGTGTAATATTTTACTCTCAATGTAAACAATTCTTCAAGGGCTGTGTAATCAAAAGTGCCGAGATTACCATTAGAACCATTTTCTCTTAGCTATCCTCCCCTGAAATTTAGTATGGAGACTCAAGAGAAAAATTCCATATTTTCCATCTTATTAAAAAAAATTCAGAAAAGTTAAAAAATACAGAATATACCTTCCCTTTGGCGCTGTACACAGGCCTTTATATTCATAACTTTTTGCTCTTCCTGCTGCCTGCAGTAGATATGCATGTATGCCATTGATTGGATCACCACAGGTATGTCAGAACAGGACAAGCTGCATTGGAATGTGCTTGTTCATTTAGTCAAAACTGTTTGGTTCACTTTGCTACAGACAGCTGTCAACTGATGAATCTCAGCTTAGTCAGAAGAAGAAATGAGAGACTAAACAGATATGGGGCAGGAAAGCTGTACTAAATTTATGACTTTTAAACAGAAAACCAGGATTTCCTAGAGGTCCTGGTTAGAGGCAGTTAGAAATTATGTTAAATGGAAGTTTTACTTTTTGAATACCATCAATTTTCAGTGATAAGAAATTTAATTTTTTTTTAATTTGTGTTGAAACAGTTGCTTAGTGCATGTCATAATTGCAATTCTTACTCTTGTCAATCTTATTCTTTAACATAATATCGGTATTTGCACTTGGGCTGATTTTTAAGGATGTAATTTATGGTTCTGAGAGGCAAGTTGAATTTGAATTAGAAGAATATTTGAAACATTCTTGTATTTTATAAAAAAAATATTTTCCTGAAAGTTAGCATTAATGTAAATTATACGATGTACAGTCATAAAAGTCAGAAACCACTGATGTCTTGGAAATGTTGCTGAAAACTGTCCAAAAACGTATTTTAAAAAAAGAACAACATTTCATGCAAATCAAGAAAAAAATTCTTGATTCAAAAATCCAACTAAATCTCGATGATCTAGTAATTATATATATATATATTTTTACCCGAAAAGGAAACTTTAAGGCAGTGTCTGGCAAAACATTATATTGATTTGTATGTGTCCTAACAAGGATTTCAGAGGATTAGGTCATTATGTTTGAGGTAGAGAAGAAACTGCACACAGAAACAGTATAAGAATATAAGCTGTTATTTATGGGAGCTGGAATAGATTCTGTACTGTAGTTTCAGTAAGTGAACACATAGAGTTAAAACAAGTTTTCAGAATTATGTTTATCTTCTTTTTTTTCCCCCTTCTTTTGACATTTTGGGGCTTGGTAAGCCCTCCTACAATACTATTAAGCATTTATTTTTTATTTTTATGAAACAGTAATCTGAACAAACTGTATCTGTACTGAGAAGACAAGTCAGGCTCTTTCTGTCCAATGTGTAGGTTCTTTTTTTCTTACAGAAAAGGAGGAGTATTTAGTTACACCTTGTTTGTAACTGAATACAGCGAAAAGAAAAAAAAAGAGAAATTAGATTAACAATTGATTAATGTAATCAGTTAAAAGGAATTCAAACTGCTGTGCTTAATACACTTACAGGTTTCTGCGTATAAAATAGACTTGCAGGAGAGGAATAGCATCAGTCGCTTTTCCTGATGTCCAGTAAGCTGCAGGAATGTTGCACAGACCATTCCTATGCATCCTTCTGTTTTAGTTTCTGCCTAATTTCTATCTTTTAGCTGATTTTTTTTCCTAATATTTTTTTTTCCTAACTGATAAAGTTAGATTGAAGTAGGTAGCATGAATTAGCCTTGTCTTCCATAACAGTCATAAATTCACTAATACTTCACTATACAGAAGAAACAGTAATGAACATGTAGTGTGTTTAGTCTCTCATGACAAGAGTTCCGTTTTTGTGGAAATTTACCTAAGATATGTTGACAAATAGTTGCAATTCTATATTGAAAATATACAGGTAATTTAATTTCCAGTTTTACTGCTTTGAAAGGGGGTTTTACTCCATTCTGGACCCCACTTGCCATGACATGTTTCAGACTCGGCTCAAAGCCCTTTGATGGTCAATTCTTTGGTTTTGCTATGCTGCCATTGATTTCATTGCCAGTCTCTGACGATGTATGCTGGTGCCTTGGCCAGTCAAAGATGACAGAAACTTATTTATACTTATTGGCAAAAGGTTGGAGCAGCAGTTTCTGAAACTTTTCCTATTGTCACACCACCTTCAGGCCGATAATTTACCATGATTGTAAAAACTAAATAGCATATGACATTAATTTGGTTTGCAACTCTTTTATGCCTTTGAAAAATGGCACTGGACCTGAATGGAGAAAATTATTTGAGGGACCAGGTAGGAAGGAGATGAGAAGGAAATAGCTATATGTGATAAATAGGTAGCAGGTAGGAGAGTCTTGAAGAGATTGTGTCTTCATTAAGGGTTGTCAGAAGATGAAGTCCTAGGAACAGTATAAGGTGTTGAAAGTAATAGGAAAGAGATCTTCAATAGAGATTTTGAGGTTAATGAGGAAAGGAAAGGAGATGAGGACAAAGAAAAAAAGAAATAAAGATAAATGGCCTCAATTAGCTCTTTTAAAAATTCTCTGAGATACTTGACAGAGATGGAAAGAAAAGCTAAAAGTGCAGAACAGCTCTTACAGGTCTGTGTCTCCAAGAGAAAAGATTTAATAGCTGTAAGTAACATCTATTATCTCAATTTTAGTGGTGTGCTTGACATACAAGCAGTGAAACCACAGTTATATCAGGTTGGACTAACAGTCAAGAGTGTACATGAAAGGTGAGCGCTCATTACTTTCCTTTTTAAAAAATCTTTCCAAGTGAGCTGCTTTTGAGCAAAGACACATAATTAAAGAATTAAGCAAGTTTACATCTAATAGACTGCCTGCAGTTCTCCATTACTCCTCCATTACATTTTTACCAAGTGATAGTCTACTTTACATGATTGTCTATTATACTCATTAGGAAACTAAGCAAGCTGATTGTGTTTCTCTGAGAGGAAAGTAAATGTAAGCTAGAAAAGGTGAGTAATGCTTTAATGAGATGAGTATGGTGCATACTCACAGCCTGCTTTTCTTCATTTAGCACGTGCATCAACTTCTAAATTATCCTCAGCTTTCACGTGGCATAACGATCGTTTGCCATTTTGGTTGTGCTTCACTCAGTGTTGGCCAGTCATGGAGATGGCTGGTGTTCTGGAAGAGACTTCTTTCTCCCTGACAACAAAAGTAACAGTGATTAGTTCAGCTTCTTAGTTGGGGCTCTATGCTATAACCCAGCTTGACATCATAAAGGCAACATTTTTTTACGGTTTTTTATTTTCCTCCTTCTTCGTTCTCTCTCCCTTCTGTCTATTCTGGAATGCTTTCTGAGCAAATTCTTTGCTTGAGGAGGAATGTGACATTCTCTTGCACTGGTTGATAAATATTTATGCCTGAGAACAGCATAAAGCTCTCTTTTGGATGCTTTCCCATTTTACACTGTGCTGGCTTTTGGCCTGATCTCTGTATTTAGAAAACACTGTGTATTACCTGCATGCTTTCTTGACTTGATTTCCTATTTCTAATGGGTCTGCAGCCAGTACTGCATGAGGACTGTATTGCAATATTTTCAATGAATTGTCAGGATACTTGAATAAAGCAAAATGAAAAATAGATGGCTTCTTTTCTAGATGTATAAGCACATTTTAAGGAGAACTTTATAGATATGCCTGGAAAGGATACAGTACACAGAGCATGAAAACATTTTTAAACACTTCAGTACTCTGGTAAAACTGAACAACTATGAATAGAATTAGATATAGCAAAACATTAGAACTCCTGTGGCAGTATTTATACAATCCCATTTCACAATCATGGGTTTTTTCTCCTGCCCCTTTTCTGCAATTTATTTCTGATTTTTGCTTGTTGGTAAACAAACTCTGTGTACATCCAGTAACATATATTTTCATTATTTAAGAAATTGTTCTACAAATCTTGTTTGTAGATAATTTGAGATCTACAAACGTAGAGCATTTGTAGATCTCCTGAGCTCAGGCCATTGCTATGGGCCAGCTTGTATCGACAGAGATGATGAGGGATCTCCCCGAGCTTCAGACCAATGTTTGATGTCAACCAGCTCAGCTGCCGGGCGGATTAGGCTGGCTAGCCTTCGTGGCTGCATGAGCCACATGTCCAACATCCCCGTGTGGGCAAGATTCAGAACTGAGTGATGTGTGCTTAGTGGGGCTTCTTTGAAGGGTTACTCTGAAAGCAGCCCTCAAGTGGACTACTAAAATGCTCCTGATTTTTACTGTGCTGTGGAGTAGCACAGGGTTAAGTGTACACCTCAGTACTGGAGTGGACTGCAGTGTTGCTTGCACAACCTGGCTGCTTCACTTTCTCTGACAGAGAATTTGGATTATCCCAAAATCTTCACGTAGACAGACTGGCCTCATACTGCAGTCCCAGCATGGGAACCAGATGTGAATTGCTCTTTAACTGTATGTGGCTACCAGTTTGTCATCTTGAGCTAGTGCTGATCACTGACGGTGCTGTGAAAACTTTGCAATTATGTACCTAATAGGCAGTGTGATCTGTGTGCGTGCATATACACACAAACATATGTATCTACTCCTAAAAATAGCTTATAGGATTCAGACTTTAGTTAAAGATCAAAATCTCACTTTGATGTAGAATCTACAGTGTGACTGCTGGGGCAGGAATCTTCATGTCAGCATTTAGATTTAAAGAAAATGTTAGCTGAACATTTATTTTAATGTAATTGTTTTTATATTTTTATTTTCTTAATTTTGTGGGGTTTTTTTTCCAGATATGAGAGAACAGAAATAGTTTTGCTTATTTTACAATTTAGTCATCAGAAAATCACAAAAGGACGGAATGGTTGAGGTTAGAAGGGATTCCTGGAGATCATCTAGTCCAATCTCACTGGTAAAGCAGGTTCACCTAGAGTTGGTAGCACAGGATTGTGTCCAGGCAGGTTTTGAGTATCTCCAGAGAAAGAGACTCAACAACCTCTCTAGGCAGCCTGTTCTGGTGCTCTGTCACCCTCAAAGGAAAGCAGTCTTTCCTCATATTCAGATGAAACTTTGTGTGTTTCAGTTTGTGCCCTCTGCCACTTGTCCTTTCACTGGGCACCAATGAAAAGAGCTTGGCCCCATTCTCTTGACGCCTGCATTTAATATGTTTGTGTGCATTGATAAGATTTCCTCTGTCATCTCTTCCCCAGGATAAACAAGCCCAATTCTCTCGGCCTTTCCTCATAAGAGAGATACTCCAGTTCCTTAATCATCTTTGTTGCCCTCCCCTGGACCCTCTCCGATAGTTTTTTGTCCTTCTTGAAACGAGCAGCCCAGAACTGGACACAGTGCTCCAGGTGCAGTCACACCAGGGCTGAGTAGAGGGGCAGGATCACCCCCCATGGCCTTCTGGCAATGCTCTTCCTAATGCACTCCAGGATACCACTGGCCTTCCTTCATGGACAACTTGTTGTTTACCAGGACTACCAGGTCTTTCTTCATAGAACTGCTTTCCAGCAGGTCAACACTGTTCTAGTGCATGGGGTTATTCTTCCCTGCATGCAGGATCCTACACTTGCCTTTGTTGAACTTCCGTATGTTCCTCTCCACTCAGCTCTCCATCCCGTCTAGGTCACTTAATGTCAGAGGTAGCCATCCTTAATTGGGATGAAATTATCATTTTGCTGATACAACTGGTTGGAGTGAAATTTCAGCGTTTTACTATGCTTTTCTTTTGCTGGGTAACTTGATTGCTGAGTTTCACTCACTTTGGAAGAATCATTGAATAAGCTGAGTTGGAAGGGACCTGTCAGAATCACCAAGTCCAACTCATGGCCCTGCATGGGACACCCCATGAATCATACCGTGTGCCTGAGAACATTGTCCAAATGCTTCTTGAACTCTGTCAGGTTGGTGCTGTGTCCCTGGGGAACCTGTTCCAGTGCTCTGGAACTGCTCTCTGGATGAAAAACTTTTTCCTGTTATCTAACCTAAACCACCCCCAAGGCTGAGCTTCATGCTGTTTCCTTGAGTCCTTTCACTGATCACAAGAGTGAAAAGGTTGATACTTGCCCTTCTGCTTCCCCTCATGAGGATGTTGAAGACTGCAATGAGGTCCCACTTCAGAGCAGTTTAATAGGGCAAGATGCATATCTGTGTATGCTGTAATGAAAATATTGTTGTAGGTGGAAAAAAAAAAAAGGATTAATTTAGAAATGGAAAGGGGAAGAGATTAAGTATGTAAAACAACAAAACATGGAAATACTTTAACATTACTAGACAAATTTTTATTATTTTCTCAGAGTTGCATTTCTCCCTGTGTCTGATGCAAAAGAAGTGTTGGTCTACTTGGTTTTTGCAGACCGCGGCTCTGTGTTTCAGTGACTCAATTAAAATTTGCCTCATGCAAATTGTTTCAGGAGCAGATGTGCCTGCCAAACTGGGCAGAGAAAATGTGCAGTGAGGTCACAAAGAAGATGGTTCTTCATTATGCTCTGCCAAAATCTTAGCAGATCATCACTGAGCATGTCCAGACTTGAAATTTCAGTCACTGTCTGTTTGATTTTTTGCATTGCATTTTTTATTTCCTGCATTCTAGTCTCTACTGATGGGTGAAATAAGTTCTTGCCCTGTCAGCCAAGCAGAGTATCAAGTTGATGTCTCTTGTTTATAACAGGTTGGGTTTTTTTTTTGTTTTATTCTGGAAAGAAAATAGGGTAGATGCATTGTATGTGTACTTTTAAATCAGGATAGAGTCTCCTATTAGCCAGGCTGATACTGAGGGCTTGAGGGAAATGCTGTATGGTATAGAGCAATTTGCACATAACGTGCTGTGGTTTCTTCATTATAAAGATCTACTAATTATGTGTTTTCACCCCCCCCCAATCACTGTCTCTTGTCATGTCAAATTAGTGAGTGTCAGGAAGACATTTCTGGGTTTTGTTTGAATTACTTTTGGGCTGAGAATGAGCTATGACAGTTTAAAATGAAGCTGAATTTTTAAAAACCATTAAAATCTGGAAACAAGGGGAAAACTTTTAGCAATTTTAAAGGGTCAGTGATAGCTTAAAAAAAAATCACTTCTGCCTGAAAAATAAGTACCTAAAGATCAACTATGATTATAGTGACTACAGAAGATCTGAGGAGAAAAACAAAAGCCCTTCTCAGTTTCTTGTCTTTCAGAAACCTGGTGTTATATCATATATATAAGGCTTTCCCTGCTTTCTTAGGGGTCTAATCTTTAGGAAAACAAATAAAAACAGAAACAGAAACAAAAACAAAAACCCCGAACCAAACTAAACCAAAAAAAAACCCCAAAAAAAACCCCCAAAAACCCAACCGATGAAGCAAAACCAAACCAACCAAAAAACCACACACAAAAATAAGCCAGACATCATGTGCTGGCAGAGTTGGTAGAAGCAATGAATAGCTACTCTTCTTTTTTTGCCATTGTTTGGTTTCTCACTTCCAGTAAGAGTTCTTGTAGGTAAATAATTGCACAACAGAGATTTTATTATTACTTCATGACTTTAAATCTTACTTGTAGAAGCACTTGGTTTTAGTATACATAGTCTTTCAGGCAGCCCTCAGATTTTTTATGTTCTGTAACATATCTGAGAGAAAAATAAATGGTATCTGAGACATTGAAAACCATGCCTGCTTGTGTTAGGAAATACATTTTCCATCCTCAAATTTTATGCACGTATGGGTTAATTAAGAGTGTAATATGAAATAAATCAATGGCAGTACAGATGTTTTAGTTGCAAGAGCAATAACTTGAGCGATTTCCTGTAGATTTTTAGAAGAATAAATTTGTATCTAAGACATTGGTCATGAACTCATTTATACTGGATAATATATTACCAGAGGAAAAAAATACAAACAAGCAGGGAAACAAGACTATATACCTCCTGGCTTTTTTTCTGTTGTTTGCTTTTTTTTTTTCAGATCACTTAAGATTGATAAATTTTAGCTCCCTTCTCATCTGAGATGCATTTCATATTGATTGAATGACTATCCATTGAATAAAAGAAATACCGTTGGCAGAATTTCTAGCTAATATCTTGCTGTTGATTAGAAGACAGGCTGATTGTATCTGTCAGATAAAGAAAAAGACTCTGTGTTTTCAATGTAGCTTCATCCTGGACTATTATTTCTTCATTAACTTGTTAAAAGAGAAAAAGCATCTATGAGTTGGGGTTTTTTCACCTCAGGCATTCATGCACAAAATGACTATGAGCCAAAAGGGAAAAGAAGGTGAGTGAAGGGAAGAAAAAGAACTAGTGAAGAGGGAAATGAGTAAATCATAGGCAAAGGATATCAGTATTTTGTGTATTTCATCCATGATTTCAAAATCAGAAATGACCTTCTGAAAGCTGAAATGAATGGGCATCTTCAGCAAGGTTCATTTGAGGAAAAAATGGGCAGTTAACAGAACAGAGTAGCAGTGACTATGCAATAGCTCCTCAGGGACTTCTGATGAAGTCATGCAAGATAATTTTATATTATATAAAGAATATTAGATCAAATCTTTTGGGTCAAATATCTTAAGACTCTTATTAAGTATTTTTTCCCCTGAACGTCTGTGGGATGCGTGACTGATCACCTTTCTTGTAGCAGGCTAGAACTCAGATGGTTTTTAGAAAGGCCCTTAGGGCTATGAAGCTGTTTCTGTTTGACAGTCATGGGCTGGCTTCCCTCATTTATATTTAACTGTAATCATCAGCTTTGAGAAGAGTTTCTAATTTTAAACACATGGTACTCCCTCCACCCCCTCCTTTTGTCCTCAGGAAAGCTATAATTTGCTTGGGTGCACGTCTATTTTAACTAGCAGTACGTTTGAGCCCCAGAGTGGACTTCACGCGTGAAAACCGTGGTGCCAAAACTGTTACTACCTTGTCTTTTTGTTTGTTTGTGGTTGCTCATTTTTTCTTCTTCTTTTTAAAAATTACTTCTTCTTGGATCCTGAGTATCCTCCAAGACAATTTATACTCTTTTCATTATTGGCCTTGATAAAATATCATCACTTTAGTATTAGTATTATGATACCTACTATCCTTCTTGCAAATTTATCTCAAAGTTGAACTAATAATTGCTTAAACAACAAAATAGAAATGCAATGAATTGTCATTTCTTGAATTGATATAGAGTCAATGAGATGTATCTTCTCAAACTGTATGTGAAATAGAGGGATTTTAAAAAAACCCCAACCAACCAACCAAAAAACCACATCCACATCAATATCCATATTTGCGCTAGCAATGTTTAATCCAAACTTAGGTCAGATGCCCACTGCTTAATTAATTGACCACAAATCAATAACAGGTTACGTATAAATAAAACGTTACTGCAAAATTATAGCATTTACTTAGACATCTACGTATTTAAACAGCAAAAAGCTTTGTAAACTCTCTGCCTTTACTCTTGGTACAATGCTAACCCCAGAGGGAGGGAAGAGTGAAGGGCAACAAGGTTTGTTTGTGTTTGTACAGAATGTTATCCTTTTAACAAAGACCAACACAAAACATACAAATCCATATGTTTGGATTTGTTGCTGCCACATTAATTATTCATGTGCTCACAGTGTGACACAGTGGGGAATAATCTGAAATGATATAAAAAAAGAATTTCAGAACTGGCATCTTTTTCTTTAGTTAGAAATCCTTAACTCTAAACTAATTTTTATGAGACTATATTTTACTTAACAGTTTGTGAGAAAGTCCATTGAGAAAACACTTGCCTGTTATTACTTTCACCAATGTCTCTAAGAGTTTACGTCAACCACAGAATTGCAAACCAGAAGTGAGATTTTCCAGCTTTTTGAAACAATTTCATTTATTTGTCTTTTTTGGCACCCATTTTGTGGTGAGGCAGATAATATCATGGATGAATCTGCCACAGAACCTACATCTTTCAATGTCCAATATTCTCATAAACCTGTCTGAATTTGGGTATCTTAATGCCTAGTCTGTAGTCAACCAAATGTGGAGAGCCATAGCTTAAAATAAATGCCTTTATTTGGTCACGTGAATAACTCCCTAAACTCTTTGTAGTGCATGAACAAGAGGTTCAGCTTGGTTATCTCCCAGTAGCCACCTAACATACCTGAGTTGCTCTACAATGTCAAAAGCATCAACCCGAGGCCTGCAGTTTTGACAGAAAACTTGCCTTTTCGGATCACCAGCTGGAGGTTAGGGAACCTAAGGGTACTTCAGAAAGCTCTAGATACCTGTGCCTGACCTACTGAATAGGAGCCTGGACTAAGATATTAAAATTTAGTCCAGAGTTTAAGTCAACTCTAACTCTGCCTAAATATGGGTTGTCGTGAGGCGTCTAGTTCTGCTCATACTTGTTGGGATCCTTGATGTCTGTTTTTTTTTAAGACAGTCCAGTCATTAGTCCTGGCAATTTGGAAATAAGCAACCATTCCCTCACCTGCATAATATGCTATAGCCCTGTAGTTACTTTAGCGTCCCACTGATGGCCAAACATACGTTTTGTAATAGTGTTCACCAGAGGCAAAGCAACATTTCGAACCTGTATCTCTGAGGCGTCATGGAATTGGAATTTCTCCGTTTTCAGAAAGCATTTGTTTTGGAGTAAGACTGTCCGAGTCCTTTCTGCTGCAGGTGTTCCACTTGGTAATCAGTTTCTGGTAATCAGGCTACAGAGATGATGCATGTCTTACAGCTTGAGTACTAAGGAATTCACAGTCTAGATCCAGGCTCTGCTTCATGTTAGAATATGAACTTGAAAACAGGCATCCTACTTCTTTTTTTAACTCTTCCTCTCACGGAGTCATTGGCTGTTGTGCATGTGCTAACAAACAAGTTCACAGGTAGTCTGTTCCTGCTGCCAAAACTATTCCAGAATCTATTTTTACATATACTTCCTCGAGTGTGATAACTTTTGAGGCGCAAAAGAAATGAACTGGCTGATCTCCTGGCATCTGATCACCAGACATTTTTGGCATATCAAGACTTTGTTGCCTGCTTGTTATGCAGCAAAAATGTGACTTCTCTGTGGCTTCAGATCATTAAGGGATTAGAGAATAATTTAACAGGACTTCTGAGCATCCCATTGGCATCTTCTTTTTATGGATTTAGACTTAACTCTGCAAAATAAGTCTACACAAATAATACCTTCTATTTCTGCTTCAGCTTCTAAATCCCTCTATACTTAAGCAAATGCATAAGACATATATGTTTGACTGTCTTTGCAGACCTGGTCTTTTCAGACCCTGAGAAATTGCACTCAGATGTAAGACTTCTGAAAAATAGTCAATTAGCTTGAGAAGTGTGGGTTTTCAAAACATTGGGGCACCTAAAATAAGTATAGTGCCTAATTATGCAATTAAGTGATTACCTTCAGTTTGCCTCACTTGTAAAACATTATCCTGAAAGATTCCTTTTCTTGATTTCCCCATTAGTAAAAATAACATGCTGTTTTGATGTCCTTTAGAAATATTTAACTTATTTAACAGAGATGTAGAATAATATAAGAGAATAAAGTAGCAAAATGCCTTTCTACAGAGATGTACAAGAAAATTTGAATGACTGTACCAAATGTCCTTGAGGTCTTTCCACTGATCGGTGTTACTTTTATTTGTTAGTGGAGAGAATTCACAACATACATCATTGAACCTCATCATATGTCTAACCAAAGAAATCATTTAAGCAGACAGAAAGTGTTCAGCTTCTTCATTGTTACTAAGGGCAATTTTTATTGGAACCATCATAGGGTATCCACATGCCTGAGAAATTCATTTTGCTGTCAAACAGCATGTGTAAGTGAAGTAGAATTTTCTTGTAAAGATTACTGCAAATTGATATAAATTAAGGTCTGCTTTCTGAGAAGAACAAAGTTAATCGAAGTGGGATTAAAGCTATAGGTTCCTTTCATTTAGTAGAGGTGCTTCACTGATTTGTTAAGTAATGGGTTATTTGATGTACTGTATAGAGAGTGATGTAGGTCACTTTCAGCACTCAGTGCTGAAGATTTAAAGAAAAAATAATGGGGAAATACCAGCGCTTTCTAGTTTCCCAAATGCCATGTGAAAATACTTGTAATGAACACATCCATTCTACCCCTTGCTCTCCAACTCTTTTGCATTATTTCAAGGCATTAGTTTCTTTTTATACTTTCCTTATGTCACAGCCCTAACATTCCGTTAGAAAAGCCTCTCAGGAAGATGGCTTTCACTTTGTTTCTTATCAGAAATTATGTTATCACCCTCTCATTTGACCAGCAAATTTGTTTTCGGTATGAGCCTCAATTTTATTTCATATGACAGTGACTTGTATTTCTGTTGATGGGTTCAGAATACTTGAAGTGATACTGTCCTTCCATGTGTTTTGTCTGTCTGGTTTTGGTTTGTGTTTTTATTCTTGCTGATTCTGTGCATTTTTATATAATTTTATTGCTCTTGAAAAAGATCCTTCAGTGGTTTTCAAATGAAACATAATGCCTAAAGTCTCTGACTTTAAAAGATTGCTACCACTCATGGAGCTTTTTGTAAGTTTTCAGCTTCTGTTCAAATCCAAGTTATCATGTGTAAGTCTCAAAATGCACCCACATGAACAGATATGAAAGAATGAAAGGTCAGTTCAATGGCTAGAGAAAACAAGGGTAGGTCCCAGCTCTCGCTTGAAAAATATCTGTACTAAAGTATTTAAATTTGAGTACCTACATATCAGTAGGTGTCTAACTTCCAATGATCATTGATGGAGCTCTAGCTTTTGACCTTGTTATCCACTCATGGGCATTTCTTGTCATGATATCAGTGTGTTCAAAATAGTGGCGTTACTGTGGCTGATATGAGATTAAATGGGCAAGACTTGTGCCCTTTGTGAGGGCCAGAGGGAGGGGAAGCAGAACCCCTGTGCTATTTCAGAAAGCACAGGATGCTTTTGTGTGAAAAATGCAGCAAATCCTACTCCAGTCAACGGAGTACAAGGAGAAATTTTTACCTAGTGTTAACTGTCTACTGTAGGATGAGCTGAACTACCTTGAACTACCTGGCTGTATTGATTACATTCCCATTGATTAAACTGGGGACATTGGATCCTACACTAAAAGACATCATAAGACACCATTTCTGAAAATGCAAATTTGAACTTCTTTTGGCTGTTTCAGCAGAGAGGCAAAGGCTGGGGATAGAGTTTTAGCATTGAGATATGTAAGGGATTGTTAGCAAGGGATTATACTGAAAACAAAACCACCCTCTTGCATCCACATAAATGTTCAGATACATTAGTAAATGTTATAAAGCAGTTTGTCAGTGGTCTCATCTCTTTTGTTGGGTAAAGAATCTAATTCACATAGGAACAGTTTATAGAATCAAAATCACAGAATCAAGTTTGTTGGAAAAGACCTTTAAGGTTATCAAGTCCACCCATTAACTGAGCACTGCCAAGTCCACCACTAAACCATGCCCCTAAGTGCCACCCCTACACATCTTTTAAATACCTGAACCATCAACCATAAGTGCTTCCTTTTGTTTGGGAACATTATTTGGCTGAGTATTTGAGTCAGTTTTAAAATGTGTAATAGAAAAATTTGTATGTTTACTGGACTAATTCACCCAATAGCCAGTAATTTTGAAAGCAAACCACTTCTTTTTCTGCAGAGAATTTGGTACGGTTATGAAAGATAGTCTTCCTCTTACTGAAATTATTTACTTAACATAAGTCAAATCTTCAACTTGCTCTTCAGTTTTGTATGCAAAAGAAGCAGTTTATTTTACTACAACTCACATAGGACAGATCTGGAACAATTGAAATAGCATAGATCCTTACTCCCTCTTTGATTGCTCCCAGGGTACTTCCTCATCTGTAATATTAAGGTGCTATGTGTTCCAAAGAGGGCACACTGTTCTCTGTTCTCTTCCTTGTATTCTCTTATCATGGATCTCTGGTGTAGTGAGAAGTGTTCTTCCTCCTTTGAGTCACCCATACACAAATTTGAAGGATGTCCACTCAGTCCCTCCTCAGCAGCCCCAGCTCTGACTCCTCTCTTATTTCCTTACCACTTCTTGTTTGTCTCCCCCTTCTTCTTCGGTGACTCTCCCCAAGTCCTCTGCACCTGATCCAAAGCTTGCCTCTATTTTTAATTTTTCATTTCTCTTATTTTTGAAGGGTGTGGTGAAAGAAAGTGCCTGTCCCATCAAATTTGCACTTATTTTGTAATAATCTAAGGCTGTGATTGTTTTCCTTGACGTCCTACTCATGTTGGTCTGTAATAACCACTGGTTTCCTGGCTTCCACTGCCCATCGCCACTTGGTCATCAGCTGTGGAGGAAGCCTTGCAACGGTGTGTACCCGGAGGTGAGCTGCTGCCTTGCTGTGGCTGCTAATTCATCATGAAGGGATGTTCACATTAGAGGCATGATGTTGATGTGTCTTCCCAAGGTATTAGGAATGGCTTGCCTGAGTCCACTGGCATGCATACTCACTCAGGCAGATCTTTCCATCATTTCTAAGCATCGTTGTCCACAATTGATGTTTTGCTATTGAGATGAAAAACATGTCTTATTCTTAGATGAATTACTGTATTTTTAAACTAGACCAAAAGTCGGTTATAGTCTATAACTATAAACTACATAGTTTTGAGTGAAAGCCACAGGTGGATCAGTTTAATTAAGACTACAGTCACATTTGGGATTACTTGCAAAAGCTGGAGAAAAACAATAGGTGATTTATTATTTCTAATTACTAATATGGGTAATAATAAGCTTTTTGGAAAAAAAATCAGTAGTTTTAGTACTTAGTAATTATGTTTACTTGATTACGATTCTTTCAGAGACCAAAAGCAAAGTTTTAAAATAATTTTCATAACCACTGTGCTTTGACACTCTGTGGAGTTCGCAAACCCATCGTGCATTTCAGAATGCATGAGTGCAAAAGTCAACTGAGGTCCTTCCATTCTGTATGAAGGTAAGCTACTAAAAATGCCCAAATCTTGTTTTCATGATTGATTTACAGAGACCCTAAAATGATATGAAATGCCAGTGTTATGAATCAAATATTCTAATGTCAGGAAAGGTAATAAGTACATCCTGTAAGTGATGATGGCTGCCACTACACATTACCTTTCCCACAAACCTCTCCCCTGCTCTCTATAAAAAGCATGATCTATAAAAGGAATGTGGTCTTCACATGAGCTAAAAATTATGGAAGAACCCATAGGGTCTATGCCACTCTTTTCCTGTGTTAGGAGGGGTTTGATGAAAAGCAAGGAATTTCAGGTGGGTTGGGTGGGGGAAGAGTACCCTCAAGGCAAAGGTGGTAAGAAAGGATACTGGATGATTTTCCTGCTAGTGCTACAAGTTTCCTAGATATTGCAAATCATTTAATCAATCTTTCCTACAAAGTGACTGGTGACAGTCTTAGGTTATTTGTATCATCCCCTAGAAATACATGACATATTTTTCAGTTTTTTCAGGTTATCTGCCAGTAGAAGGATTCTTGAGTTTTATGAGGCAATATCCTGCTGTGGTTACATATCCACCTGGTCTCTGTTGCCCATCTCAATCCTTCTTATGCTTATTCCACTGCCTTGTGCCACTTTTCTCTTTTCGATTTCAATAATAACAGCAAATTGTGAGGAAAATCCTCAAAAAGCTGCTATCCTGTGTCATAAAGTAGTTTTACTGAGAGATCATTAATATGTAGGGAGATCATGAAGGAAAGGAATCATATTTGGTAACTTTAGAGAATTTAGCTGCCAAAACCTTTAATTTGCTAAATGTTTTTGCAGGCTATTTTTTGTTTCTTTGTTTGCTCATTTGGTTTTTTCCCCTGCAGAACATGTCAGAGAGTTATAACATCTGAAACCATTATCAGCTGCCTGTTGAGGAATGCAGAACCATTAGAAATTGCCCAGAAACAAACCGAGGGCATTTTTCTTTCTTAATACAGACAAAATTGTTTTCCTAATTCTCCTAATTTCACTCTTGTATATATTTGAAACAATCTTTTAAAACTTTCCTGACCCCATCAGCCCTAGGTGCTTAAGCAATAATATTGAATCTATTTCTAATAAAATATTTCATAATAAAATATTTCTTATAATAAAATATTTTATCAAGATAGTAAACTAGTGAATACTTCATAAATATCCAGAGCTTTTTCATTGGGTCATTGTAATTTGAGATACTTAAATTTGCTTTGAATTGCAGGGTATTTTTTTTCTGGACCAATTTCCCTATCAATTTATTAATATCACCAGAACCAACAGAACAGAAGTAGGGCCTTTTTGAAGGGATAGGAAATTAGTTGTTCAGGCAGAATGATTTCTCATTCTCAGATAGCTCAGGTATTCTCAGATAACATCTCAGACAGAATTCTACATTGAGGGAGGAAAACTTGGGGAGGAGGCTAGAACAGGCTGAGGTTTGTTTACCTTTTTAAAGTCATGATACAGAGGAAATTTTGAATTATATCCTATGTATATGTGTCTGTTCAGTGCTGGTTGGAATTACCAATTGCTTACTGAGGAATTTTACTTTGCTGTTGAAGAACTCCTCATTTTTCTTTTCTTTCTGAATTCTATAATCAGATAAAGGGCTTGGGATATATTGTGAGGCTGGAAAGTCTAGATTATCACTGAAACTAATGCTGCCTCTACTACAGACACCTCCTGCTGCTAGCTCTTTACTTCCTCAGTTGTCTTTTCTTGAACTATTAGTAGTTTCTTCAGTATTATAGCTAGACACAGTGAGATGCCAGAGTTATTCAGCTGATTCACTAGTTTTCAATTTGCGTTCAAAAACTTTTTTTCTCTCTTTTTTTTATTTTTTTCCCTTTTTCCCTCTGGGAATATATATTGTCATTTGTAAATGTTTGTGTAATATTAAGCAAGTAGAAATAAGTCCAAGTGTGCTTGTGATTTTCCAGCATAATTGAGTTAGTTAGGGATACACTTTCTATTTTTCAGCTGACGTTGCAAACAAAGTTGTAGGTACATATCTGGTTTTCGCTGATAGAATTTATGCCAGTCAGAGGAGCCTCTAGCTTTTACTGGGTGCTAGATGGGTAAAAGCATGCTATAACAGGAACATTGATTAAAAGATTGATTGCTTTCAATATACAAGTATATTTATAAGCAAAAATGTCTGCTGGTATAGACAAGGTTCCAGTCTCTAGTTTTGAAAACATTCGTGATCTCATTGGCGTTAGTGAAACTACCGGGATGGACAAACATAAGCTTTTACAGGATGGAAGCTCAAGTAAAAACATTTGTTACTTGTACATAAATACAGTTTAAAATCTCCTTGCAGCTGTTGTCTGTCTGGTATTAGAGACAATATTTTTTTTTTACTTCTTTGTCATTCTTACCATGTTTCACTAGAAGTCATGAAACAAAGAAATGGGCTGAATTCATTTTTGTAGAAACTGCCCTAGAGTGGTGTTTCCAGGGAATGTGGCCCATTAAGTTTTCACATTATTGCTGTTTCTTTGAACAGCTTTCCTTTAATGTTTGTGGTTTCAGAAGATGAATTACTTTTTGTCTTTATTTTTAAGGATACATTGCCCAAATGATGTAACAGGCAATAGCTTGAACTAGGAGTTTGTGGTATCTAATAACAATAGCATACTCTCATATTGAAGACTGGGATGAGACAGCAGTTAATCTCATTTTAAGTGTGACATTTTAAGACACTGTGGATTTGTTTGTTATTTACTTTCTGCGTAAAATCCTTTACTCACTTAAGTAACCAGACATTTTGGTGTTGTCTTGAAAGGGATTAGGCTCTTTATCAAAAACTGACCAAAAAAGAGGGAATACTTCTGCTTGCTGCTTTGGAAAATGTTCATAAATTCTAGGAAAAAAGAGTTAAAATATGTTTGTGAGGGATCTTTATAGCAGTAATAATAAGATTGGCATCTTGTTATGCTTTTACTATTATTTAATTAAAATTTTGTTAATTACGAACTTTTATCATTAATAGCTATCACAAAAGACTAAAGGTGATCAGTAAATGGCTTTGTAGATTTGTCTATTATCCACACTGGAATATCTTCATTTTCAGATGAAAGTGTACCTGGTTTTCACAAAAGATCATATATTATCCAATGACCTCAGCTGTGTGCAGAAGCATTCTTCCCACTTTAAAATGAATTATCTTAGAAGATACAGCCCCAATAGTTTTCAATTTACTTTTGATATGATATATCCTTAGTTATTCTTTAAGCTATCACAAACAGAATTAGGATGCAAACAAACACATTTAAAAATTGCAAAGAAGCAATTTTTGGTAAGAACATTCTAACTAGTGTAATCAAGCATAATCAAATCCTAATCAAGTAATGGCAGTCCATACAAAAGCCAGCATATATATAAACTCATTTCCAATAGGAAAGCATCATCTCCTTCAGAATGACCTTCCTGACATATAAATTTGTACTGAAAATTCCTCAATGCTTTAATTTAACTTAAATGATAACATAAACATTGAAAGGTTGTGATTTTGGTGAATGAAAATGGTTCAGAATATTTTGTTTATCAAAAAATGTGTTCTACATATTTATTTTATTTCAGTGTTGACAGAAAAACAAATCCATGTGTTTGGGGGATTTCTTAGAACTGCTGTGGAACATTACTAAATGTCACTTCTTTAGAGTGGTCCTGTCTATTCTATCTTTCTTTATTTCAAAAGAAAAGAACACGATAGGTTTGGGGTTTTTTTTACACTAAGTTGTTGCATTGATTAAAAGGCTTATAAGACCAATCGGCAGTATTCTAGTTTTTGTTAAACAAGAACTTACTAACCAAGTAAGGAGTAAGTTGGTATTTATTCCAGTGCCACATAGGATTCTGTCACATAATGAATAAAGATTAAAGAAACAAAATCTTTAGTTAGTCTAATGAAAGAAAAAAACAAACCAAGCACCTCACTAGCCTGTAGTCTGTTAAATCACCACTTTGATTAGAATGATTTGTCTGTTTAGGTAGAGCAAACTACAATTGATTTATTTTTGGCCATTTGCTAAGACAAGCTGATGTAGCACTCAATTGGAGGTGTGAAAATCTTTCCTCTTTCCCTCAGTTAGTGGTGAAACTGTACCAACAAATTAGAAACCATTTAAGGGGACTTTTAGTGGGAAAAGATATGGCTACAACTAATAAACCAAGAGTCGAAAAGAAATAAATCATGATTGGTTATTTAGAGCTATAACATTCTCTAGCTACACATGAATCTCATCTCAGTACTGAATGAGCCCAAAATATCAGGACTGCAAAATAAAGCAGTGGCAGTCCTCACCCACCTTTCACCTAATTGCAGCACTGATCTAAGTAGGACAGATTCAGAGTCTTCTTCAGCCTGATAAATTTTGAATTGATGTCAAAAGAGAAGGCACTATTCCCTTGTTTCTAGGGCATTGTGGTATAATAACAACATCTACCAATTGTACTCTATGAGACTCAGCTCCCTTGCTGTCAAAATGCCAGAGGGGAGCAGGTAGGGACAGGTGAGCTCTGTAATTCTCACCCACTGGAATGAAAAGGCATTTTAAAGACTTCCAGTGTGCCTAGAAGACTTACACTTCCCATGGATTGTTCCTCCTGTCACTAAATACTTGCAAGGGTCATAGAATCATGATATTCTTCAGGTATTTGCATCCAAAAATCACAGATGAGGTGCACAGTGGATTAAAGCATTTTCAGAGCAAATCTCCCAGTCATCCCCATTTTTACCATGTTTTACATTACATTGCAGACCTCTTTGAGAGCTTGCAAGCTAAATTCTTTTTTAATGAAACTCAGCTGGAAGATATTTTGTCTGATGCCATCAAGTGTAATTGTTATGAGCATTGAGCCAGGATAGATCCAGCCCCGGGTAAACCCCACAAATCCATGTTTGGTTAACACTGGGTTCTCAGCACCATCTTACTCTGCAACTTTGATCCTTTGAGTCTTTCTGGCTTTTTTATATAGGCACAGCCTCTATGTACTCCCAAGGATGCTGCCTTAGCTGGATTGAAATACTTCCTTCTTTTATCAGGGGAGTTTGAACTTCTAGTCTTGTCAAAATTCACCTAGGTACAAATCTTACCACAAAACACAGAATAAAGAAATTTTCACGCTCTGCATTCATTGTTTTCTAACAAATACATATTTCCTCATTTTGAAATATTTTATGTAGCAAGCATAAATCTGAAAATGGTAAAATTTCTGTGGCCTGTTTTGTGAACACTGTTGTACATCATGTTTTCTATTCCATAAATTGATAATGCTGTAAAGAATGCTCCCAACTGAATTATAATTTAATAAAATAAATTCTTATGAACACTGCTATCGGGACTTGACTAGTGGTAGTTTTTAATCCAGAGAAACTATATCTGAAATTTACTGATAGCCAGTATATGATAAGAGAAATAAACCAATTACAATTGTAGTATCTTGGTTTTCTTAAGTCAAGAAAATAATATCAACAGTGCACCAATAAAATTAGGAACACACATCTTGAGGTCTGCCTTCTATTCATTAAAATAAAAAGCATTTTCAAGGAGTCAAACAAAAACACTTGCAATCTTTTTAAAATATTAATTTAAAAGATTAGAGTCTAGCTTTGAAGTGACATATTATATTGATGGATTACAGGGGATAAAAAAGTTGGTGAAATGACATGTAAAATACAGGTTTGAAGTATTGTGCTTTAGCAAGTTGCTTGTAAACCGAGATTTTTTTTTTTCCTCTTTATTCCTCATGATTTTACTTAAATTGACAGCTACCAGATGAATTTCTTGGGCTGCCCCACGTTCTATCTACCCCTCACTGGAAGAAATGTCTCTTATTTCTGAGCAATAAGTGTGTTGTATTTTGTTATGCAGCTCTTTCGTATCACTGTGAAATACATTTTCTCAAAATTCTTTAAATCTTTATACTGTATTATTCTATAAAACCTATAAAAGCACATAAAAAGAAAAGTGTTGATTTCTGAAGGCCTTAGAATTCACTTTACATTGCTGCTTTGCTTTCAAGTTCTTGATTCCACAGGTAGTCTTGATTTGAAATTGATCCTTGCAATTGTGAGAAAGAGAAAACCCTGAGTTTTACTTGCACTGCAGCTCTTTTGCAGCTGCTCCAGTATGAAGCTAATGCAAGTCTGCACGAACGGCATTCCAAGGCTGCTACCTCTTTCCAGAATGGTACAGCGAAGTTCTACTGTAAATCCAAGATGAATTCAAATGAGGAGTTTTTTGTGGTCCTGTATTGTCCCAAAGAAAAGGTTTTGAGTCTGCTAGCTTGTCTAGATAAGTTTGATCAACAGGGCTAATAGAATATATTGCTTCTCACTACCAAGCTTGCTTTGTTTAAGTGTTATATGGCATTCCAGGGAGCATGCTTTGTCCTTAAGCAGTGAAGTGGTTCCTGAGTGATGGAAGCATAGCTCAGAGAAACTGAAGAGCTCAGGAATGCAGAGGAAAGTCAGAAGGAAAAGAAAAATCTCTGTATTTTGTTGGCATATAGTGAATAGTTAAACAGGAATGCTTCATAGAAATTGTCCAATTTGGCCAAAATATCACTAATAAATTATACTGGTAAATTGTCAGTACAGAAATCTGAATTTTGTGAGGCTGCAGCATTTCAGGAGCTGACCTTTTAACCTGGAACTTCCATGCAAACTGCTCCAGGGCTTTCACATCCAATAAATGTGTCCCTTTTAAATGAGCATTTCAGTATTTGAATTTTCTTGTTGTTAATCAAATTGAAATTAGATTTTGGACTATTAGATTCCCCCATGAAATGAAGTGACCTTCTGCATAGATAAAATAGGGAATAATATTGTAATACAAGAGAGCACTGTAATTTGCAGCAGCTGTTAAACTTTGCAAAGGTGTCGTCTTTTGTTGCTGTCTTATTTATACAGGGTCTGGTAGGGGTCCCCATCAAACATGCACTGTTAAGTAATTAGGCTGCTGACAGCCAAGTTTCACAAAATATTATACCTGCGGTGTGTAAGCAGCCTAATCATGACTTTCAGGTTGCTTTATCACACTTTTCTTAGGTGACTGTATTGTCCACAATGCTGACAGTATCGTCAATTAAACGTGGTAAAATTCAAGTCAGGTTTTATTCCTCTGCAGCTTGCTGAAGGTAGGAATAGTGGCAGGGGCACTAGAGCTGGCTCTTGTGAGCATTACAGAGTCGCAGGAATATCCATTTACACTCTGTTCACGTTTGGGTGCCTGATGCTACAAAAGAGGCCCAGAATGGTTGCTTCATTTTCAAATGAAAAGGAGATCCTGCAGAATTTGCACTTGACTAAGAAAGAGGTTGCACTAAAGGTGCATGCAGGTGAGTGGATAATTCACACCAAATCCTGATGCCATTTTCTGTCATTGTTTTGTTTACACGTTCAGTTACATTATCACAGTGCAAGCAGTGTGAATTGTAAGAATGTCAGCAGTTTCCTAGACTTACAGGCCAGTCTGAATATCAGCATGTGTAAGTGATACATCTGCTAGTGAACCAAAGGGGGAAGAAGATGCAGGAGAGACTATAACTAATCTATTAATTACCTCTGATTACAACTGTAAATGTTAAAAAGCCAGTGAGAAAGCCTGGCAAATGTCTTTTATACCCAAACCTAGAGACCATTGAAACTTATCTTTTCTTGGGCTGTCTCAGTTTTCTCTCTTCAGTGTCAGAGAGAACTTGGGGCTGATGCATTTGTGCACTAACCATGCACTGGAAAATGGAAAGTGAGCTTTCTATATTGCCTTCCTACCCTTTTCTGAGGAAAAGGGATTTAAAAAAAAAGAAAAATAGCAAGGTGACTTTATAGGCTCTACTCTTTGGCAACATTAGAAGAAATATTTGTACTCTTGAACACTCTAACAATGTGTGCAAATTTTCTATACCTTTCAGAAAAATACTGGCAGTTTTACTCTTTATGGCATGTTTGAATTAAGCAGTGTGCCATGGTACAAGCAGGACGTCAGTGCAGTCTCACAGGTCTTGTCTAGGTGATTCATTTTTTCCAGGTGTTGGTTAAAGTAAGCAGATTCATGTGTTAACAGAAACCAAGAAACAGTGAACTCCAAGGGGATAGGTTCAATTTGCATAGCACGATGAAATACAGTCTTGCTTTGAAAACTATTCATTTTCCAGTTCAGAGGTATTTATGTCTTTACTGTATTTCCAACACATTTGTTTAATGCACTTTTGCTACATTGCATTCTGGTAATTTTAAAGAACAGAGAAAGGCATTGCTCTTACGTAAACAGAGAACTGAGGAGAAGCCCAACTGCAGCCCTGGCCTGTGGTGTGGGAATGTGTACCGTCACAGACAGTAAAAGTACCCGGGTGGGGAAATATAAACCTTAGAATTCCTTCTCTCTTTGACATGACTGTGTCCAAGGAATATATCTGTGAGAAGCATATTTTGCCGCATGTTCGAAAACATATATGTAACTTTGTGAACATGTACCAATTCATCTGTCAATTTAATGTAGTTCATATTGTCAATAAGAGACTTAGTGTCAGGGTAGTATCGATAGAAGTATGGTATAATATGGTATTGTATGGGAAATGCTCCCATTATAGTGGGAAACGGTTCTGGGGCAGGAAAGGACAAGCTAATATCCTAATGAAGAGATGTTGCGTTAGCTGACCAACCAGAGGGACACACTGAGGGGTGCACAGACCCCACTGTGGAGTTGCCGCGCTGGTGGGTCAGCTCTCAGGTATAAAGGCCCTTCTTATCAAGTTTTGTAAACCCTTATAGGGAAATAACCTAATCCCCTGTTCCCCTCTCTCCTTATTGGCTGATTTTGTGTAACCACACCCCCTCGAGACCCACTTTTTCAACCGGTCCCAAGAGGCTCTCGCTCTCTTGGCACCGGGACTCCTCCGAATAAAACACCTTTTGGAATCCTCGTCTGAGAGCCACCTCTGCATCTCTAGCGGCGCCTAAGTTCATCTGCCTTACGTGGGTTTGGCTGCGTGCTGTACCGCACGGGCGAGAAGTGTTCAGCCAGCGAGGGGCTAAACAGCACTGCAGGGGCTCCTTTGCAAAAGGGACCCCCTTGAACAAGCGGCTGCCAGCTCACCCAGCCACCCTACGTGCCCCATAAAGAGGAGCGGAAGAGGAGCGGGGTGATTATACAAGTAGTACAGCAGTCTGAATATCTCATTCAGTTGTGCTGGGTTTTTTCCACAAGTTAAGACAAATGGGCAGACAAAGAACACATGATCATAAACTACCTGATCTCGGTTCTCACTCACACTCACATACTTGCATATTTTGTTCCTGAATACAGTGGGAACATCCCCATTGTCTGGGGAAATGGGATCAGGAAGGGTATTCTGTATGCCATTTTCTGTATCCAGTTAAGCATTTTGGATTAGTTCTAGGTGGTTACATTTATTGATCTACTTTTACAATACAAACCATGAGATTTAAGGTAGGACTCTCAAGCAACTTTTTTCAATTTCAGTAAAGTGTTCTGTCTATCACAGGGTCCTTCTGAACAAAATGTCCAGCACACCACAGCTGGATAAACACATCATGTGATGGGTGAGCAACTGGCTCACGGGTTGGGCATAAAGGTTTATAGTAAATGCGATGACATCAGGCTGTTGAACTGTCACCAATGGGGTTCTACCAGGCTCCATCCTCAGCCCTGTGCTCTTCAACATCTTAGTAAACAACTTGGACAGAGAACTCGAAGGTATATCAAGTAAGTTTGCTGATGACAGTGTGTTGAGAGGATCTGTTGACCCCTCAAAGGCAGAGAGGCCCTGCAGGGAGACCTCGACAAATTAGAGGGCTGGGCAATCACCAACTATATGAAGTTTAGCGAAGGCAAGTGCTGGATTCTGCAGCTGGGACAGGGCACCCCCGGATTCCATACAGACTGAGGAACAAGATGCTGGAGATTAGTGCCGTGGAAAGGGACCTACAGGGTTTTGAGAGGAAGAAAATTCTCTAAAAAAGCCTGAAACCTGCTATACTTGAATTCCTGATAAATAATCCATCCAAGCTGATCTAAAATCTAATAGTTCCACTTGGATATTTGGGATTTTCCCCCTTGTGAGAAATTAAAACCCTGGCAAAATAGATCATTTGGAAAATTTTCTTGCCCCTCCCAATCAGACTGTTTGCTCTCTGAAAATATGGTGAAGCAATAGGAGAATCTAGAGACTAATGAGACATTCTGATAAAAAAAGGAAGCTTTAAATCTAGCACAGATACATACTAGACTAAATTCTGGACATCTAATTTTTCAGTATTCTGGGCTTAATTAACATTTTTGCCTCAATTTCCCCATTAAAAAATGAAAAGCAATAAATGCTTACCTTTCTAGTCATAGGGATGCTCTGTTGGTAATTAGATGCTGTCAGACAGAATTACTGTAAATTACAGTAATTACTGTTCATTAATTAATTCTGTCAGTTTTATGTTTTATTGTAATGCACTGTCAAAGTGCTATAGTGTTTAAATTGGATGCATTTAAAATGAACATTCACATTAAAAAGGAGTGAAAGAGAACCTTTTATTGAAATTAAAAAAGTTCCAAAGAAATATTTTATTATGATCTAATTTTGGCTGTGGAATTCTGAAGCTGAAAAGTACTGCATACTAGTAATTGCATGTATTATTATAATTAAAAATGATACAAAAAATATGAAGAGACATTCAGTATTTAAATTGAGCTGCTTATTTTAGAGCAGAATTCAGTATTTAATTGTAACATTCTCTGTTGAACCAGGTGTATTTCCAGCGAATGTTTTGTGCCAAAGAGAATTAAGGCAGGAAAGTTGACATTTCCCTCAGGAGAAAAAGACTAAATATTAAATCTGTATCTCCCACTGCTGGAAATGAGGCTTCCTTTGGCTCATACTGCACTGAAATACTGTACATATTGGTTTATTGTAGTAGTGTAATTTGCGCTACTGCGATGAAGTGATGATAATTATGCTAGTTCTATATTCTGTGAAATTTTGTAATGATTTTATCTGTGTTACTGACATGTAAATATGCAGAGAAAAGGATCTGCTGTTTCCACTTCTAGGTTAAGATGTGGTTGGCAGAATAAATACTCCTCCTAAGGCAGCCCAGGATACCATTAGCCCTCTTGGCTGCAAGGACACATTGCTGGCTCAAGGTCAGATTGTTATCTACTAGGACCTTCAGATTCTTTTCTACCAAGCTGTTCCCCATCTGGGTATCCCCCAGCATTTACTTGGGATGGGTTTGTTTCTCCCCAGGTGTAGGGCTTTGCACATCCCTTTTGTTAAGCTTCATGAGGTTCCTGTCAGCCCATCTCTCCGGCCTGTCAAGGTAAAAACTCACTGACGTTATTACACTGAAAAGGAGAGCTAGAAGAAAGGTCACTTTAGTCTAAGAACAGTGGACATGGATAGATTTATTTACAAGCATCTGAAGTTTCACCCAGCAGTTCAGACTCTTGTGTTTTAAGAGGTTTTTGGTTAGTTTTGTGGTTTTGTTTTGGTCTGGGGTTTTTTTCTGTTTTTGGTGGTTTTTTTATTATTATTATTATTCTAGTAAAACATACCTGTAGGGAATAAAACTAAAGTATCATTCCCTAAAGGGAGACGAAGGTAATTCTGCTTCAAGGATCTGGTTGATTTGGGTCCCACAGAGCAGAAAGTTCCCATTAAAAGCAATGTATTGACACTCAGATTTCTTTAAACTGGGAGGAATTTAGGTTAAGCCTCTCTGTTGATACTAGCTGTGGTATCGCTTCAAGTAGGTGGAACAGAGCACGTTTGGAGCTTTTTTGTATCAAAGCTCCCTTTAAGTTAAAACCAAAGTGGAAGCTGTGCAGGTCATGAAATCCTGGAGTCACACTGTGACTGTACAACACTATTACCCAAGTCAAATGGCACTTTTTTGCTCTGATTTACTTTCTAAATTGATCAAAAGTCAAAGCGTTGATTTGAGTGTAGGTAGCAGAAGCCATGTGGCTATGAAGTCCTAGTACAGTAAAGACAAATGCTGAAGTGCATTCTAGAATATTACTTTACTGTTCAATCCTCTTAAAGGAGCTGTGAGTGAAGTAAAACTGCTGGAATGCCGCTATAATTCATAACTGGTAAACAGTCTTCAGCAGACAGTGGGAAGAGGATCCTGATAGCTGCCTCAAATATAGAAGCATATTCTTTTTTATCTAAATCGGCATCAGTATTTCATCAATACTCCAGTCTCATGCAGTAGGTCAATGATTTTAATTTTTTAATGTATTCCAAATTATTAGCACAATTTTAAACTTTTCATTCATTTTTTAATCAAAAGAAATAAAAATATTTAATTGAAAGTACATTTTTCTAAGCAGGAACCTGAGTTTTGGCCTTTTTCCTTTGTTTTCTTATTAGTGCTTTGTTTTCCAAACTGGTATGAACCTGCTATGGTAAAGATTATGTATCTTTTCTTAAAAACATCCCCAGAGCTTTGTTTGGATGTCAGATGATGAGATAAATTATTACTTCACTAGCTTTAAAAAGGACTGTGTTGCCTAATTTGAAAGTAAAATTATATTGAACAATAATAAAATCAAATCCTTTTGGTAATCTGAGATTTTCTCAAAGGTATCTTTTCTGAGGCTGCTTTAGAAAAATTGCAGAGACTGATCTGTTTGAGCCTATGTACAGCAAAGTTTTTTATTGTTTATAGAATGCTATTTAAGGCACCTGTTAAGTGAGATGGAAGGCATTTTTATGTGTTTGTGTTTGTTGCTTTGAATTGTATTGCTTGCATGTATCAAGGAATGAATGACAGATAAAATAGTTTCCTTTGTGGGTATGTAAACAATGGTATTTGGCTACTTAATCTGATCAAACAATATTTACTTTGAATTTTGTTTTTTTTTTTTCCTTAACAAATTATGCTTTCACCATAAATGCTGTCTCAGCTACTGAATACTCAGTGTCTCTCTCAGTGTATCTGTTATAATTATAGCAGTACTTTACATTCAAAAACCTCTTCCTTTTATGTCTAGAATTATGTAAAAAGAAAACATCATATTAGATGGAGATGATAGCAATGAAATACTTTGTTACAGCAGCAATGGAGTACTTTAATTTGGAAGTAGTAGTAGTAAATACCTTCTTTCTTAGATTAAAGAATACCCAGGTAAAGACACTTCTCTGAATATCAGTATGGTATTTAGCAAGGCTAGGAAGCACGGAAAGTATGTTAATATGACCAGGGACAGGTTGAAAGAATTAATGGGAGTGGAGGTTGAGCTTGGTTATTTTTGCTTGATAATCTAGTGGCACCTTGGGACAAACATTTGGATGTACAAATTTAGATACTCAATTCCAATAGGTGAAAAAGGTGATCCCAGGTGAAGCAATGCCTGTAGTTCTAACATGTCAAAAGGCCACTTGTGTCAGTGATTATTCTGAGAGGCTCTTGTACAGTGTTTCTGAAATGCTTTAATCTTAAACATGAAAATTATTCTGTAAAGATGTGGGGGAGCATACTTTCTTCAATCTGCGAATCAAAAATTAGTTAAAATAATGAGGTGACTTCAATTTGCACATCTCTTGGGCTAGTTTAAATTGCAAGTTTTCAGCTGGTATACTGCTCCCCACTTGTTTTTTTTTTTTCTCAAAATCAATTACATTTTTATGTAATAATGGTACCAGTGTTCATATAATGTATTTCCTCTCTAGACACAAAACTTGGATGCAAGAAAGAACAATGTACAATTAAAAATAATCATGCCATATAAAAAGTGAAAGAAGTAATTAATTAGCAGATCCTAGTAAGTAAATGTAAATGGAGGATCTAATCAAACAGCTGTATTTTTAGTGGATCTTTTAATCTGTAGTGCCTAGTATTCTTTGTTCTTAAATTGGAAGAAAATGTAAGGTCACTTTTGGTGTTTGCGAATGATTCACCAACTAAAAAGAGGTAAAAAAAGCATCAATGGCTACAGTAGTTCTAATGGCTTTACCCATCCTGCTGTGTTAGATAACTTTATGTGACCCCTGTGGTGGCACTATGTGCTAAAGTAGCTATTTACATTCCTACTGCAAGCCCTTAAGGTGACCCCAGTCTCTGCATTCTGCAAAAGAAAGCTTTTAAGAGTGACAGATATCCCAAATGCCATTGCTGCCATTTCAACACAGTCTTTCCAGAACCTTCCCCTCCACTGGATCCCCTGGATGCATCAAGCTCTCCCTGTCATGCCTCTGTGGATACCCGGTTTGCGCTATAGTTTCCCTGTGTCTGCTGGCAGACCCAGAGAGGTGGGACCAGGAAGCACCAGGCAGTGGGTCCAGGAAGCACCAGGCAGTGGGTCCATAGGGCTTCCAGTGTATGGACCAAATGGGGACCTTCTCCGTTCGCTTTCCTCGACTGGGCGTTGTATCAGCACTGGGCGGTGCTGCTGGCTGTTAAAAGTTGGATTGCAGGTCCAGCTGGCTTCTGGTTGCTGGCACCAGGAGCCAAGGTTGAGCAGGCACCATGTGCATCTGTCTTCTGTAGCTGCCAAAGAACAAGATGATGCCATGGAAAATAGCAAACACACTGTGATGACCTTGTAATGCGTGCTTACATGGGTGGTTGCTAGACAGATTCGAGTTGCCTGGGAAACCCCCATTTCAGCTCTCAACCTACAATGTCAGGGCAAGAGCCCAAGACTAGCATTTATAGAAGCTAAGCGAGGCATTTGTAGAATCTAATTGCTGGAAGGTGTGAGGTTGCTCTATTCTTGGTGATCATCATGGGCACTTCTTATAGCTGTGGCTCTAATTGTGGCTGCACATGTAGTGCTTTTCCTGTGCAGTATCATGCAGTGTTGGGCTCTTACAAGTAAGATTTTTACTACATCCTGCCCCTGAAAAGATAAACCATATGTGAAGTCATAATGAAATGGAAGAACGATATGGAAAGAAAGTTGTGTGGGATCTGCTGCATCGCACTAGAGGATTATGTCTCCATGAGCTCAAGCAGCTCCAGGAAGTCACTTCTTACCATGGGGTGATGCAGAAAGTATGCAGCAGAGATTGCTGTAAAGATACTCGGGTCAATTTTTTCCAAAATGTTCCAAAGGCCAAGACTGCGAATTATCCATAAAAGCTTCAGAGGCATTATCAGATGGTACAGTGCATGTAACCATGTGGACTGTATCTTTTAATAGGCTGTATTGGTTTAATCACAGCCAGTAACTTAAGCACCCATCATTTGCTTGCTTAGTGATCCCCACTCCCAGTCCCTGCAACAGGATAGGGGAGAGAAGAGCAAAAGGAAAAAAGTAAGAAAATACTGAGAGTCAAGAGAAAGACAGTTAAAGTGATAGCAAGAGGGGGAGGAAGCATTGCAAAGGCAGTTGCACACCGCCTCCCCCAAGCAGACCAATGCCCAACCAGCATGTCTGCCCTGGAAAAACTACCCCATGCTTTTTGTTGACAAGAGTGACGTTATAAGACATGCAATATCCATTTGGTCAGTTTGGATCAGCTGTCACAGAATCACAAAATGGGCTGAGTTGGAAGGGTGTCCCCTCACCCCTCTTGCCCATCCCCAGCCTGCTCTCTGTGGGAGGCCAGAATGAAAAGCAGAGGAAGCCTTGGTGCTGTGCAGCACAGCTCAGGAATTGCGAAATCACTCGTGTGTTACCAAGACTTTTGTCATAACAAGTCTAAAGTACCATGCAAGCTCCTATGCAGAAAATTACCTCCAGCCCAGCCAGATTCAGTGTACACATTGCAATAAAAGAACTGGAAGATGGAAAATGTTCATAAAGGTATCTTACAGACAAAAGTCTGGAAAAGCTTGGGTGAATACAGAAAAAAGTCATTGCTACAGTTTTGAGACCTAGGACAGATTTGAATTTATTAGTATGCTCAGTTCTTATGTTCACAATTCAATAAAGATATTGAAACATTGAAAAGAGTTCAGAGAGCTGTCTTGGTGATGATGAAAGTAACATGCTTTACTAATCAAGACACTGATTAAGGGTTAAGAGAACTAGAAAACTCCTGAGGCCTCTTCCATCCCTAAATCTGGAGTACACAGTTTAAGGCACCAGTGTGATAACTTTGACTTTAAAAAATGCAAAACAAGCACAAGATTTTTCTACAAGCAATTGCCATTGTCCTTTGGGAAATGTCACTGAAGTTGTGGTTTGAAAAGTTTAAACTCAGGATTTTCTGTTTGTTTTCTAAAACAGTCCTCTAGTTCTATGACAGCTACTGCTAGCTGTGGTGAGTAGAGTGATGAATGCAGAGAATTCCTCTGGGTAACATTGTACAGGACGTCAGAATATAGAATTACAATGAATCTTGATGGTCTTACAGTCTGTCATCCATAAAATAAATTAACAGCTCTTGTGTTTTCCAGTTTCAGATTTTTTAACTCAACTTGTATTGCGTTTAGAAATATGCAATTTTTAATTTTTTTTCTTTCTTAACCTAGCTAAGTTCACACATTTTAATGATTGAGAAAATTTACAGTTTTGCATGAAGTTGATTTCTGCTTTTATTTGCTGTATTAGGAACAAGTGTTGCAGATAAAATGTGAAGTACAGGCTTGCACTTTCTCTCAAGTAACACAGATTTTGAATTTTCTCATTTCCAAGAGCAACTACAATTTTGTCAGTTGAAAGATATTCTCACATGTATCTATAAACATAAAATCTCAGTGAATGAAAAATCCCGATGCTTAATAAACACAAGCAGTTCTAGATTTAGTATCAATGTAAATGGATTTCTTTTGTTCAGTGGAATTATTCTGGTTTATACCACTTGAAAAAAAGGCACAAATACTCTTTATACTGGTAATACTAGCTATTTAATTTCCATCATGCTCTAGTAACTTGCTAAAAGAAATAACAAGGGATATAAAAGCAGAGATCTTAAATACTCTTGTTGGAAAGTTTGGAATTAAACTTCAGTGATTCTTACTGTGGGATAGTCATTGAGAATTGCATTTCTGCTAAGCCTTTGATGTTAAATTAGAGATGGTAAAAATATGAAATTTTTCCTAACCAGGGTTTATTTTTATCCACTGCTATCTCCTGGAATTTCTCTTTACAATATTTTAATAGTAATCTTTCAAAATCCTTTTTCAAGGTTACTCCTGGCCCATTGTTTCAATGAGTCAGTTTTATAATGAGAGGTTACTTATATAGTTGACTGTGTGAGTTAAGACCACAGCAAGTTTTACCATTTTTGACTGAAGCATAAACCTGAAGCCTTTGAAAAAATATTCCAGTGAAACGTATCTTTGGCAACATGTACCACTGCAAGACCAACAAGCTGACTTGTTTGCTAATGCCTCCATCACCAGAAGATGTTAAATCTTATTTACATTTTACTCCGTAACTTGAAGGAACTGAGTGACGTAGCCAATATAGTCAGAATTCGTGGAGGAGATTCTCCGTTCCAGACTCCAGCTTCACAAAGAGCTGTGAATGCAGGAGCTCTTCATGTTCACTAAAGGTGAATGAAGGAGTGCAGGCTTGGGAGGTGTTCTAAATGCCAGAACTGCTACCTTGTCTTAATTTAGTGTGTATTGTCCCTGTGAAGCTGTTGGGACAAGGCAGAGGCTACACATTTTTTAGGATAAATATACTGCTCATATGCTCGCATGTACGAATATTTGTCCTGAGCTACGCATGTCATGATCTACTGCACAAAAAATATATGAAACTGTAGCAATAAGAGTGAAAGAACATAATAAAGGGTATGAGTGTAATTACCAGGGATTCTGCTGAGGAGAAACAGTTCCTCATTTTTATAGACTTTAGTCTATAGAATCAGAAAAATATAAATAGAGAGCGTTCCTTAATTCCAGTAAGTTCCTCTCCATTAAATAAGGTAGACCACTAGCACCCCAAGTGAGCAAGGTACTGGAGTAACATCCAGTACAAAGCTGGATGTTAGCTTTCAGAATTTTTTTTAATATTCTCTTTTCATGTTCCAAATGTTAACACTTTGCTTTATAATAAATGTGGGTTTGTGTTTCAAATTGTCCAATTGTCTGGTGGGTTCCAGAGAGCCTGATGAAAGCAGTGGTGGTCTTTCTCCTGAAGCAATGAATCTAAATTGAATAGTCTTTCCTATCTGAAACATGGGGTATATTTAGGAATTTCAGGAAATTAATGTGACTTCTTAATTTGAGAGTTAGTTTGAGAGCTGCTGTGGAAGACAGGATAGATGTTTGAAGAAGTGTCTTGAAGTTAATATAATTAAACATGTATTCATTGACAAGAGAGGGCAGGAATGAGAGTGCATTCAGCAGCTTCATTTGGCATGTGGCTGTGCTAATAAGGAAAGCAGTCCATGGCCTAACTTCAACTGAAATAAATTTTTCAAAGGACTAAGGATAAGATTCAGCACTTTCCATTCTAAGTGCAGGATTTGTTTCATTGATTTGCTTTCCCTAACTTTTTTATGTATCTGCGCATTAAGAAAAACAGAAGCAACGAAATGTTGGACAAAGCGTTACTGCATATACTTCTTGTCCTGGGGAATGAGAGAGCACATGATAAATGAGAGCCACGTTGCTCATATGCTACCAAGAGGCTCTTGGGTGCAGCACGGCTGAGTGCTGTGTAAGAAGCTGAATGGAACAGAGCAGTGTATGAGCAGGTCAAGCTTATTTATGAAAGATTTCGTATTGGATTGGGGAGGAAATAATGTGCTGTAGATATTACAGTGAATGGAATACCTTGCAGATTCCATCATAAAGGAAATTTTTGTATTTTAAGCCAGGAAATGTATGCAGTATGGATGGTTTTCAGCTAATATATAGAGGAAGATGAAGCAGAAAAAATAAAAGACAGTTTTCTTTTTTAACAGCTTCATAATGCAGCTATATGTTCACTCATTTTTGTGAAGTGTTAATGGCAAACACGGTAGTTAATGAGGTATACAGGCCTGATGCTGTATTATATCTCAGGCAAAAGGATGTGTGATTTATCATATTTGTTTTTCTGTGTCCTTAATTTTTCTGTGATTAATGTGTGATGCATATGCAATGCTTTCTATATTATAACGGAAAAAAATTATAGTGGTTTTTTTCCCTCAAATTGGCAATGAAAAATCCTTAAAAAACAGAAAAAAAGAGGCACTTTTAAATACAAATGTATGAACATTTTTAATGCTATCAATTTAGATCTATTATGGCAAATTCTCCTTGGGTTAATTTATGGTATTATGGCTTACCTTACACCTCAGGGAATCAAGAACAAAGTTAATTGTTCCTCTGAGATGTACAATTTCCACCCTTTGCCCCTCAATCAACAGCTTGGAAAGCAGTAACTGAGAAACAAACCTGAACACTTTAAGTTATTTCTTCTTAGAACAGCTCTCGCTAGAACATACAGAAATAGGGGCAGCTGGCTGGTGCTGGGTTCTTACACATCCCTCTGGCTACTTGCAGAGGCAGGATGTTAGACTAGACTGATTCAGGTCTGATCCAGTATAGTAATTTCTGTGTTGCTTACCCTTAGCCTTTGTTATTCTGGGTCAGTTGATCAACACATTAGGAGCTGTAACCAAGAGTCTATCCATGTTTTGACCAACTGGTAAGGAAAAGCTTAGCAGCAGGCTGTATTGTGCCTGCTTATTCAGTGTGAAATAAAGGCACACAAGAGCCTTTGAGGGGTCGTTTCTTTTTTGTTTCTTGTTTTACGAGTGTGTGTTGTGCTAGTGGGAACCCAGGGTAACACATTCTAGACGATGTTACAGCTGTTCCTGAATGGTCGAGTTTATTAACATGTCACAGGGTTGTGTAGTTCAGGTATTGGAAATATTTTGACTGATACTGAAGATGTTTTGGGGCAGTTAGATTCTCTTATCTATCTTTACATTACTCTAAAATTCTTTGATATTGCCTATATGCCGTTATTGCAAATGTGTTTGTGATCGACGTTTTTCTGACCAACTCTGTGTTACTCACTTTGCCTATCAATTATAATTATTATTAGAAGGAAGTATAAAACATTTCCACTTTCTCTTGTTCTTCTCTAATGAATAGGATCATTGCACCTACAGCATACCATAAAGAAACAGTCTTACTTCATGGGAAAACTCGGTGTTTGTCTTAGTGCCAATGTGGCAACTTGATGTAGTATCGGCGACAAACCCCACCAATTCCTAGCATGATATAGCTGCAGATTCTTCCTGCTTCCCATTTACTGCTCAGTGTTAACAATATTTTGGGAATGACTGCTGTGAATGACTCAATGCTAATTGCTGTCCTTTCTTGTTCTTGTTGATTATACTTGTTACAAACCTAAAAGTGTTTTTCCTATCCTTTAAAGCAGATAAAAAATTAAGAAAAAATGTCCTGTTGAAGCACTGTGCCATTTCCACACAAAATCCTGCATCTGGTTGTTAATATGCAATTCCCAATACCATGAACTTTCATAGAGGTTAGAAATGAGAAAGATCTTTTAGGTCACCTTGTCCTCCCCTCAATTGTACGTAGAGTAGATTCACATAAGGCGCAGTCATGTCTCCTCTGCACTGAAAGGGAGCATTCTTTTCACGTGGCATGAGTGCTTCACTGATACTGGAAAGAAGAAAAAAGACCTTTTTCCTGTAAAGGGTGTGTGAGATGAAGTTGTAGCACGTTGGCATAAAAGGCTCTTTGTTAATTGCTATTGTGCTAATGGTGCTTTGAATATGAATGTTTTGTAAGCAAGAAACAGGCAATGATTCAGATGAGCACTGCCTCAAAGAAAACTTGAGCAGGATTGGGAGTGAAAGAAAGTCTTTGGCATTTTGCAGTCTGTTTTTAAATGGGTTGCACAGATTCAAGTAGTCAAGACCATACATGTAATAAACAGGGCATTGAAGCCGTTGCATCCACTACAAATTTGTTTCAAAAAAAAGAAAAAAAAAAAGCAGCATTCATATTAGAGCAAAGCTGCTGAAGAATTTGCTAACAAATTTGTATCAGTGTGTGTTATACATACCTCCAGCACATATTCTCTGAGGCATTCATTTTCAGAAAACTGAAGTGCCGGCTTGTGCACATGGTGGAAATTTCCAGTCTCCATACTATCAGGCTATGTAATCTGTTTTCATGCAACTCTTCTCCCATATCTGGAATAGCTGTTGAATATTTCTAAGCTGGTGAGCTTAGAAATCTTTGTAACATGCAGCTAAAAATATCTACCTTTTCACTTGACTAGCTAAAATTTAGGAATTTAAAGATTATTTTAAGATACACAATATGCTGATAATGGCGTAAGAGATCAGAGTAATTTTATATTTACTAACATATACATATCTCCATTCTTGAACATAAAGGAATTTTAAAAAATGTGTAAATAGGCTCTATACATATGGAATTATGAAAGTGTTTTTTCAGTTCAACAGGAGAAAGTGTGCACATTATTCTACACTTTAATACAAATTATTCTATTATTCCAATACAACTACAGTGGTTAAACAGGGTATCCTGCTGACCAGAGTGAAACACTGCAGTGAAGTAGTAACAGCAACTTTTATTCCTAATACTGTAGATGCATAAATACATGCATACATGCTTAATAGCATAATTAGGCATACAGGGATAATTTAAAGGGCCATTTTGCTATGTGAAAAATATAGAAAAAATTGTGGGGTTTCCCTTGGGAGATTTCTTTAAGATATTTTTTTTTGTATGTTTAAAATGTTGGGTCTAAATGAACACTTAAATAGTTAAGTATTGTACTTAAGAGAAGCATAGAGAACTAGCAGTTGTTATTTCTTAATCTGCAAGGGGCTATTTCCAAGCTGCAGACTCAGTCAAGCAGTGCTTTATGTGGAAGAGCCCTCAAGAAACCCATTGCAGGTTTTGCTTGAGTCAGGACTGTGAACTTGTACTGTTTGTATTGTTACAAACTGTAGGTATTTCCAGTAAGGTTTCCCCATTCTTCTTACAAAGTAGGAGTCACTTGAGAAAGCTCTTTTGCAGACAGTTACTGTTAAAAGAAAACAATTACATTCCTGCAGATGGAGTATTCTAACTTGCTTCCATTCCAGTTAAATTTGTGGGATATTAACTCCTGTGTGTGTCCAGTGTTGATGTTTAGTTTGGTTTATTTTCCTTAAGATACTTTTGAATGTTTAAAAAAAAAAAAAAGCGAGAGCTGGAGATTTAAAGTTTAGATGATTAACCTTTAGGAACACGGAATGTTTTGTTAGAGATGTGGCTTTATTATAGTACACCACTCAATCATCTGGAGTACAGTAAAGAAAGATGAGTATACACCTGTGAGAGTTAAATGAGTCCTATAGGAATAATACTAAAATCTATAGAACTGAGAAGTTTTGCATTTGCCATTGAATTGTATAAGCTGCCTTAAGAGTTTTTAGAAATGTGAGCATTCTGTGAAAATCAGTACTGGATGTCTTTCTAAAAGTTATGTCTTATGTCAACAAGAAATTGTTGAAATTGTTATAGAAATTAATGGATTAAATGTTATGGCCTTCAAAAAACTTGTTGCTTCTGTTCCTAAAATATATGACTCTGTTATGTTTCCTGTAAAGGAGTACAATGCAAAAAAGTAGTTTTAACTCTCAGTGTCCTGACCTGATCAACCCCTTTGTGCCTGATGGTCTGAGTTTTGGTAATTGGAATGGTTGCTGCAGAACTACAAATGCTTACAGCACCTAATTTTAAGAACTCATGGTTTAGAAAAGTAAGTCAGAGTATATTGTCTGTGCTGCTTCTGTGTTCTTTGGCCCAACCAACCTTCACTGTGCAGCTTTTGACAGGGGACAGGACTCCTGCTTGCAAAGACAATGGCTGTAGCATGGGAGAACATGCATTGACTGCCCTAGGAGAGAGGCAGCATTTCCCCCTTTTTCACCTTTTCCACCAATCCTTCTAGTCTGATTTCACAGAAATAATTTTGAAAATTTCAAGTTAGGTTTCCTGATGGTGAAAAAGATAGCGATCTCGAGAAGATATGTGGCTATTCATAGATTTGCTGGACGAGTTCCAAGATATCAAATATTGCCTATCAGGTCAAGAAGGACTATTCCTTCTAATCAGTGACCACCTCTGTTATAGAGCTCCTTCTGAACTGTCGTGCATTTAATGCATAAAATATCTTAAGAATTTTCTGAAGTAGAATCTAGGGGATCTTTGAAAATCAATTTCTTGTTGCATTAGGTACACAAGGTAAAAATGTCCATGCATTAGCTGAGTTTTGGACATGCATTGTCTTTTTAAGGTATCTGTCTCCCAATTTTATGTGCATTAGAAAAATAAATTAAAAATAGGAACCTAATGTCAATATAAGGCACTCATTTGTCTTTTCTTTTTTTATTTTTACAAAATACTGATGTAGCTACAGACAAAGATTTACTAAGTAATGAGACTAGAGATTGCCCAAATTAAGTACGAAATTGGGAAAATTGTGTCAGATCATAAAATTTTGGGGTAAAGGACCAGTAATATTTATGTATAGATGAAAAGCTACCTTAAAAAAATTCACGACCTAATACGTCAGTCAGAAATCATATTCTGCGCAGCCATAATGTCAGACTGCTGTCTGACAAGACGTGTGATTGACGGTGCAGTTGAGATATAACACATCCACCTCTAACAGGATTTCCCCATGGACAGTGTACCAATGCAATGCATGTTATATAAACTAACATCTTTGCTGTATTTTAACACTTTTGTCCCTCTGTTGGTCAAACACTGGCTAATGAAATCCGAAGTCATAAGGAATGGGCAGTTTCCAAGCTATCTAAAGGCTGACATCACAGTTCCCTATGGCAAGTTTCCTGGGCCACTGGCACAAGTTTCAAAAGAATCACAAGTGTTTATAATTAATTGTATTCTCACTATAAAAAGCGATGCCATAAAGATGTCTCCCTTTTTCTTTGTTTGCACCTGTTTCACTCATTTTGTTATTTTTTTCTTAATCTTCATTCTTTAAGCATTGATTTGTGTCAAAATCCCCAGTATAACTGAGGCTTATTTTTAATATTTGAAGAAAGCAAAAAGTCACAGGCTTACCCCAAAAAGCACACAGTTTACTGTAACACAACGTCTAGTCACATGGAATAGGGGGAACGCATTTTCGGTAGGAGATAAGTACAGCTTCATTGCTGAGTTCCCTTTTCTAATACTTTTAATTTTCTCACAGCGGCAGCTTGTTAGTCTGTTTCCATGCTAGTCATCGGGCTCATTTCAACTCAATTTGCCTCCATGTTCTGTTCATACATACGTGACAAAAGGAGGGCAGGGTTTCCCATTGCTCTGGTTGTTGACAAAGGAAGCCCATTGTGCTTGAGAACAGCTGAATTATTATCTCTTTCAGTGCACAATAAAATGTCACCACCATGTCACAGCAGCAATGCACATGCTGACACCGGACTTGGAAAGGACTAAAAGAGATGAGGGCCACAGCAGAACCACTCAGCTAAATGCGTGTCCTTTGAATACACACGAAGAACATTAACTACAATTCCCAGAAATAGCTGTCAAAAGATTAAAGACTAATGGATTTCTGTCCTTGGGCACATGAAATCTCACATTCTGATTCTCATTGCTTGGTCCATGCAAAAGCAATTGTCAAATGGAGAGGGCTTCTTCTTTTCTTCTTCTTTTTTTCCTTTTTCTTTCTTTTTATATGTTCCTTACTAAGCATGTGCAGGGTTCATTAAAGGTACCCAGTAAGGCTGGGTGCATGAACTCTCTACAGCTAGGGTCCCAAGAAGGACCTTGATCATTGGCTATCATTTTAGTGTGTGTTTTGTGAGCACAGTATCAGATACTGTGCAGTCAAATGTGAAGCTGCAGACAGGGTGAGGCATCCAGTTATTCTTTGTCACCCATATCCATGAGTATTTATGCTCTAAGATTTAGTCTGTGTTCAAATGCTTTTTTGTGAGGCTGATTTATAACCTTCCTGCCACCCTTTCTTCACTCCAGCCTCATAATCTTTTATTCCCAGCTTCTTTCCATGGCACTGAAAATTCTCTACCGTGTAACCTAGAGCAAATTTAATTATTACTGTGTCTTCCTCCTTAAAACTCTTGCTTTGTTGTGTATTCAGTGGTTACCTTCATATGTTCACATGTTTCACAGCTATGAGTTCTCAGAGTCCTTCTCCCACTTCCGCAGCTTCCCAGCCTTCTCTGAATAACATAGGGATGGCAGTGAATATCTGGTCAGTTCTTTCACATTCTACTGTTAACCATAGCAAATCTGGTCTTCCACTGCAGTTCTTTGCTCAAAACATCAGGAGGACAGAAACTGGTGTACTTAAGAGAAAAAAAAAAAACTAATCTGTTCTGGTCTTTTGCTTTCACTTACCTACACTATTGTACTGACTCCACTGAACAAGTTGCTCAAGTTTTTGACCTTGCCCATTAGCTTCAGCAGCTAGTACATGTACCTGGGATTTGTCCTCTTTCCTTCCTTTCTTGCCTTTTTTTTTTTTTTCCTAGTATCTGTTTTCCCACTAATTCCCATTTTAACCCTTCTTGTCTCTATTCTTTGCTGCCATCTTCAAATTCTCTTCTTTGGGCCTGAAATTGCTGTCCCTCTCCAGTTAAATTTGCTGTTCTCAATGTGCTGGCAGCAAAGTGAAATGTGACAAAAACCTGATCTCTGAAGGGTTCTCTGCTGGCATATCACTGATCAGATTTTTAGTAATTTTTACTTTGCTTCTAGCACACTAATTGAATACAGCAAAGCAGAACAGCAGGGGACAGAAACAGAAGACACTGAGTCCTGACAAAGGCTTTCTCTAGGGGTGTTCCGTTAGCATCTCTTATTAGACAGCAACTGCTAACTACCCACAGACAATGAAGCAGTAGATCATTCGTAGATTGAAAACCACTGAATATGTACATCTGTGGATATTCAGACAAATGCTGAAATCCTGGGCAAAGTTGTAGGCCAGGTTGCCTATTCAAAGCACTGACATTTTAATACTTAGTTAGAAAACACTAGTTTTGAAGACACTGGTAGCACAGGTATTGTCCCTAAATAAAATTCAACATGTAAATTTTATACGTATTCATCTTTTTTTATAACTGTCAGGATACTTGTTGTGACCTGTGAAATTTAGTAAATGATAATGAATTTAGTAAATGATAATAAATGATTTTTTTTCTGTTTCTGTTCAACTGCTTTGTAAGAAGTTGGAAAAATATGTGTTATATTTGCTGCATTACTTTTTCATGTAAGCGATTGTAGTAATTGCCAGTGAGAGGCTGAGGAGTTGAGAACAAATGCAGAGATATATTACAATCTCAAATGAGAGCAATTAGAAAGAGAAGAATACTGGCCCTTGAAAAGTAAAATGGAAACTGACATGAGCTGACTGTGAAGCTGATTTGTAAGACACTTTCCATCTTAGCATAATGCTTCTATCATACAAATATTTGAACATCTGGATGTAGACTAATCTAAGGTACCTATCACTATATCAGTGAGTCACATAGTATTAAGGTTTTCAAAGAACTGAAAAGAGAGAGGCCAGAAAAATAGATTCTAGTTTCTACACCACAAAAAATCAAGTATCATGTTTCTGTGCATTTAGTCTCATATGCTTTTCATTATTTTTTTTATTGTTTGGGGTATCATAATGAGGAAATTCTTCTATTTGGAGACACAAACATAAAAAAAGATAAGAACTGTTGAATTTCCTGAGAGTGCTCCTAGAATCTGGATTATACTTCAGCTTTTGTTTGTGTAATTATTTTTAAGCTGTCAGTATATATTTATTTCACAGCGTCTTATGAAGATACAGCAAAACATTAAGTATGTCATAAAACTGAAAAAATACCTGGATGCTTCGCTAAATGCAGTAGTTTAAACTTGGTTTTACTTTTTTAAAGGTTTTTTTTTAAGTAGTTTTTGCCTCAGTGGTTTACTAAGTAGCTTCCTGCATTCACTCAGTTTAATCCAACAATTTATTATGCCAGCTAATTCAGCTAAATTCCTAGGGACCATTCATGTAACTGGCAGTAGTGTCCCTTAGGGAGTCTTTGTTTGGGATAATACAGACGACTGCATAATTTGGAGATTGTCTCCTAGGTATTATCCTGCTCCTCCTAAATACATGTCGTACAAGGTGCAATCTGCATCATTTCCTGTAAAGCCAGATTTTTGTTCTTTTTCAGGGTACAGGTGAACACTGAAGGTATTTTCTCAACCCAGGGGTTGCAATAAGATTTATTCCTCAGTGGAACTATGATTGGATGAGCTGCAGGAAAAGCCTCTGCCCTGTCATTCAATCTTTTACTCATGATCTAGTTACCTGGTCTCAATTTGTAGCTTCTCTGTAGCCCACAGGAGATCACTTTTTCCCATATTTTTCTCAACCTCAGCTCAAGCATCCCTCCCAGTCTTGACAGCAAGAGCTAAATGATAAAATGGGTGTCTAGACATTGCTATATTGCTGTTCTTAGAACTAAATAGTCTTCAGTCTAGATGCCCTATAAATAATTGAGACAATCTAACTCTTTGTGAATTAGCAGTGCTTCATTTTTTTTTTAGGGAAGCAGAATGACTGCTGTAAAAGGTTTCCAAGCTTTGTGATGTTTCCCTGTTGTAAAATAGATTGACATTTGGGGCTTTTACACTCTTACAGTCAAATTGCTGCTCTAAAGACAGTTCATGATTGCAGTGTCTTACAGTACTGTGATTCAGTTTGTCTTTCTGATGGCCACTTTCCTGCCACAACAATTTAACTGATGTATGTTTCTAAAAGTGTATTACTTTGCATATTTTTACTGTTGTTTAATTTTTTTTTATATTAAAGTACACTCTCTCCCTGAAGGAAGAAGGGATACAGAAAGGTCTCTAGTCTTGTGACCCCTAAGAATTCAGAGGTTTTGTTTCCAGCTCTGCAACAAATTCATGTGTGACCTTGGTCAGGATGGTTAACCTCTGTGCACAATGTGGACAATGAATAGTATTTACCAGTCATAGGTAAAACTCGTTAAATATAGGAAGTTCTGCGAGGTGTTTGGGATCTTTGATAGGTAGATAGTGTATATGTACTGAATTAGGCAGAGGAGGGAAATGGTCAGAGCAAAAAGCTAGAGTTGAAAAAAACAGAAGAAGGAAGAAGGAAAAATATCAGATAAAAAGAAAAAAGAGGCTAGGAAATGAGTGGGATGATGAAACCAGTTGCGATAATTTGCAGGTGAATAATTATAAAAGACCTGATCCTATTCAGGGTTAATAGGGTAAGAGAAGTACACTGAGATGAATGTGTTTGTCTATGTACTTGTAAAGTGGTGAAGCCAAAGGCATTTCTGAACCTTGGGAATCCGCTATGCTGATCAGCTTTCTTCAAAGTTCAAGGAAAATGACAGTGAAATAATATATGAAAGTCGAAGAGGAAATATTTTCTCCATTGCGTATGTTCCAGCTTGCATTAAATGCTACAAATTATCATTGAAAAAAAAATAATGTGAAGAAGAACATCATTCTGTAAGAAGTATAGGTGAGCTAAGTTCTCATTTAAGAAGTGCGTTTCAAAATGTGTTCTGCTTGGGAGAAATTTTCCCTACTCCCTACTCTAATGAATCTTCTTTTGCTACTTCAGGCCTCTTGAATTGACTGATAAACATCAACTAAGCTGTCTTTTGGGGTTTTTTTCATTGTTGGATTTGGTGGGGGTTTTTTACTTTATTTAGGCTCATGCACCATGGTTTTGATTATATGTTATAAATATTCACTTTGCACACCACCTTTTATGCATAGAAGCATAATGTATTCTGAAATCATAAGTCTCAGTTTCCAAATGTTGTTTCAATCAATATTCTTATTCAGTGAAAATAAAGTACATTTTTACTTTTATTTCCTACTGCATTCTCCAATGCTAAAAAAAAAAGAGACAACAAAATGTAACAATCTGAGTGTTTTAATCTATCATATATAAGTTTTTGCATTTACTGCTGCTGAACAAGACTTATCTCAGTTTTTTGCTATCACAAACAGCTGATGATTTTCAGTTAAAAGATTGGCTAGAGATACAGCGATTGATAGTTCCTTGAGTGTAGGGTGAATTTGGGAAAGAAAATACAGAAAAAAATCCTGATTTTCCATAGGAAATATATATATAATGTTAAACCAGGTAAGAGGCTTAGTGACAAAGCTTATCTAGCTGCAGTATTTAGCAGAAAACAATATGTGGTGTTCTGAAACACTACTCAGTTGAGCGGTCTTAAATTAGACTATACTGATCATGAACGAAGACTTTTTCTACTAATAACTGGAAATAGATTGCAAATTTCTCTGCCTTACAAAACAGTTAAGATCACATTGGTGGGTAGTTTGTTGTTATGTTGATACAGCATCTGCTTGCACCCAATGCCTTGAAACTGTTTGCATGAAAAACCCTTGGACAGAGTCTATTTGTTCTCCAGTTCAAATAGCACTACCCAGGAAAGCAATTCTAGCATGTGCTGAGCAACGTCAGTTCCTATTAACTTCAGCTTAAGTGAAGGGGCGCAGCCCTTCTTAGGAGATGCAAGGTAGTGTCAGCACAGATTCTTAAGCTGAAATTCAGTTCTTTGCAGAAGCTCTGCACAAAGCCTGTGTATCATGTAAGTGCCACTTAATTCTTTATAATGGAGCTCGGAGTGGATTTGAAGAAGCTGATAGGCTTTTTGCTCTCTTGTCTGCAGAGGGCTGAATTACACCCCTGGTGATTATACACAGTAAAAAGGCAACTACACTGCCTCAGGAAATACACTATATTCCTTTGCTTTGACTAGTGTAACTCAGTTTCAATTACTGATGAAAATTCTTTGATATAATGCTGATAAAAATCGTTGTACATTTTGCTCCTTTCCTATATTACATATTGAGCTTCACCCTCATACTCTGATGAAATGTGCAAACCGAAAAGTGAAAATGCAAAAATAGATGTCATCCTGCAGACAGGAACAGGGCAGGGCCTCCCTCGTGGCACTGTGTGTGAGGGCCCGTGTGCTGGTGAGGCTCCTGAAGAAAAGCGAGGGGTGGGTGGAGAAGCAGAATTAAAAGGACATCAAAACCAGTAATGGGGAAGAGATCCCCGGAGGAAGCAGAGTGGCGAGAGGGTGTGGGGGCTGACGAGGCACCGTTTTGATACCAGTTAGCTTCAAACCATGTGAGCTGAGTAGCTCTTCCCTGCAAAAGAAGTTGTGATTCTCAAGGCCTAAACGCATGAGCTGGTCTATACCCAACACAGAAATGTTTCAGACTTCATGCTTTGTAAAATATTCTTGGTGTGTTTTAAATTTGTGTGAATATAGCCAATACCCAGAGCAAGGACCCCATGGATTTGTGATAATACCGATAACAACCAAGCAAACACTGAGTAATTCAGAGATACTTTTTTTTTGTAAAAAGATTACTTCAAGTTATGTAAGACCTCCTAGCTGAGATAGTAAAGGCAATCTAGTGCATATTTCTGAGTTTAGCTGACTATTCAGTCTTTCAGTGATACTTCATAGTCTTGAAACATTGATAGAAATAACCATTTTTATATCTGAATTATGAAATATATGCACGCAAGTAGGTCAGATTTGGTGTTAACATTTTACTGAGCTTTTTCTGTTAAGCCTGTAACTGGATGCATGCCTTCACTGAGAAAGGATGAGGCTATTATCTGTTGCAGAGGAGGGGTTAGTCTCAAAAACTTATATGATCCAGTTATCAGTAGAGCAGTACCTCTGATGCGCAAGTACGATCCACATTTCTGTGTATTATGGGCTATAAAAACCTAGCAGAGTTGCTTCAAAAAATTGTAGTTATGAATCGTTTCACCATTGATTTATATATTGCCTAATGAACAGTGCAAATTTCTATTTTAGGTGCTAAAGAGGTTTTTAAAATTAAAATATTATTATGAATTTCAGATTCCACTGAAAGAAATCAGGTTTTGTTATATTGCTAGAGTTTACCAACAGTTATATCAGAGCTGAGGACACAAGCTTTTTGTGTCAAAATATTGGAAAGGATTTTATTAAAAGACTTTAAATTGCACTTCTATTTCTTGCCATGATCCAGTGGCATTGGGAATTGTATTCTTAAGTAGTTCCAGACAGAAGTCAGGCTGAATCACACGTTCAAGTGAGCATAAAGCTGCAACTGCCGCTGGAATAAATGCCTGCTTTTCGCCTCCTTGGACCACAAATTACTTTGGTACAGCATAAGCTTCTTGTACTCTTATTTGACTAATTATTTCTCCTGTAGTTCTCTTTTTGCTGGGTTTATGACTATTGAAGATGCGTTATGTGTATTGGTGTCACACATCAACATAGAGGAAGGCGTGATCTGTGCCCCCCTGTGTGTGGAACACGTTCTGGCCCTGAATCCTAGAACACTTATGTATAAATTGAAGTGGTGAAGCTTTTTTGTAGTCCAGCCAAGAATTTGTGAGATTATCCCTGAAGGAACTGAGGACAATTTTCGGCAGACCGCAAGCCTTATAGTGTGAGAAGAAGTTCGTTTGGGGGACCTTACCTTGCTTAGCATGAGTATATGGCATCATGAAAGTGTCTCTCTGTATATGTATTTTATGAAAAGTATCCTAAACACTCCACTCTACAATATTTTTCTTCAGAGGAGAGTGAAAGAATAATGGAATACTAGATATTAGTAATATTGTTTACTATTCTAAGAGAAGGAACCCAGATACTGCAAAGGTGAACTCAAAAGAAGTAGTATTATAGTCCAGAAAGAACTCTACAGGTATTAAAGCCCCTTTTCTCCCTGTCTTGCAGAAAAATTTCTCCTTACAGCTCCTTTATTGCAGTCAGGGCTCTGTTGTTCCAAGACTACGTGCTGTGTATGACCTTGAAGAGATTTTGCAGAACTGGCTTGCCAGAGACACAAGCATTAAGAGGAGACACAAAACACATACCCCACCATCTTTCTGTTAGGGACCTTCCTAACTAGACTTCTTTTCCCTTGTAGTAATAGGCTGTTTGTCCCTGTCTTTTCCCTCAGCTTATTGTCTCCTTCTCCATGATATTTCAACCTTTGCTTCATTCAACACCTGTCTTTCTTATGTTCCTAGTTTCTGCCCTTGACTATACCCCCACCATTGCAAGGATCACAGAGTTTCACAATAGCTGTCATTACACTGACCCCTCTAACTGTTTATTATAGCTTTTCTCTTTCCACTGCATGGCTCACGTCTATTTACACTGTAAGCACTTCAGGGTAAGGACCGTCTGCTCAGGTTTATAGAGACAAAGGATCCCAGTTGCGGGCCACCATAATGATTAGTTAGGATAGGAAGTCTTAATTGTTAGCCCCTCCAACAATGTTTCCTTGATTGGAATGAGCATGGAATTAGAAAAATAGCTATGTTCTTTTGATTTATAATAAAGCTGGTTTTTGTTTTATTGTTGGTTTTTAAGTTTGAAATTAAATTTATTGGCACAGCAGGTGTTGTAAATAATTTCGTAAATTGCCTAGGGCTATCTACATCATAAACTATTGCTGAATTATCAGATAAGGAAAATAGACAACACAAATGAGAAAGTGTTTAGAGATAAGTGAAATGTGAATTCTCCTGCCAATTGTTTTTGGTTTTGTTTTTCTTCTTCCTTTTCTGTTCCATAGCACGAATTATCAAAACAAAACAGTGGTGTGAAATGCTTCCATGTTTAGAAGGAGAAGGCTGTGATTTGCTAATCAATAAATCAGGCTGGACCTGTACACAACCAGGAGGACGGATAAAGACAACCACGGTAGGTCACTTCTCTGTTCTATATTTCTTCAATTTCTCATTCACTTTAGTTTGTTGAAAAACAAAGAGTGAGATTTTTTAATTGTTTTTCAGTGCTTTTATGTAAAGTTGATTGCCTCGTAATTAATCTGTGTGCCCAAGTGTGCATGCAGAAATACACAGCAGTGTTATCACAAAGTACAACATTGGAAAAGATAACAAAGGAAAATGTGTCATTCCCATGGTTATTAAGAGTAGATATTATATCAAGGTTTTCTTAAAAGACACCAGTGGCTTAACTAACATTTGTATCCAGCCTGAAGACGGTATCTTATTGTTTCAACACACAAAAATTTTCTTATGCTGCGGTAGTGTAGGATATAAAACTCAATGTGTGGTCTAACAGGGTGAAAAGAAAGCTTTCACTGGGAGTTCTGAAGAAAAATATTTTTGGCGTTCCAACTATACTGGAAAAACAAGTCGCACAGGTAGACCTTTAGTTTTCAGCGAGACCTACAGAAAATGTAGCAAAAGATCCCTTCTTTGAACTTCCTTTTGGTCCCGGTTTGTTGATAAATCTCTCGTTTCTCTGATTAGGTGTCTTGGGGCATGTGTTTGTGGCAAAGCTGAAAGTATATACGACAGTAATAGTTTCTAGGGCCTCTAATGTATCAAACAGATTTCTAGAAAATGTTCTCAAATTCCAGCAATTCTTTGACTTAAAAAATGGAAAAAATCTGAAGAGATATAATAGAGCAATTTTCTGATAGCTTGCTAGGCCTCTTGAAATTATTTCCCCTCCTTTTAATCTTTTTTTAGATTTACAGGGAGCTTGAGTGTAATTTAAATAAGTGCAATTTCAAGTATATTTAGTCTTAAAAGTACTTATCAGTGAGGACTAAATTAATGCCCATCATCCCCTGCACAATTTCTCTGTCTGAGCAGGAGACAGAAAGCAGTATAAAACCTTTTATTGTTTTAGAATGCCTGTATTTAGAAAATTAACATGATTTTCACTTTTTAAAAAGAAGGGAGATTTGATAATGCTTTATGAGATACCTACAAAACAAATTTTATGAATTGTGGTCACTGTTTTCATGCTTCTGTGTTTACCGGATATAATATTAATTACGGACAGGGCTATAAAACTTAACTCGTCTCTGAGGTCTTACTCAAATGCAGTTTGCCTTTAGATCTTTTACATACAAGTTATGTAAATCTTTTGCATTCAAGTTATGTTAGAATGACATAAAAAAAAAAAAAAACAAGGGAAGGAAAAAAGTTTTTCAAACATTAATTCCAACTTTCAAGGGCAAGGAGATCTAATACCAGAACTTTGTCGTATTTGAAATATAGTCCTAAATCTTGTTAATTCAGGAGTATTTTCTGTATCTGAGGTAAACAGAAAACCCATGTACTGTGACACTTTGCCAGCTGTCATTTTAGTTCTTTGTTTAGTGTTTTATGCTAATGGCATGACTGAGTAATGCAAAGTAAGCAGAGGATCTATCCTTCAGTTTCTGTCTTTAATGAAGTGATTCAGATATGCTTTCAGATTAAACACCAGAAGCCTGATTCTGAACTGTAACTTGTCTGTATAGCTCTTTAATGCTATTGACATGAATGGAATGACTCATGAATTTGATTAATGTAAATGAAATCATAATCATGCCCCATCAGTAAAATTAAGACCACGGCAAGTATAATATTGTAAAACAGACTCTCCCCACACAGATACATCATTGTCATTGGTAAGGAAAGATTTTGCCAGAGAGACAACTGTAGAACAGCTCTGAGCATAAGCCCTCATCTAACATCAAGCAGTCTTCAACAGTTGGTATCACACATGCAGACACACAACAAACGCGCAGTACTTTCCAGTCAAGCCAGACTAGCAACTCGGAATGCTTACAGAAACACTGAAGGCAGAGGGGGGAGAGGGAAGAAAGACAAGAAGAAAAACAAATACAAAACCCCACAATAAACTCCAGTCTATAATACAGCATTAATAACCTATTGGTTGAAGGGTAAGATTGGGACCATAGTAGTAGATTTGGAAACTGTGTCTTAGGATGACTTCATGAAATGCATGACTATGATTAAAAGAAAACAAATTTCCAGCAGAAACACTGAGAGACATTATTTACTGTAGCAATACTCTCAGATCAACAGCCGCTAATGCAGTAGAGTAATTTCTGTTTCTGCTCCTAATCAACAGACATGAGTTGCCAGGCACTATCATGCCTATCATGGTATTTAAGTGTACTAGGAAGGATTTCTGGCTGGGAAGGGCCAGAAAAATGACCACCAGTTAGTATGGGGAAAAAATATCCAGACATATTGAGTTGGTTACTGTACATAGTTCTTAAGTAGGAATAATTCTTGACCACATCTCCAGCAACAGCCAGATTAGGTCCTTCATTTTTTAACTATCGGTTTTGTTAAAACACATTTGTTAATCTAATCAGACCTTTTCTGCTGATATAGCTTGCATCTTAAAGATATTTTTGGGAGTAGGTCTTGAGTTATCATGTTGATAGTAGATCGTATAGCGGAGATATCACTGTTTGGTAAATGCTGACAATTTGTCACCCATACTAAAGTCAGAACAGTGTTGAACTCTGATGGACTGAGACCAGCTGTTGTGATGATACCAGCTTTTCACATTGATTCCAGGAGGTTTTGTAGAAGTGCAACTTTTAAAGTACTGGGTTTAAAAGCAGCATGTGGAAAGTTTAGCACTTGTAGAGATCTTATAGATGACATGAGTTCCCTTTTAAGTGAGAATATACTTTAGGACTCATAGTTAAATATGATTCTTACAAAGAAAGGAAGAAATAGGATTTGTTTTCTGTAGATGAGTTTAACATTTAGTACTATTTCTATGAAAATTCCAAGCAAACAGTAAGTGAAAATATCCATTGCTGCAAAACAAAAGTGCAATTTCTGTAAAATGTTTGGAAAGGGTGGCTGCTTTTTACGTTATACTTTGTGTCAAAATTGTTTACACATTCTTTGCAGAGCCAGATTTTTCAACTGGCTGGCACTCTTTGTGATCACCTCTGAAAATAATGCAACCAAATCAGAATTCTCTCCTCACATGAGTAGCAGCGTTTTATATCCATTTGGTGCTCACTTTGAACAGCTATAAATGACTACACAAGGTGCAAGGCAAAGGCAAATCAGACTCAAAGTATACTCTAAATGGATCTGGATGTCACTTCTGCCCTGTTGTTCTCTCTACAAGGTGTGAATGAACCAAAGATTTTTCATCTGCTAAGAGGCTTTTAGACTTGAGGACTGACTGGGCTAACTGCCAATCTATGTATTAAGAGGCTGACTGTCAATACAAGGAAACAATATGGCACCTTGTAAAAGAAGATAGCGAGAGAATACTACACAATTGTTAGCAATTTCAACATACAAAGTACTTTCATATAACAAGTGTCCTTACAGTCACTTTAAAATCTCCTGCCTTAAAAATTCTTTTGTTATTCTCATCACTTTTCCAATTGTTTATTAAAAATTAAGTTATATGATTTTTAAAATATTTTGTAGTTTTAATACTGCCAGAAGATATGCCTTTTTTTTTTTTAAATAAGTTGCTGAAGGGCCTTTCCATTTTATATTTCAAGTGTAAAACTTGCTAGTGTATAGATGAGAAGATACACGATGTATTGTTTTTACAGGGGAGATTAATTTTTAGCGCCCAAGTGTATAGATGTTGTCAATGATCCATCACTACCTAATTGTTACTTAATTAATTCCTTCTTCTACATAATGTGATTTCAATGCATGGAGCTTAACAGAACATTCATGCGCCAGTTCCTCGGTAGCTAACCTTTTAAACCTTTGCGATTTTACTGCTAAATTAGCTGAAGTGGGAAATTAAGGAATATGGAGAAGCTAAGAGAGAGCTCGCAATGGATAAAAGGTGTAATTACTCTGACATGGAGCTCAGTGCTTAGCTAGTAAAATTTACTAAGGATATAGCTTCACCAAGGGACCTGACTTTCTTAATAGAGTTTACTTACACACAGAGCAACTTATCATTCCTCACCATTAATATAAATGACATGCTGGCTGGGTTGGAAAGGCAATTTGTTCCTTACCCTGAAAAATACAATATGTATTTGTATTGGCTCTAATTTAAATCAAGATTTTTTTTCAGCAGAGCTTTATCATACATATATGTATGATAAAGGTAACTTAGATAAAATATACAGGTTTGATTTTCAGCACTGACTTATGAGCAATGTGTTCTCACTCATACAATTACATTCAGGAAAAAAGAAAAATATATATATATATATACACACATACACATATGTATATATGTATATATATGTTACATATCTGTAACATACTTGAGAATTTACTTTTTTTTAGACTGAAGATCAGCTGGAAATATCCTGAGGCAATGATCTAGTGGTCTGAGCTGGGGAACTGGGAGCCAGAAACTCCTGAGCTCTAATCCTGGCTCTGACAGTGACTCCCTCTGTGGCCTTGGGTAAGTCACTGAACCTCTCTGCCTCAGTTTCCCCAGCAGTAAAAGTAAGATTAAAATTCTTAGCTCCATACATCAGTGAATTTGGGAGTCCTGACTTAACATTTTAAGAGATTTAGAAATTCAGAGTAACTTAGAAATAAAACTAATGTTATTTATAAATGTCCTCATTGGTAATATTCCTGGTTTTGTTAGGTATTCACATAACACTGATATTCCTGTATTTAGCCTCACCTACATTCCAGCTCTGAGTGTTTCTAAATGTTCGTTTCACATCTCCACAGCTCAGCTGATTTTATTTGGTTAAGCTGATTTTGGAAGTATTTTGACATCCCGCCAGTTCTAGTTCTGTGTCATTTCAGGATACAATACCTACCAAAACAAGCTTTCAGGCAGTACCAGATTAGAGCAGTGGAATGTTGCATGCATGCCATGCCAAATTAAGTTTCACCCTTCCCCTTTGTCGGAAGTGGTCAACTTAGTTATAATAATACCAATTCTTTACACATCATAGCCGTGCGCTTCAGTGTCCACTTCACAGATCTGTCAGCGGTTCATCTACTGAGTTCTTTCACTGTCCTACTTGTAACAGAAACACTATGTACGGACCGAGATTACAGAGGACCCTTTTCAGCAGGCTGGTGTATTCCCTCACTCCAGTCCAAGCATTAGCTTTTAGAAACAAGAAGGAAATTAGGATCCTGAATTTTTCATTGTTCATAGCCAGCTGTTGGGGAATCAGAATCTTTGGCTATATTTAACCTATAGGACTATCTTTTCTTCCAAGTCCATGAGCTTGCACAATTGTGAGTCCCTATGTCTTCTCTGTCTTCTCTTTTTCTGTGTGTCCCTCTTCATAATGGCATGCCTGCCACTGCCTTGTGAGAGATCTTAACAGCAGCAGAAAGGGCTCTCACGAATCCACTCTTGTGGTGAAATAGATCATTAACTCATTTGGGTCATCCTCAGACCTACTCACTCTTAATTTCTAGTTGGTTGTCTAGAAATCTGATTTAAGAAAACCCCTATCCTTTAAGTCACTAAGAATCATTTGCATTCTTAAGTCCTGCTGCCAGCCAGAGTTTTGTGAGCTCTGAGACCATTGCTTCACCAAGCATTATGCATCACAAAGTCCTTTAAAACTAACTCGGGCCTCAGTAGTGTGCTTCTGAAATTGATATTTGATTAAGGTTTTCTAAGACCACACCACATAACTGGAAGTTAGCCTGAAATAACTTTCATATGTTAAGACATTGATGTGCTCTACCTTTTATATATACACACCAAATTGAGAAAGAGTAGAACATTAACACCTTCTGCAGAATATCTTTGGCAGATATTGTGGAGATCAAAAAGTCATGATATCTGCATCTGTGACTCTACATATGAACTACCAGAACTAGGTTACTTTTAATTAACATCTCATTCTAATGTAACAACATATCTATAGAATCAGTCCTAGTCATTGTACAGCGCTTTAACTGAGCCTTTTAATAGTTTTGTATTAATTTGATGTTCTTCTCAGTAGTAATAATATAAATTATGAGAGAAAATGCCAATTCTTTACATGTTATAGCCATGTGCTTCAGTGTCTACTCTATAGATGTGTACTCCAAGGCCTAGATTCAATGTATTTATTTCCATAGATGACAAGAGATTTTAATGCTTTGAGCAGTTTCCATCACTCTCATTGTTTACAAAAGGTATCCTAATCTGCAAATGGGTCATCGTTCACAGGATTGGAACTAGATTCTTTTCTGTTAATTTCCAAGCAAGTATGGAGTATGGGAGTTGGTTGTCTTAATTCTCAGAAAGGCTAAATAGCATGTTTCTAATTCTTGTGTTAGAGAAGAATAGTAGCTTAAGACAATTTACAAGCAGAGTGGTAGAATTGCCCTCGTGGCCCCATGTCTTAAGGACTACGTGCACAGAGAAACCTAAATAGAAATAAAATCCTCATGAAGCTGAAGCATCTCGTGGAGGGGCCATGCTATACCTTCAAAATACACAGGTTCTCTTGCATATTAGTAATGCTTCAGCTAGTACAGTCTTTTCAAAGCTGTGCACTTCTTTGTCATACCAATGTATTGAAACCTGCACACTCTATTTTCCATTACCCTTATGAAAATACACTTCTTCACGTCAAATAACTGATCTTCAAGCCCTAAGCCAAAATGCTAGCAAAGATTTTGTGCTTTTTGTAGACTTTAGGTTGAAAGGAGCTGTCAGATACTTAAAGAACCAACTTAAAGAGATTAGCCTCCTTCCTCTGTCCTGAATGCTGAATACTGGTTCTACTGATGTTCAGTGATTCACACTGCCTGAAAAGAGACCAAAAATAACTTGTAGTGAAATGGCATGCTAAGTGAAATCATAATTTGTTAACATCTCAAATCAGTCCTTGGAAGAAATTAGGGAAACTTAAGTTTTGTTCTTCACTTTTAGACCATATATTTTCAGATTGTAATGAAGAATTATACTAATTTCTTTTGTCTTTATAAAGTTAGAGAAAATATGAATGCCCACTTCTGCATGGGCTATTTCAAATATATTGCAATTCCTGTGCAAATAAATAAACAGAATTTTTAGATAGAGAAGACTTCTAGAGATATGTTTTCTTTCAGGATTCCCATTACTTAATTCATAGTCATATTGGGAGTTCTAGCATTCAGTCCAATCTTACTATACTAATTTAGGGACAGGCCAGTTTTAGATTCAGTGAGGTAAAACTAGTTTCTGATTAATGCTTACGAACTATGGCTTCTCTTTGTTATATAGATTAATCTTTATTTAAAAGCAGTTACTGCACTGTAAAGTGAGCTACATGTTGATCCATTTGAGGTCTGAACTGTCACTTTCAGTAAGTAAACAAAAGCTGATTCTACCCAAGGCAATAATAATAATTTCCAATCATCTATTTCATGGGTTTGTGGAATAAATTATGTTTTCAGTAAAAACACCAAGCAAACCCTTTGTTGGGTTGGGGTTTTTTCTATACTTTGAAAACAGAATCCTGAAAAGGAAATAAAACCACCTCTGTAACTTGGCGAGTTCATCAACTACTATGTCATAGTGTGAACCCACACAATGAATTGTGGATATCTGAAAAAGTTCAAATGTTCAAAGACTTTAAAAGCTGGATTTTAAGGAATGCCTAAATTGTTAAGTTGGTCCTGATAAACAGAAAATACTTTCATTTGAAATTCTTTCTAAATTGCATAATTTTCCAGGACACCAGTAAAAATTATGTTCTTATATGGGGTTAGGATTCTCTTTCATCTCCCCCAAAACAAGAAAAGAGCCTAAATTTAAAAATGGAACGCTCAAGGCATAGAAAGTTCACACCTCTAATGGATGGTTCAGTTATCTACCTGGGAAATTTGCAGGCCCATCAAAGAGAGCCTGTGAAGAGCCTGATACTAGATTTTTTTGTTATTGTTTAACACCTTGGTCACCACTTGCATTTAGATAGGCCTTTCCAAATACTGAAATAGCATGGTAACTGGTCTAAGAAATAAGCATGGTAATCATTAGTACTGAGATGGACTAAAAGCAACAGATAAACCAAATTCATATTAGTAATGGTAATATTGGGTCTTTTGTGTTTTGACAATTCTTAGCATAACAGATAGACATTCTAAATGTGATTCAGTTTCCTCATTTAGTGCATTCAGATACTTAAGGGTGTGGACAGCATCTTTCATGGGGTGAGCACACATGACATAAAACCTGTAGACCAGTGCCCTTTTGGGGTGACAGCTGGAAGTCAGGCAGAAGGTGCTGGTTCACTGGTTGTCTGTGGTAAGCAACTAAATTTCATTTCTCGTCTGCTAAATCAGACAATTTGATACAGTGCTGCCCGCTCCTACCATATATGCTTCATGATATATTGATACTGTCTGAAGGTTCTGAATATGAGAAAATCAATTTTCATTTAATAAGTGACTGCAAAGAGAGACTATCTGAGGAAACAAACCTGGAGATTACTTGTGCAATTTCTTGCTGTAAGTAGCACAACACACTGTTTTTAAGAAGGGATTCAATAGATTCTGAATGCCATATAGTTGAACTGAAGGGGACTACGGGATATATTTTATGTGTGGAAGAAAAATAGATTTGATAATGCAAACGAGGAAGAAAGCTGGAAAGACTAACGCAGAACTTGGTATATAGTTTAAAACATGTTTTTTGTGGGCATGCAATGTAAACTTATGAAGGCTGGAAACTGTTATGTCACATCAACACCAAGAATTTAGAATGCTAGAATTATTACACACCCATTTTGCCCAAAGAAAATGTTCATGACACAAGTGTGAGAAGATGAAGTTGTTGCACATGTATATCCATTTTGGAACATTTCCATTTTTAAGAATATCCCCAAAGATTTCTGTTAAATCATGCAAAGCAAGCTAGAATTCTTGGACTGAAAAAACCAAGCACTGAATAAAGAAAATGAAAAAGGTGTTTTAGTTCAGGCATTTTTATAATAACATTTGACACATTATTTCTTAAAACCATACTTGAAAATTAATTCAGAAAGGCCTGTCATATTGAAAACTGTCATTTCAACAAGATACTGATGGAAGACCTGCGAACAGTGCATAATAACACTTAACAGGAGTGTATTGATCTAGGTCGAGGTGGCCCAGGAAGTGACAGACTTGTGAAAAGCCTAATGTTATTTTATTAAGAATGGTTTCAAAAGCATAAAAGATATTAAGCTCTTAAGAGTTATTGAAAATCTGTGAAAGGTAGACACATAACAGACATTTCTGTTTTCCAGTATTCCCCTGCTGTATTTTCATTAACCATTTGGAATAGAAATACTCAATAGCATTATGTCTACATGTAAGTTTCTTTACCTCGGGGGCAGACCTTAAGGATAAAGTTGCCAGTTTTTTTGATCTATTTAACTCCTGCCCGTGAGGTTTTTGTTTTCAGCTACTCCTCCTGATCACTTGCATATGAGCATGCAGGGGTATGCAGAAAGACAATTCAGTTTACAGTGTCATGGGAAAGTGATAACCCAAAGCTCGGTCTATTCATTAGATCTTAGCAATCTCATTATACATGGATGAGACAAGAGGTTGGAAGTGAACAAAACTGGCTGATCCTTGATCCAAATAAAGCCAGGCAAGGGTGGGACAGTAAAATCAATCAGCAAAATATAGAATAAGAGCTTTTCTTTCAACTGACAGTGCAGCTTCATGGTAGTCTAAACCAATCTGAATCCAGACTGCCCCATTCCTACTCTCCCACCTCACTCTGTCTTTATATGCCTGACCTCTGTTTTGGTCAGGCACTAAGTGCTTGTGGAAGTGTCTAGGATGCAAAATAGGCATCACTTTTTGCCAGGTTAGTTTTCAGCCACATCAGCTTCTGATTGCAATACTGCAGATTAAATTATTCTAGGCCAAAACCTATGAGGTCTGTCTGCCTTTATTACATAGTTCCACTGCCTTTGGGCCATCAACAATTGCTNATTGCTGATGGATACCTAGTTTGCTTTTTTCAGCCAACACTGCTATTTTTCCCCATTTGCACTTACCAAAGAATTCTGAAAGTTGGCTCTGAAGTAAAGACAAAAGTGCATTAAACACATCCCTCATGTGAAATATGCCAGTGTACCCCTACATGAACAAGATAAGATGTTTGAATGTCCATGTCCTTAACTGTGGAGGATGTTGTACTTTTCTGGACCAGGGCTTTTAAACGTGCAGAGGTTTGTTATGTCTGACCAGCATGAGAGAACAGCAGCTAACAGGCCACAAGAAACTTCAGAGTTACACACCAGGCAGTGTGTAACAGGATTTGAAAAAAATAAAAGTTAAAACCTAAGGCATCAGTCTACTCTCTAATACATTTACTTTTTAAAAAAAAATTCTTTTCTTTTTTATTCTTCTTTTTTTTTCCTACCTCTTTCCTTTCTCTCCATGAAGTCCTGAGAATTTTTGCTTACACAACAATTCTGGTTCTAGCCACAAAAAGTGAATTGTTCTAACCACAAAAGAATGAGATATTTTGTGGTGTGGCAATGTCAAATGTGTAAACAGTAAAAGAAAGTTGTCAGGGTTATGGGAAGACTGATACTTAGTTCTTATAATAGTAGAGGTAGCATGGGAAAGATCAGGTACAAGCCAACTACTGTATTTTTCACTAGTCTCTGAGATTTGAATAGGACACCTGGGTTTGAATAGGACATGAATTATATGATTAAATTTCTTTCTAGGCATTGCAAATTTTGAATTGAATTCACAACTGGGCACATCTTAAATGTCTAAGCCAAGGACATGAGCAAATGTGCCCAGCTTTACTATCCAGCCAGAAGAGTGGGTACCTATCCAGACCTCCACCAGGACATTGAAATTTGTGTCTCCAGTGGCTTTGCAATCAGATTAGGTATCTCCAGAAGACAATTAAATTTCTTCAGACTGTTATTTATCCTATGTCAATATAAAAAAATCTATGTTTCATAGAGAGAGGTCTGTGTCCTCTCTTCTCTTCCCTGATGAGTGTCAACTATTGAGCTTGGACGAACTATCCTGTCAGTTCTCCATGCGACTTCAGATTTGCTGCACAGTGCTTTAGTTTTTGAAAAAGGAGTGAAAAAATATTCTGATTTGAGATATTTGCTGGCGATCATGGCATTTTCCTGGAATACACGAAGAGGAGATTCAATCACCCTTGCCATAAATAGGTCTAGATGCATCCCAGAAAATTGGTCTACCTACTAGACTGATATGCAAATGATGGATTGTCCTGTTGTCATCATCCTTGCTTGACGTACTGCCATATCTTTCCTGATTCATCCTGGTGGTTTAGCCTGACTTTGTATTCTTGTCTGCCTAAATCTGGAAAATAGTAGAGGGGCCTCAGTTTAGAATACGAATGAACATTTTTTAATTTAATACTAACTTTAGAGAGATCTAATAAATATAAATTCTAAAGACATGCAAATTAAAAGATTGAATTTGGAAGGTTTAGATGTTTATCACCTCACCTAAGATTTTAGATGGCTTGCCTTTTCCATCATGTTACTTGCTAAGTGATCATGGCGATTATCACAGAATTTTTTACTGACTTTTGAAATTTTTTCATAGTAACTTGCTATTTGTGGAAAAAAAAGAACTTGGAACCATTTGGGAATCTGAACAGAGGCTGTGGATATCTTGGCTACTGCAGGCAATCCAGAGGATCAGATTTACCCACATAGTGCTGCAGTGAACATGTTCAGTGGAGGCTGAGGGAGCAATGTGAAATGCATTTGAGGGAGAACGCTTCCAAACATTTAAGTTTGATGCTTACCTTTATTTTTACAGTCA
>VZTA01024062.1:5296-19701 GCA_013398855.1 Mohoua ochrocephala | reverse complement strand
AGTGCTCTGGGCTCAAGGTGGGGACCAGCCACAGCTTGGACTCAATGGCCTTGGAGGTCTTGCCCAACCAAAACGATTCTGTGATTCCATTTCTCATCCTTGTAATGCTGATATGGCCTCTCCAATACTTCCCTCCACAGGGAAGTATAGGATCAAAGCAAAAAATAAAAGAGAAATGAGGATCCCACAATTCAGTAAAGAAGCAAACCAGAATTACATCCTTTCCATACACAATATATCTATATATAGATCTATAAATACACAGGTCTGTAAACACAAATCCAGCTCACAATTTGAAATATTCCAGGCTAAAATATACAGCTGCTTGAAAAGCTCAAGTGAAAGCAAAAAACCTTGGAATATTTTTGATGAATCAGCCCTGAAAGTGTATTTGCAAATACTGAAAATTAATTCTAGCATCCCTGTAACTCCAGCATGCTCTTTGTGCAGTTGGAATACTTCAAAAGCGAGATTGAAAGGAGAAAATGCTATCCCATCCCAAGTCAGTCATGGAATTACAGAATTGTCAGGGTTGGAGAAGACCTTCGGGATCATCGAGACCAACTGGCACTGCAAGATCTGAAACCTAACACCCCTAAAAATCTATTAAATACCATTTGGAATAAAAATCTAGTAAGTATTATACAGACAGGCGCATCAATGGGTTTGTTTAAAAATAAAACCAAAAAAAGTTTAAAAATTAATAAGTTGTCTTTGAAACGCTTACTATATGATATTGAAGTGGTGTAAGAACACCCAAGTTCCAAGGAAAACCCAAGGAAAATTTCCTCCCAAGAAAGATTTCTCAACCTGAAGGCACAGGAGCTCAAGTGGCACATTGTGTCCCTCATCCCACAAGTTAGAAAATCACCATCCATTCTTCTTCCTTCATCTCATTAACGCCTGTGCTACCAAGATCCCGGAATGCCAGAGTGGTTTGGGTGGGAAGGAACCTCAAAACTCATCCAGTTCCAAGCCATGCCATGGGCAGGGACACCTTCCACTATCCCAAGCTGCCCTTGGACATTCCAGGGGTGGTGATGCCTTGAGTGGCCACCTAAAACACGGAGACTAAACAAGAATTAAGAGAATAAAGGAAGGTATTTGTTTGAAAGGCCTTCAAAGGCTCACCCTGGGCAGTCCAGAGGCTCCACCCCAGATGGGCCCTGGGTCAGGGGTTCTTCACCCTTTGATAAGTTGGGTTCATTTGCATCTCAGGGTTCATTCTCCAATGATCACCTCAGTTCATGATGGAATTACCCCAAGTTCACCCCCCTTTAGAGGCTTTGAGTTGACACATTTGGGGCCTGGTGTCCTTGGAGTGGGAACCTGCAGAGGTTTGTTGTGTGTGAGCAGCAGGAGAGAACAGCAGCTCCCAGGGCACAAGGAACTGCAGAGTCACACACCGGGCAGGGCAGGGTTTGAGAAATATAAAGTTTCAAACCTAAGGCATCAGTGGGACAGCCACAATTCCACGTCCTGCAGCTCAGAAGAGATCACCGTGACACACCCAAGCCTTGCCAACTATCGCTGATTTCAAACAATCAAGGGGAGAGAAACCCACGAGCGCCTGCTCTCCCAGCTCCACGCTCCCAGGTATGGGTTAAAACCTCTGGAATGCCCTGGAATTAGGGCAGATGGTTTCCTGCACCCGGCGACGTGGGCGGTACGGGGCCCGAATGCCACCTTCGCTCACTCGAACGCGTAACAGGAGATTTTCAGCCGGGAGAAAAACGCCGGGATCCGAATTGTTCCAGGCTTTTTCATTAGGCCCTACACCTCGACCAAGTCCCCCCTTTCACAGCAGCCCCAGAATCAATAAATTATCCCCCCCTATAAAAGGCTGGAGCACTTCTGTAGGGCCCAACGCGTTTCCTCGCCCTCGGTGTTTTTCATAAGGCACCAAGATAAATGTTTGCTTTGGATTCCTGGGAAAAAAGGCTGCTTTTCCCATTACCTCAACACGAGCAGGACACAACGTGGACTCGGGTGCAGGGACCTGAGAAATCTGAAAGCAGGGATTTTCTATTTTTTTTTTAAATCAATGAGGGGGGGGGAAATTATCGACGAGGCTCCAGAAACCGCCAGAATTTTGAGAAACAGCGTTTGCTCCTTTCTTCTACACCTTCTCCTTTTGTTTCTTGCTTTTAATTAACAGCTTTTTTAAAATAGGAATCAAATTAGAACAAACATCCATCAAGCATTTTAATAGTTTCTACAGCCCCTTTTAAACTCTGTTCTCGTGTCCCACTAGGAAAACAGACCCGAGTAATCACGGATTTTATTGAGCTCCACCATTTCCCCACCCACCTCTTTCTAGGGGACAGGGCAGAAACTTAATTTTGGACGAGGAACTGGGATATATTCAGCACAAAACCAACAAGGTGGGGCGCTTTTTTTTTTAATTGTATAAAAGATATTTTTTTGATCATAAAGGCTGTTTTCTTTCCCTGGTTTTTACAGAGTCTGCGTTTTAAGTGGATTGTAACTATCCCCCAGGGATCCCCGTAAGAAACTGTTTCACAGAACCAAGGGGGGAAACAGTAAATGTTAAACCATTTCCAAGGAACAGGATGCTTTTTCTGCTGATGCCAGCTTTGGGGTTCAGGCACAGGCCAAGGAGTTGGAGACACGTTGTTCCTTACCAGAGTCAGTCTGACCTGCTCCTGAGCTGCAAGGCTCCACGAGGAAATAAAAGAATGGCTCTTTCAAGAGAGCTTTTTAAATCTTTCCCTTTTTTTCTTTTTCTTTGCTGGAGGGTGCTGGTTTTCCCTCCAGTTCATATTTGATCCTTCTAAAAAGAGCTGGACTTTTCACCTGTCCATGAATACCCACCTCAGCCCACACACCCACCCTGCTTTCCTTCATCGTTCAGCCTCTCCTGGGGAGAAGCCAGCTCCCAAAATCTCCTGTATTTGGGGCAGTATTCAGCACACAAAGCAACATCATGGACTCATGGAATGGTCTGGCTTGGAAGGGACCTCTAAGCTCATCTCATTCCACCCCTGCCATGGCAGGGACACCTTCCACTGTCCCAGGCCGCTCCAGCCTGGCCTTGGACACTGCCAGGGATCCAGGGGCAGCCACAGCTTCTCTGGGCACCCTGTGCCAGGGCCTCCCCACCCTCCCAGGGAACAATTCCTGCCCAATATCCCACCTGAATCTACCCTCTTTTAGCTTAAAGCCATTCCCTGTGTCCTGTCCCTCCATGCCTTGTCCCCAGTCCCTCTCCAGCTCTCCTGGAGCCCCTTTAGGCCCTGCAAGGGGCTCTGAGGTCTCCCTGGATCCTTCCCTTCTCCAGGAGAACACTCCCAGCTCTCCCAGGCTGGCTCCAGAGCAGAGGGGCTCCAGCCCTGTGAATCCTGAGCCTGAGGAGACAAGCCAGGAGATGATTCCAGCTGGAATTAGTGACAGCAGATCCCATTCATTCACCCACGATGCCACACTGGTGCCAGTCCTGCCCAGCCTTCCCTTTCTCCTCACACTGAACTCACACTCCCTGTGCCCAGAACCTCTTCCTCTTGGAAGAGCAGCCTTTCCTGGTGAAAAAGAACTGGGAATAAACCTTCTCCTTGTGTTAAACGACTTCTCTTCCCCCCAGGGCCGTGCCCCAGCTCCTCGAAAGCCGTGACAGGCCCTGGGCTGTGTCCTTTACACGCTGCCCCCTCTCCCAGGGGGGAAAGAACCACAGCTGCCTCACCACTTTTACACATCCTCTGTGCTTCCAGATCCATCTGCTGTCTCGCTTGGATTTATACTGCACCCACAGGACAAGAATTCCGTGGTTTGGGGCACGGAGGGGCCTCGTGACACCAGGATTATCCCAGGAGTGGCCAGAGCCCTGTTCACAGCTTGTCAGGCCACTGCTTGGGGACCAAATCTTTGTTCCCTGAGAGCTGGGAGCGGTGTGGGGATGCTGGAGCACGCATCCCATCCTTCTGAGCTCCTGTGGGGCTCGGCTGCTGGGTTAAAAATCCCGTTTTTGAGGAATTGTGGGAGAGATTTCCCACTGAATTAACATCACATCATCATCACCAGAGATGTCACAGAAGGGTGAAAACCCTTCTGACAGGTGACTCCTCCATGTCCCTGCCAGCATTCCTTGAGGACACACCAAGCTGGCAAGGAACCATCCCGATAAATAACGGGATTCCTGCCTGCAGCTGGCTGACACAGCATACCAGGGCACACCCAGAGCCGTGCAGCTGTTGGATGGATGGATGGATGGATGGATGGATGGATGGATGGATGGATGGATTGATGCAAAAAAAATGAACGACCTGCAGCACTTCAAACAAACAGAATCGGCGCTGATTAGATTTTGTCCCAGGCTCTGAAGTGCAAGAATGGATCACGCTCGGTAATTCAAGTTAATATTGCCCAGGTGCTGAGCTATTCAATACCACTTGTTCCTCCCAGAAGCCTCCGAGCTGCTGCTTTTTCTGAAGCCCTTTTTTCGTGGTGCAAAGATGGGAATTCTGTTATCCCGCTCGCTTCAAGCTACTTAATAACCTGCCTACATTTTTCCACACATCAAATAAATGAAGTGGAATACGAAATGGAACATCTGTTTCTTTCTCTGGTTAACATTAGAGGCTTAGATTCTAAACAAATACATTTAGGAAGTTTTTTTTTTTGGTTTTTTTTTTTTTTTAGGAATTTGTTAGGCTGAACACAGCTAATCAAGGCAGCAAAAATCTCGTGTGTTTCCAGAATGACCCCTTTGTTTGACCTCCAAATTGTGTATATTATTGTAAGTTCCTGCACATGCAAAACCCAGACGATGAAAATCCCAGTTTTCTTCCCTTCTCCCCTTCTCTTCCTTTAGCAAAACTCCTCGAAAAAGCAAACTCTTGTTTGGGAAACGCAGCACAGAAAGGGCTTTGGGGGAGTGTTTTTAACATAAATAAATGTCCCTCAGCCATCAGCAGCTGGAAGGTGTGAAACATCCCTGACAGGGCACCACTGTTACATTTGGGTTAAGTATCAATCCACCAGCTTCACCTCGTTCCTGGGTGATTAATCCCCAATAAATCAGGCAGATCCATTGATCATTTTGGTTTTGATGAACACTGGAGTTAATAATGGATTAACCAAAAGTTCCAGCACTCAGCCTGCTATTTTTTTTCCCCCTCCTCTTCATTTTCCCGACTGGCAGAAGATCAAGGCTCCAAAAGCTAATGAATACAAGTGGGAAAATATTTCATTTCTTTTGGATGTATTGAGTAGTTTTAAAATAAAACGAGGGGAGGTGAACATTCTAGTGACAGACAGAGGGACAGCCACGGTTCCCAGCAGATGGAATTCAGCCCAAAGTTTTGTTTCAAATATTCCCTGGATTTTTGGATACCTCACTCCAAAAATCCAGCGGTGCCCTTCGTTTCACTCCGTGGTGCACAACACGGTTTGGAATGCAGCTGCATCCTGATGCAGAAGACATTTCTCCTGGAGAGTTTGATGGAAAACAAGTTAAACAGACAGAGGAACATTCCCACAGGCAGGGCCACGTTGGAAATTTGGGGTGTTTTCTTTACTTTTACTGTCAGAGCAACTCCATCCTCTAAAATCAATTCCCAGGATTCAGTCGTGTCTCCAGCTCTTGTTTTCTGAACTGTCAAGTGCCTGTCACGCACTCTGAGCAGTTTTAATCATCTCGTCCATTCAACTCTGCTGTCAGGAGAACTGCACCTCCCTCTGGATCACAAAGATCTCGGGAAAACTACGATCACCATTTCAGGGAAACCACACTCCTGTCTGGATCACCGTTTCAGGAGAACCACACTTCCCTCTGGATCACAATTTCAGGAGAACTACACTTCCCTCTGGATCACAATTTCAGAACTAGACTTCTCTGTCCATCACAATTTCAGGAAAACTACACTCCTCTCTGGATCACAACTTCAGGAACATCACACTTCTCTGTGGATCACAATTTCAGGAAAGCCATGCTCCTGTCTGGATCACAATTTCAGGAGAACCACACTTCCCTCTGGATGATAATTTCAGAACTAAATTCCTGTCTGGATCAATATTTCAGGAGAGCTACACTCCTGTCTGGATCACAATTTCAGGAGAACCACACTCCTCTCTGGATCGCATTTTCAGGAAAACCACACTTCCCTCTGGATCACAATTTCAGAACTAGACTCTTCTCTGGATCACAATTTCAGGAAAACCATGCACCTGTTTGGGTCACAATTTCGGGAGAACCACACTTTCCCCTGGATCACAATTTCAGAACTAGACTCCTGTCTGGGTCAATATTTCGGGAGAACTGCACTTCCCTCTGGATCACAACTTCAGGAGAACTACACTCCTGTCTAGATCACAATTTCAGAACTAGACTCTTCTCTGGATGACAATTTCAGGAGAACTACACTCCTGCCTGGATCACAATTTCAGGAGAACCACACTTTCCTCTGGATCACAATTTCAGAACCCCACTTCTCTCTGGATCACAATTTCAGAACCCCACTTCTCTCTGGATCACAATTTCAGAACCCCACTTCTCTCTGGATCACAATTTCAGAACCCCACTTCTCTCTGGATCACAATTTCAGAACCCCACTTCTCTCTGGATCACAATTTCAGAACCCCACTTCTCTCTGGATCACAATTTCAGAACCCCACTTCTCTCTGGATCACAATTTCAGAACCCCACTTCTCTCTGGATCACAATTTCAGGAAAGCCATGCTCCTGTCTGGGTCACAATTTCAGGAAAACCCCACTCCTCTCTGGTTCACAATTTCAGAACTACACTCCTGTCTGGATCACAATTTCAGGAGAGCTACACTTCTCTCTGGATCACAATTTCAGGAAAACCCCACTCCTCTCTGGATCACAATTTCAGGAAAATCACACTTCTCTCTGGATCACAATTTCAGGAAAGCCATGCTCCTGTCTGGGTCACAATTTCAGGAAAACCATGCTCCTGTCTGGGTCACAATTTCAGGAAAACCCCAATTCTCTCTGGATCACAATTTCAGGAAAATCACACTCCTCTGGATGACAATTTCAGAACCACTCTTCTCTCTGGATCACAACTTCAGGAAAACCCCAATTCTCTCTGGATCACAATTTCAGGAAAATCACACTTTCCTCTGGATCACAATTTCAGAACTAGACTCCTGTCTGGATCAGTATTTCAGGAGAACTGCACTTCCCTCTGGATCACAAAGATTTCGGGAAAACTATGATCACTATTTCAGGGAAACCACATTTCCCTCTGGATCACAATTTCAGAACTAGACTCCTCTCTGGATCACAATTCCAGGAGAACCACGCTCCTCTCTGGATCCCAACCACCTCCACACCACGATCTGAAAAGCAGTGGCAGCAAAGAACCCTCCTGCAGTAGCAGCCAGCTGCTTGGACAGGCGATCCCATGGAATCCCAGGAGCTCGGGCAAGTTTCCACGTGATGGACTAGGAAGTCAGCAGGTTTTTTTTCCAGAATGAGTTGTCTATTCTGGGCACTGCTAACACAGAGCAGGGCTTCAAAAGTGCAACAAAAGACAAACGAGCACTGAATGAATGTTTTGGGGGCTGAAATCCAGCGATGGGACTCAATGGTTATTGTACAGGGTCACAATTGGCCATTTAAAAATATTTAAGGGGTTAAAAAGGGACTGTTTTACTTTGTTGCTCCCAGTCAGGAAAAAAAGCCAACCAGAAAATCGAGCACAGACACCAGAGGAAGCTTCCTGAGCTCGAAATCCACGTGATTGTGTAAATCCTCCCCCATGATCCCGTTCCATGCCCGGTGCTGGACAGGACACGGCAGCAAACAGGGCAGGCCACGGTGAGGGAGCGCTGAGAGCCGGCATTAATGAATTCCTAATGCTCTTCCCAGCCTGGGAAGTGATGATCCAACAGCACCATCTAGTTACAAACCCGGGAACGGGGACGGCTGCCTGGCTTGGTCTGCAGTGCCAGCTCAGGGATGAGCTTTGGAGCTGCTGCATCAACAGCAGAATCAACTTGGAGCCCTTCTTTGTCTCCCAACAATTCCCCAAAGGCAGAATTTCTCCAAGCAGGCAAATTTCCCCACGGGACAAACTCCTGCCAAGCAGCCAGAGGTGTTCCAGGGATCACAGAGACCACGAGAAGCACGTTTGTACCAAATGGATGTCATTCAGTGAGTTGGGTAAAGCCAAAACTGCTCCTCACAGACCGTGGGCAGCAATCTAAAGGTGTTTCCCCCTTTTTAGAAGGATTTGGTTCTTTATTCATATCCCAGAGGAATTCAGGCTGGAAGGGATCTTAAAGATCATCCAGAGCCACTCCCTGTCACACATTCCACTATCCCAGGCTGCTCCAAGCCCTGTCCAACCTGGCCTTGGGCACTGCCAGGGATCCAGGGGCAGCCACGGCTGTGCCAGGGCCTGCCCACCCTCCCAGGGAACAATTCCTTCCCAATATCCCACCTAACCCTGCCTGGGCTCATCAACCACAGCCCTTGCAATACATGAAAGGAATTCTTGGATCTCAGCCAATCCCAAACTCCAGAAAGGAAGATACTCCCCCCAAGAGCCAGATCTGCCATCCCAACTTTCTCTGGGAAGGACAGGAAAGCCAAAAGAGGTCCAGGCTTCAAGAGTCAGCAGTGATTTCACAGAGCTCTGTGAACAGCTGGACTCAAACCACTGCAGACCATTCCTGAAAAGAATACAGGCAGGAAAACTCTACAGTACTGAATTGAGATGGAAATAAATGTGATTGGGAGATGTAAGAGTTCATGAAATGCACTCTCCTCCCCAAAACATCACAGACTTGTCTGATTTTATGAGATTTTTATCTCACTGCAGTGCCTCAGTGCCTCTCCCCAGCGCATCAAAATGGATTTAGAAACTTTCCACGGGGCCAAGGGATGAGAAAAGTCCATCCCAGTGTTCTGCCTTTTGCTGCCTCTCCCACCAGGAGCTTTGCAAAGCCAGAGCTCTCCGTTGCCACAGGAAGACACTTAAATATGAGGGGGTTCAACCTTTTGCTTCTGGTTTGTGATCACTGCTAGATCTTTCCCAGAGACTTTACAAGTGATCAACACAACAACAACAAAAAAAAAAAACCTACAAAACCCAGCAAAAAACCAAAACCTACCTTCCCTTTCTCAACTGTGGCACAAAAATCCCATAAGCAAGACAAGACAGGACAGAGGAAAGCTTGATCATGAACAGAATGAAACACATTTAAAGTGAACAAAAGGGTCACAACTGCAACATTTAATCTCCCAGTTCTCTGAAGGCCATTGCCACCTCACCCTGTCCGTGGTCTGGGATGATTTCTGGGATGCCTCAAAATCCTTCTTTGTTTCCAGGATCCTTTTCACCAGCCCACCTGTTGAAAAATCAGGGTTTTCCTAAGTGCTGATGGCCACCAAACACTTTCAAACATTCAGACAACAAAATAAAACCCAACTGCTTCGCTTTTTTAATGCAGACTTCATTAATTTTTAATGCAAATCTCTTTCAATTTTTAGAGCAACGCGAACAGCATTTTATTTGGTATTTTAAACACTGACACACAAAGTATTTGTTATTTGACCTTTCTTCTCCCAAGCTTTTCTACAACTTGTCTTTAAAGGCAGCCTCGTAGCTCAGAGCTGACAGGCTGTACCTGACACTTGAAGGAACGTTAATTCACGAGCCTGATGCAGGATTTTAAATCCTGCTGACGTCGAGGATGCACAGAAAACGTGTCCTTAGCACAGTTGCAAATGCAGCTGCACAGGAAAACAAGCCCGGGTAAATAAGTTGGTTTTTTTTTCCTGCAAACGTTGCAAACCCCTTCCCTCAGGAGGGATTTTACTGCTTTGTTCAGCATTTCAAGTGTTCAGCGCTTGGGTTTTAACCCAGGGCTTGATTCTAGATCTGTGTAAATGCAGAGGAAAGCGAACGTACCATGCTTTTGGTCCTCAACCAGCTCCACTTCTGGCTCCTACACACGCAGGAAGAGAGCTTTAGTTGCAAAAAGTTGGCACTGCTGGAATATGGAACTATTCCAAAACATTCAGCTGGAGGATGCTTCAACAAGTCAGTGAATCATGGGATGGTTTGGGTGGGAAAAGGACCTTAAAGCTCATCCCATCCCACCCCTGCCATGGGCAGGGACACCTTCCACTGTCCCAGGCTGCTCCAAGCCCCAATGTCCAGCCTGGCCTTGGGCACTGCCAGGGATCCAGGGGCAGCCACAGCTTCTCTGGGCACCCTGTGCCAGGGCCTCCCCCCCCTCCCAGGGAACAATTCCTGCCCAATATCCCACCTGAATCTACCCTCTTTTAGCTTAAAGCCATTCCCTGTGTCCTGTCCCTCCATGCCTTGTCCCCAGTCCCTCTCCAGCTCTCCTGGAGCCCCTTTAGGCCCTGCAAGGGGCTCTGAGCTCTCCTTGGAGCCTTCTCTTCTCCAGGCTGGACATTCCAAACAAAACATGGAGAAAGGGTCAGTAAATTGCAACAGGAGCAGACCTTTGGCATCTCTGGCAGGGGCCCTGCTGCCTCCACCACGAACTGCTCGTCCTCCTCATCAGACACCTGCTGCTCCCTGATCACATTCGGGGCAGTTTTAGCGCTGCCGCTCCTGGAAGGGACACGAGGGAAAACGGGAATTAATGGAAATACCAAGATCTATCCAGAACTCAACTAAAAGCCATCAAAAGATCACAGAATCCCAGAATCGCTGAGGCTGGGAAAAGCTCTCCAAGTCCAACCTGTGAGCAATCCCCACCCAGAGCACTGAGTGCCACGTCCAGGTGTTCCTTGGACACTCCAGGGATGGGGACTCCACGTGTCCCCACCATGAGGTGACCACCCCAAACCGGTGATGCCCAGGGGAGCTGGGAAGGGTGTGTGCTCCAAGGAACACCCACTCTGCACCCCCCACATTGTCTTGGGGTGACTTTATGCTGTGGATCCCCTATCGCTGCTCCGTGCCCAGCCATGATTCCTGGGCCTTTCTGTGCCTTTAAACACTGAGTGTGAGAGAAAGGAAAAAGCCAGAGGAACTTTTCAAAGCAGTTTTGTGTTCAAGGACATTCACTGCCCTGCGTTCCTGCTGCTGCAGAGCAGAGGCACCTTCCTGCTTTCCCCGGCTCTGGGCTCCTTTTCTCGGAGGAGAGACATGGAGAGTTCAACTCTTTTGTTTCCCTGGGACTTTGGGTTTTTCCTTCTTCTCTTCTGGACTGTTCAGAGCACCAGAACATCAGAACCTCACTGGGAGCCCTCACACCTCGGCCTGGAGGGGCCCGAGCTGACCCAGCTCGGGAAGAGGAGAAAGAGAGAGAGCAAGAGAGAGCCCACAGCCACGGAAAGGACTCTCAAACCTTCCCAGGTTTTCTCTCCACAGCGAGAGGTTTTATTATTTAGCATTATTCTTTTCCTGTGCGTTTGTTAAATAAATAGGGGTTTTTTTCCCTCCTTTCACTTTCCTTTGAGGAATTTTTTCCGGACCCTGTTGGGGTAGGGGTGGCTGTACCCTGCCTTCTCTGGAGGGGACATTCCTCCCAGAGTATTCCTCTGAAAATTTGTCTCAAACCAGGCCACAGATCCCTCACCTTTCCGGAGTGAGGAGCTCCGTGCTCTCCTGCCGTTTCACTCGCGGAGGCGCGGGCCTGGCGCTGCCGGGCCGGGGAATCCGCCTGGAGCGACAGCGGGAACGGGGAAAAACGACTTTAATGAGCGACACGACAACACAAACCTTTGCTGAGCAAAGAAAAAATCCCAACTGGGGTTTAAAAAGCGAGTTCACCTTATCCGTAACGCCATCCTTATGGAATGAGCAGAGGAAACATGACATTCTCCTCAACCATCCCTCTTTTTAACACCACCACAAGGAAGCAGCTTATGGATTGAGAAAACAAAGGATGAAAACCCACCTTTGGGCAGGCTGAGGAGGGGGATCTGGAGGTGCTTCCCCATTTTCAGGCTTTTCGGGAGCCCCGTTCTCTGCTTCTCTTTCTATTAAAAGAAACGACAGAAAATTGGGGCTCAGCTGGGCAAGGACAACCTCGTTTTTTACAACAATATTTGGAATCTTAGCACTGCACTGAATAAAACAGCTACATTTCTTTATAAGTTTCTTAAGGTGGTGAAATTCCCTCCTCTGTGAAAATGACATCATCTCACTCGATGCTTTTGCTTCCCTTCACCTCTTATTTTCCCCTGCTGGGATTCTTGGTTGAGGTGGTGGCTGCTCCTTGAGTAAAGTCTACTCAAAGCACCTAAACTCAGCCCAATTGTGTTTAAAAGTTCTGTAAATACATCACATAAAGGGCAAAAAGCACTAGAGAAGGGCTTGATTTATTAAAAAGCACTTTTTTCTGTCAGAAGTTCTTCACTGTGTTTAATGCAGGTCTTCTGTCGTCGTGTGGCAAATTAATCTGGAAATAACAAATACACTGATTTTCCAGAAAAGTTCCATTTACTCTGCAATCTGATCGAGTTGGGCATGAAGCACACAACAGGAATTACATCCAGAACTTGGGAACTTCTCCCATGGCCAGGAAAATTGGGATACGGAGCCTCAGTGCTCTGCAACAAAACACGACTGAAGCAGACAGAAATAATGCTCTAAAAGATCCAGGAAAATCAGTTTATTTCAGCCAATAAACAATGTTTTATAAGCCTAGGCTCATGGAATGGCTTGGGCTGGAAGGGACCTTAAAAGTCCTGAACCTAAAGATTGAAGGTGCCTTGGTGAATAAAGCTGAAAACCAAGATCAGTCAATAAAATAAAGGTTGAACTCGATGATAAAGGTTGGACTTGATGATTCTGGAGAAGTCTTTTCCAACCTTCATTATTCTTCTGATTCGGAATATTTTGGTTGGGGATCCAGCCCAAATCAATAATGACCCTGGGGGTACTCCTCTTACACCCATCCCAGTTATAAAACAAACTTTTATTCCATCCCAGATACATTCCAAAGGACAGGACAAGCTCCCAGAGATGAAAGGGAATTAGCATGGAAGTTCTCCCAGCTGGGGAAGGTCACCCAAATGTCTTGGCCATCCATCCATATTTCATTAGGCTGCCACAGCCAAGAGGCCCCGGAGGCCACAGGTGGGCTGGGAATGCTTCCCACATCCATGGGATCCATCCTCCCAACTCAAGCTCAAGCATCTGGGACTAGAGAGAACAAAAATGCAGCTTCTTGCTGCAATTCCAGCTCCTCCTCCTGCCTTTTGCTTCCATGGCTCCATGGGTGTTGGCGCTGGATGCAAATCCACGTCTTGGGAGCTGTATCCAGCTTGAGGGGGGGAAATGGAGAAGAAAGAAGGCAGGGATGGAGTTTTCCTCTGGAATCCTGTAAAATGCCAACACTGAGACCCCCAAACAAACAGTTGTACAAAAAGCCAATGTGCAGAGATTCACCTCTCACAGGGAATGTGTCACCAAGGGGTTCAGGTGCAGCATTTTCCTTGGGACACGACCTCTTGGAAAACACAGGAATAGGAAAAAGAAAATAGAAGTAGCTGCTTTAGCAGGGGATGGACATTTTTCCAAGCAGAAGATGAATCAGATGTGATTAAAACACACGGCAGCAGTCGGATTAAGTGCGAATCACCCTCCTCACATCCTTTAGCTGCATGGGTTTGACCCCAAACTCTCCAGCTGGGCTTTCCAAGGCGGCCACATTTTAACTTTCCCTACCTTTCTGTTTTTCTGCAGGGCCTGCTTCGTTTTTCTCCTGCAGTTCAGCAGCAGCACCCTCTGAAACCCCGTCGGCCGCACTCCTCGCGTCCGCGGCTCCTGTAACAAACCAGAGTTTACAGCCAAATGAAACCCAAGAGCCAATAAAAATTCAAAATAAAAAAGCCAGGCTAAATACCTGCTAGGATTTCTTTCTGGTTTAATAAACCCTCTTCAGTGTCAATAAATCACATTCGAGGTGCACAAAGAGTTTTTTTTAAGACTTTTGACTGAACTCCTGAAAGCTGGAATATTCAGTACAAATTAATTTATTTGCCCAGGGAGAGGAGACACTGCCTCCTGTTGTACACTGATTTATTTCCAGTTAATATCAGATGAAACACAAAGCTCTGATCATCACCAGCGTGCAAAATGGATCAGCACAGCTCCATAAAGTTTTCCTACTCTCTGGATTATTCGCCTACGGCAGCCCCACGTGGCAGAACAAAAAGAGGGGTAATGCCCCAAAATATTCCTGGCTCTGGTAAATTAAAATTTGACTGCTGCATTAAGAAAAGAGGAGTATCTCGTTATCTAAATATTTAATTATGTATCATTAATAATAAATATTATAATGATATAATGGTATCTTGTTGTAATATAATAAGATAATAATGTATTGTAATAATACCATAATAAATATTTACATATTAATAATAATCTATTTTTATATATAATAATTATCTATTTATATAGAATAATTATAATATATATAAAATAGAT
>VZTA01024060.1:0-48173 GCA_013398855.1 Mohoua ochrocephala | reverse complement strand
AGGGTGAGGAGCAGTAATTGTTATCTAGCCAGACTTTCTGAATTCAGCGGTTTATGGGACAAGTTCTCNCAGACTTTCTGAATTCAGCGGTTTATGGGACAAGTTCTCTCTGCCAGGCTGGTGTGAAATACAGTCTACACTCAGAAATGGAGTGTAATTTAGGGCTAGGATTACTGTGCAGCAGAGGGAGGCACAAATTACTGTTTTCATCTCCCCCTTTAGCCTAAGACAAGCTTTTCTACAGTGCTGACTCAGCAGCTTATTTCAACAACTTACAATAAGGAAACATTTTTTCCTAATTAAACCCTTTGAATGTAGGGCTACTGGTCAGAAACTTGAGAGGTGAAGTAATTTGAATTCAAATGTTTATTATAGCTGTAAACAATTCAAACTGAACAGTCAGTTTGTGGTACCTGGGGTAGAGCATTCAAAAGAATGGAGCATTCATGGCCATCACTGAAACAGCATATTTGGTTGTGCTGAATAGATTTTGGAAAGAGGATTATAGGATTAGAAACTAGAAGGCTCTGAATTGTAATTGTACTCTGCCATTGACTTGCTGTATAATCTTGAAAAGGTAATTTTGCCTTTGTCTCAATTTTTCCATCTGTTAGGCAGGAGTACTGAATCGCACACTTGTAAGTACCATTTTTTAGTTGATGTCTACAAACTGTTAGAGAGGTGTTCTAAAAAAAATCAGATTCTATAGCTTTCTGTAATTTGAGTGACATCAGGAAGGTGACTATAGCTGGGGGTGATGCATGTTTATTTTAGGTTTGTTTACAACACCTGCAAAATGAGCAGGTGAAATAATGTCAGCCAGTAGCCTCGTGGTTGATAGCTAAGGGTTCACAGCCTTCATTGCAGACCTTCTGAATGCTGAGCTACTTAAACAGCTGTTGGCAAAGGATGGGGTACACACCAATACTTAAGTTACCCAGGCCGAAAATTTAGTCCTGGAATACTAAAAACACCAATCTGTATTAATTCCTTAATTATATGCGTTTTCTTTTTTATTTCTCCCCCCTGAGGCTGAAAGGGAGGGGAATGATAAGGAGAGTGCAGCTAGAACATAAAATGTTTTCGGGGGGGAAATAGTACCCAATAACACAGGAAGAAGAACCCATACAGTGAGAGCTGAAATAAGACTCAGGCTCCAATTACATTTTCAGTTTTTGGCTTCCTAATGCTTACGTGTCTAGGTTACCCCCTCCAGAAAGTCTTCATTCTTCCTTAAATCTCCACAGTGGAGTGGGAACGTGACCACTGATGGCTCCTGTGACTGTCTCCATTGTACAATTATGAAAATCATTTGCAGTTGTGAGCGACTGAACTTGCTTAACTCCTTGGAACTGTTCTAGGGAATGAGATTGTCAGATTCCTGATACGCAACAGGTAGAGATGTATTTAGGTCAACTGGAGGATAAATCTTAGAGCTCATGTATATTAATGACTGTCAGACTTTGTCTGTGGTTGTGTGTATGGGAATTACAGTATTGGTGGCTGAATTCAGGGACAATAGCTCTTCAAAAATGACAGGTGAGGGAGAAGTCTTTAGGAATTATAGTACCGAGAAGCCGTGTCTGCTCGGATGGAGGCAGTACACCCTGAGGTTAGCTGACTGACAGGTGACTGTTCCAGATGCTGACACCACCACAGTCTGTTTCCCACACTCAGCTAAAATAACAGCTATTTTTGAGTCACATAGACACCATATTGTTCTTCCAATTATTTTATTATACCATCCACAAAAGAAAGAAAAAAAAAAAAGCACAAGAAAGAGTGATATTTCAGAGCAACTGCTAATGCTTTTCCCAAGTATTAACAACTAGAATTTTTCCTTTATTTGTAGAGGTGGAGTAGGTGAAATTAAGCAAAAAAATATAAAAAAAAATATAAAATAAAAATGTAAATACTCTTAAACAATGGAAAAGAAAGTGAGAAGCTGGGCTGCTTTCTCCTCTTTGTTTAACAGTGCAAACAGACACAACATGCTACTGCAGACACTGTTCAGAGCATCTTCTATGTAACACCAAGGTCCTTCTCTGGTTTCAGTGAGCTCCTGCACTAAGGAGGTTTCATTACCAAAGCTGGTTTATGTTTAGCATCACCATATTGCAAAGTTCTGAATCAGCAAGGGTGGAAACACCTTGATATACACTGCTGAAAACTATCAAATGACTTTAAAAAGGGAAGTTACTGATCAAGTAATCCCATTCCGTTTAGTAAAACTGATTATGCATTTAAGTACATTTAAATACTTGCATTCTTTCTATTACAGCTCACCAGATTATTAATTTGGAGCTTGAAATCTGTACCAGTAGGTAAAATTGCATGGGGTCATGAACATGTTAGTCCCAGAGGCTGAGAAGGGACTGGATTCTTCCCAGCTGCCTGGGACAGTTTAACTCACCACACCTATGCGAGGGGCATGGCCTCACCTGTGCTGTCTCCTCTGCTTTCCAGGACTGAATTTACCTTCCTGTAGGGATAGGTGAGCTGCCCATGAAGCTGTTATTGACCTGTCACACTTTACAGCCCAGTTTATTTAGGTAAGTGGTGGTGTTTTACTTCTATACCTCTGGGAGATAAACTGCAGCAGTTTCGTTATTGCTCCGTATCCCACTCGCAGTGGAGGCAGCAATCTTTATAAGAGCTTCATCACAGTGAAGACACTGAGCCTGATCTAAAAATGATGAAAGTTAGTACGGAGAGAATATTGGCACCCAAGATGAAGCTGTCACTTGCTGGAGTTATCCACCTGCCTCCAGGAATGAAAAATTCGCCATTTCACCTAGAAGTTTTTGCACCAGACTTTGAAATCTGTTGTCTGTAAATATGAATAAAGTGTTGAAAACAAGCAGTATTTTTCCAGAAACTACTACGTGCTTATGTGCCACATTGTACAAGAAGGAATAAAAAGTGAACTTTGTGAAGTCATTTGATCTAAAAATAGATTGATTCCATTTAGTGGTTGAAAGTAAGCAAAAGAACAGGCGGGGAGTAATGCAAGCCTCTCTTTGTAGATGATTAAAGATTGGGAATGAGCAGAGCCTAAATGAGGAAAAAACTTGGAGCAAGCAGTCCCAGAATCTATAATAGAGTTTTAAAAGGGACTCATACTAGGAGGCTACTATTTATGAAAGCAGTGACTGGGATATCTAAAATAGGTCACTTTCATCGGATCTTCAGGCTTTAGATCTTTTGCATCTAGATTGTGTGCCAACTACTTTGGTTTTGCTTTGAATGCTCATCTAGCTATTAAATAAGAAGGTGGTTTTATGTCGTCTGGTCATTCATCCTGATCATCAGTTGCATAGTCACAGAAAGAAAAAAATAACCTATTTGATGTATTTAAGTGAAAGAAAATAGGGTAAATATTAAATGGTAACCTGGGACTTGATCTGTAGGCTGAAGAATTCTGTTCTACCAGAGGTAGGACATGAAACCTAAAACATGGCTGCAGCCAGAGACCACATCTGCTCATAGATGAGTAGTGGATAGATGAGCAGCCAGTCACGCAGCTACAATTATGTTACAAAATAGTATCACTTCACTGTTAAAAGGTGAGCTTGTTTGCTTTAATTTGCAGTTAACAAATTTTGTTGAGCTTTTCATTCTTAGATTTCTGTATTTTTCCTTCAAAAGGCAGTCACTAAATTTGAGTCACCCTTTTAATCTTTTGTTAAGATGATCAGATTAATCATCTTTCTCAGTATAAAATGTTTTGTCTAACCTTTGGATATTTCTGCTCCTTGTACCCTCCTCTCATTTCTTTTTGAAAATATGGACACAGGAGCTATAGGTAGAATCTACCTTAGTGATGCTGAGCACTGAGGTTAAAGTGCTCCTGAATTTTGTTCTCAGTAATCTTCTGCTTCCTTCATTTGAAGATCACGTCATTGCTATGGATTTCTGTAAAGAATTTGTTTGCTGTCAGTTTTTTATGACCTGTAAAGGATTTACATTGCTTAACACTTCCCCTGTGCTTGACACAGCCCTCTCTTCTGCAGGTGTAGCTGCAATGTCTGATTTCTAGATGTATGACTTTGCATTTGAAGGTAACAAAATGAAAATGTTTTCAGTAGATTCAGTGTGTTAAGCAGCATGAACTTCTCCCCATTGCTCCATTATCATTATTACTACTTTGCTGATTTTTTTTACCCTGAATTTATCAGTGTTTGATCTATATCACACCTGAATCACTAATTAAAAAAACAGGGTATGTATCACTTGTCTTAATACCCCTGAAACCACAGTGAAAAACATTCAAATTTCATGGTGGTTCCCATTTCCAGTTGTGTTTTGACATGTTACTCAAGCAGCTGTGAATTCATATACATACACTAGGATTTTTTTTTTTAGTTTTGATACATAAGGCATATCATGAGTCAGTCTGAACCACTTTGATTTTGCTCCTGCATCTTGTTCACTTGATCATCTGCCCTGCATCCATGACAGAGAGTTTCCAGGATGCTTTCTTCAGACAAAACCCAGACTCAGAAACAGTTCAGCGTCTGGACTAGTGTAGCTACTCATAGTCTTACATCGAGTATGGCTGGTTCCTTCAGCCCATCCCAGGTCTCCAGTACTCCTCCAGCTGGCCTTGATGTCTCTCATTACTTCATACCGTGGTCCTCTGCACACAGCATACATTCTCAGCATTATCCAACAAAAGCACAAACATGAAAGGCTGCAAATCACCCATTTCATTGTCTTGGGCACCTTGAAAAAAATGCTGGGTTTTAAGGAGCTTAAGATTTATAACGTGTAATGTTCAAAGAATGGTCGGGAGGAAAAACGGGCAAGGAAAGACAAAAATATTTTTATGGAAGATCCTTTCTGCTGAGTTTTAGGTGCATCCCTTGATACTGCTTGAAAAAGTGGAGAGCCAAACTAAGTGGATCTCACATTAAGGCTGACAGGGAGAGGTGGCGTAGCTGGGTGCCAAGCGCGAATCAGACAATGTCTGTGTGTGGCATGAGCAGCAGGGCAGAGAGCTGTGATGGCAGGGCCGCAAGGTGGAGGCCATTGGTGTTAAGGCCTTTGAAACATTCATCATTTAGGGTCTCCTTAAGCAGGACATAGCTGTATTCTCTCCAGGCATGGAAAGGTGCTGCCTATGAGGAGCATGGTCACACTCAGCTCTAGGATATTTTGTCCGCAGAATGGTGATCAGTGGAAAAATTTGTGAAGGCAATGTGGGCGCATAAACTCCAACTCCCTGCTATTCCGGTAGCTACTTAATATTATTTAAATAAATACATTAAATTCTGCATTGAAAATTAAGTGTCTTTTGCTAACATGACTCTTCAAACAATCTAGAACTTCCCTCCTCTTCCTTATCTTCTTCTGACTCCAGCTCTACATTTATTCATTACTTGTTTATAGTTTATGCCAATGTTATCTTTTCTGTTAAACAGCACTGCTGTTCCTGGAGAATTTATCTGCTTGATGTTTATTTCTAGGTAGCTCCCATGCCCTTTCTCAGTCTTTATTTTCCTAAGCTGAACAAGTTCTTTTAGTCCTTTCTCATGAAGCAGACTTTCTGCTCCTCTCATCATCCTAATAACTCCCTTGTGTAATGTTTGAATTTGTGAGATAGGGCTTGTCAGGAAGGTAATATGTTTTATGAGATCACTGATACTGTTGGAAAAAAATAGGAAAGCTTTTGAGTAGACAGGTCATTCTCACATATGCCAAAGCTTACCAGCTTTTTCCCCAACTGTCTGAATTGTCTTTTAAAAGATATTGCCTCTGCCTACAAGCATTCCCTCTCATACATCCTCGGACACTATTGGCTACACCATACACCTTTTCAGTTAATCTTTCCTGAAATATTTTATATAATTCTGTCCTCCCAAATATTTTTGGCTTTGCCGGTGTGACAGATGAATGTCTACCTCATGTTTCTTGGAAACATACCTCACCCTACATATTTTAGGATTGACTTTGAACAACTCACTGGCCGACTGAGTGACTTCAAGGAGTAAGATGCCATGGATACGTCCTCCTCAGAGCACACCCTGTCAGAGGTCTCCCCCCAGAAGAGGGAATAAGGTGGGAGCTGGGATATGGGAAACCTGTCCAATGATTCATGCTTGTGCGAGACAGCTGATCTAAGGGCTTGGAGAGTCCCTCAAGGACACGCAAGCTGCATGTGTAATACCATTTTGAGTGAAGAGGATTTCCTTCCCAAAAGTCTTATTCTCAGCTCCAAATAATGGATGATCCTTCCAAAATTATATAAAAATTAGCTGTCTTATAAAGATGAATGGTATGCTTTGTCGGATATCAAGTGTATTCCTCTCACACAGTCTATTTTTAGCAATTTCTTAAGAAATTTTGTGCAGGTTTGTATATGTGAAGGTTTGACTGGACTCACCAATCTTCCTCTTTTTTTAATAAACCAGCATAAAGTAGAATTTATTTACATAATGCAATGATCCATGAAGGTTACCATAACATCAAGGGACCATATTAACCGCTTGAATGGAATTCATTAGAAATTAACTACCACTTAAATTAATTTTCCCACATTCACAAGGCTGTAATGGTGGAAAAAGAAACCGTCCATCAGCATGTACTGACAGGAGAGCTGTCACTGCTTTTTATTTATAGGTGAATACATTAACCCATGAAGCAGCCTTTTCAGACAAAATCTTGAGCTTCTGTACAAATAAGCTGCTTCAGAAGACTTTTAGTAAGTATCCCAGCCTCAGTTAAACAGGAACACACACTGCTTAATGCTTTTGCCACTGGCTGTGTGTGTCGCAGCCTTTTCATAAGCACGACTGAAAAATTTGCTCCTAAAAGATTCAAACTTCACACTGTATGTAATGTGTTTTCAATGGATAATATCATTGGTTAGATCTAGTTATAGTGATACTGTATTATTAGTATTGGTAAAGCTATAAAAATAAAAGATCATCCATTGGTTCTTCTTCTTCTTTTGTAGTTTATTACGCGGTTTGAATTTTTTAACTCTCTTACAAGTGAATATATGTGCAGGTCTTCAAACTGTAGGATGAAAGTGAATGAGATTTTTACCCACCTGGGATCTAGATATATTTTGGGCAAATTTACTGCAGTGCATTGTGGTAATCATTTGCATAAGCTACAATGGGAAGAGCTTTGTCTAATCTGTTAGGTGACCATAGTTGTCACAAAACAATACAACATAAGAGGTGGGTGTCTTTTGTATATGTAAACATCATGGCTGAAATGGTCTCAGGACAATCTCCTGTACAGTTCAATCAAAATAATTTTTTTCATGTGTAATTATAGCTCAGAGCTAAAAGCTAGCTCTTACCAATCAACAACATTTTGTAGTTTAACAGTGAAAGTTCAATAAGAAAGGATTGTTTGCTTTTAAAAAACACCCCCTTATGTATGACCATTAAAATAACTAAATAAAGTAAGTTTTGCACCATTTTCTGTTGGGTGCTACCTTATGTAATAAACAGTGGTGACACAACATCAAATGAGCTTGTGTGCCAGCAGTGGTGCTCACTGAAATGCTGCAGTCTCCCTGCCGTCGAGAAAGAGAAAATACAGAAGTTGCAGTGAACCTCACAGCATTCTGAGCACTTTCTTGTAGGATCCTCCACGATTTCCCTAGCAGTGTCAAAGGAAGCTTCACCACACAGTTTCTCATATGGGGAATTTGTAGGACAAGTGGCCTTTCCAGGTGTTCCTGTGAATTTATTGCTGTTTTCAGACACTTGACAGGCATAGCAAATATATGAGCTTTTTCTGGGTTACCCACAAGTCCCTCGAAGGGAACTAAAAGCTGTCCTGATACTCCAATGATAAAATTGCATGCTCTTACCTTTTATGTCATCCCCTCTGAGCAGATTCTTTTCAACAGCTTCTCAGAGGTATCGAGATGTTACACACGTAGGGCTAAAAATATAAACTCTGTAAGTGAAGAGAAAATATTTTACAAGCTTAGCCGTCCTATAGCATTTGTAGTTTTCCATTCCAATTATATAAATATGGCTATATTACGCTATTCAGCTATGCTGAATTCAAATCTCAGTGTCAGTATTACCTAAAAAGTCTATGGTTGCAGTTAGGTCGGTCTCAGCCTGTTGTCACACATCTTAACAAAAAACAATTGTGTTCACTTTTTTTTTTATATAATTATACTTTAACTAGCTAAACTGAAAATCTGGAAATACTTCTACCAATGTCTTGGGATCCTATTTGTTTACAATGTAGATAAGTGATTCTCAGATGTTCCCATGGCAGCCTAAGGAGAGCTGGTAGCTGGGAGCAGACTAGCCACTCTCCTTCAAAAGTAGCAACTTTCACCAGTACAAATTATGATTTATTTATTATTTAATGGATTTAGAGCATTTAAAATTCTTACAAACACTATTTTGTCTAATTCTTCCACATTTTATGTAGCACTGCTTTTTGGTTTGTCTGATTTGTACACACTAATGTACACACATAATGGATAATGGGAATGAGTCAGACTAACTAGAAAATCATGCCATTTTACTTAGTTCTCATCGGGGACTACGGTTAGTTTGGTTAATTGATACAATATTGACTAGGTAATGACTCTCACTTCTGTCAACATTTTTACATTTGTTAAATTCCCCTGCCTGATTCTGCTTTTCTGCTTTATTTCCTTTTAAAATTTAAACATCTTAAAAAAGGCTCTTCTCAATTAATGCATTTCATGATTGAGGAACACTGAAATTAACTTTTAGCCAATTAAATTTTTACGAGTATTTGCTATTGTCGACAGTAGTAAAAACTTCTGTTTCAGCCACATCAATAATTAATTTAGAAGCACATGCCTGAAATACTTCCCCACATGCAAAGGAGTTGTTACTCTCCCACAGCTTCCCTCACAGTCATCCTGGTGACTCCCTTGGCACTAGTACGCCATTATTTTGTTGGCAGCATTTTGATTTCTGCATGGTTATGATTAACCTGTACAATGTGTTCCTCTTAATGCAAAGCTGTTTTCTTATCCTTCAATTCTACAAACTGGAAAAAGCATATAGCCGCAGGCCACACAGAATAATACCAGTGTCAAGCTTTAAAAAACATATTTGTTTTGTGTCCTCTAAGGACAAATGATAGACATGTAAAAATGTTTTCTCTGTTTCTCTTTCATGGAATACTTACTTTAGAATTAACTTCTGTCACAGAAAACATAATTTGAAGCATCTACTTTATATTATTTCTGAGCATTTCTGCTATAAAGAGGGAAAATAGTACATTGTGTATGACATGTGTGATTACAAGGTTATAGAAACTCTTTATGTTTCTCTAGTTGTTATGGTTTCCCCTTAAGAAAGCTTGTCACTGGAAACGTAAGAGCGTCCTTCCTTCAAAAGAGGCAAGTGTATGGTACTATCAAGCAGTGTAATTAATGTAACTTTTAATTGCTTTACAATACTTTAAATTCCCACACCTCTGAAGCACTCAGTATTCTTCGTGCAATCCAGTCATGTATCTGTTTTGAAATAGGTCAGAGGAGAAAAAGTATTTTTATGATACATTCTTAAGTGTTCTGATGATTACACATGCTGTAACCCATTTCTTCATAAACGCGTTCCGTCTTTAATTTTGCCCTCTTCAAGATACAATCACCCCGGTGTCCTTTTATTCATAAAGACTGTTCTTTTACGTACTTTCTCTGTCTTACCTATTTGTTAATTCTGTTTCTCTGTGATGTCAAGCATACTTCATTTCATGCTTCATTGTCCAGGTTTTAATTTCAGCTCCAGTATATTAAATGTTCCCACCCTTTTGCTCCATATTTTATAGTCGACAGTACAGAAGCGTTAAAAGCCTTTCTTGAGCAGAGAGAAAGATGAGTCTTCTTGATGCGGAATTCTCTTCCTTCAGAAACTTGATTGACCCCAAATCTTATGACTCCACAGTCAGGAAAAATAAAACTCATTCGAGGCAAAAAGTATCTCAGCAACACTTCTCTGAAGTTAAAATAGTAGAAATTTCCTTTTTTCTCCCTATTTCCTTTCCCTTGAAATAAAATCTATATATTAAAATGAAAAAAAAAAAAGCAGAAAGTTAGCTATACAATTTTTGCTTAAGTCTACATATTGTTAGGTATTTTATGTATCCGTGGTTTTGATAACAAAATGTGTTACTTTATTACATTGAAGACTACTTTTTGTTTAAAATCCTTAATTTTCTGGCTCAGTTGTCATAGTGAACCTGATCGTAGAAAAAGATTTCCAGGATTGAGGAATTCCTGGTAATAAAAATGAGGCAGGTTGGAAAGATCTCTTAGAATCACATAATCCCAAGATCTGGTCAAGTTGGAAGTGGCCACAGTGGGTCATCTTGTCCAACCTCCCTGCTCCAACAGGGTCATCCTAAAGCACATGGCACAGGATTGTGTCCAGATGGTTCTTGAATATCTTCAGTAAGGGGGACTCCACACCCTCTCTTGGCAACCTGTCCCAGTGCTCAGTCACCGCACAGTGAAGAGGTTATTTCTCATATTGAGGTAAAGCATCCTGTGTGTTGGTTTCTGCCCATTTTATTGCTCGACGCCACCAAGAGTCTGGATCCCTCCCTTCAGATACTTCTAGACATCAATGAGGTCCCCTCTCTGTTGTCTCTTCTCAAGGCTGAACAGACCAAGTTCCCTCAGCCTTTCCTCATAAGAGAGAAGTTTCCAGTCCCTTAACCACCTTTGTTGCCCTCCTCTGGACCTGCTCCAGGAGCTCCATGTCTCTCTTGTCCTGAGGAGCCCAGAACTGGACACAGCACTCCAGACGTGGCCCCCACTAGGGCTGAGGGGCAGGATGACTTCACTTGATCTGCTGGAAATGCTCTTCCTAATTCATCCCAGGAAACCATTGGCCGTCTTGGCCACCAGGACACATTGCTGGGTCATGGACAGCTTGTTGTCCACCAGGACCCCCAGGTCCTTCTCTGCAGAGCTGCTTTCCAGCAGGTTGGCCCCCAGCCTGTACTGGTGCCCAGGGTTATTCCTCCCCAGGTGCAGGACCCTGCACTTGCCTTTGTTGAATTTCAGACAGTTCCTCTCTGCCCCTCTCTCCACCCTGTTGAGGCCCCTCTGAAGGGCCACTCCTCCCAGCTTTGTGCCATCAGGGAACTTCCTGAGGAGGCATCTGCCCTTTCAGCCAAGTCATTGATGAATAAGTGGGTCCAGTGTTGAACCTTGGGGGACACCACCAATGACAGGCCTCCAACTAGACCCTATGCCACTAATTACAACCCTTTGGGATGTGCCATTCAGCCAGTTCTCAGTCCACCTTCCTGTCCACTCATCCAGTCCACACTTCCTGAGTTTGCTTAGGAGGTGGTGTGAGAGACAGTGTTGAAAGCTTTGCTGAAGTCAAGGTAGACAATAACCACTGCTCTCCCCTCATCCATTCAGGAAGTTTGTTCTTCATAGAAGTCAATCAGGTTGGTCAAGCATGATTTACCTTTAGAGAATCCATGCTGACTACTCCTGATCACCTTCTTGTCATCCATGCAGATAAAGATTGCCTCTAGAATGAGGCACACCATCATCTTTCTAGGGATTGAAGTTAGGCTGACTGGCTGGTGGTTCCCTGGGTCCTGCTTCTTGCTCTTTTTGAAGTCTGGGGTGACATTTGATTTCTTCCAGTCCTCAGGCACATCATCTGATCATCATGACCTTTCAAAGATTATTGTGAACAGCCTCGCTATAATCCTGATAAGTCAATTAGAGATCTTGGAAGCAGCACAGGTCATCCAGATAGTGGTGATTAAAGACTACTAGTTTGACCTGAATGGATCACATTCCACAAAATGGATCCACACTGTAGTGACCTGACTTCTCTGTGCTTTTCAAAGTCATGCCAAGAAGTCACACGTGGCACCCAGTCAGCTCATGAAGGCTGGCCTTCCACTGCAGGGTAAGCACAGCACACCTCCTTGACAATATCCTGAGGATTTGGTCAGGACATGAGGTGCCCTGGACTGGAGAGCCATGGTCAGTACCCAGGGATGTACTAGTAAGCACCCAAGAGAGGACCTCCGAGGCTTGAGAGGGAAGTAGTCCCTTCAGGTAGTTCTGGTCTCATTGAGTCACTGGGGAACCAAAAGCCAGCAGTGAGAGTCCTTCTTCAAAGCTTCCTCTTCACAGTACTCCAGTGGGGGAACTATAGCAATGAGCCAGCTTGGATCAAATGGCCTGATGGATCTCACCATGGTGTGTGGCAGAGGGCACAGTAGTAGCTTTAGCTGCTGTGCAGGATAATTCTTTCCCTGGTGCCAGTAGGGCAGGCATCCATGGGCCAGTGAGTGCCCTACCATGTGTTTTTGGGATCCAAGCACTCCTCTGTGCTGGTCCTAGCCAAGGAGACTCCGAGAGGAACAGCACGGCATCCCTCTGCATTTGTGGTATCTCCATGGACCTGCCTGCCATGGGGAAGCCCCCTGAAGTTGAAATAAAGACAACTGGAAGGGACCTTGTCAGGGCAGTTCCAAAGGATCTTGCATGTTTTCTGCCTGGAGTGGAATTACAAGAAATTTATGAATGTACTTGACACAGGTTTATTTTAATTAAATGTAAAATTCCAGCAGGTATTATTGAAATACTGTCATCTGAGTTTTGCGGAGCATGCTGGGAAACAGTGACAAACCAGTCACACAAAGAAAGAAACACCAAGAATCCCAACAGTTAATGACTTAAAAAGAGGGAAAAGTTGATAATAACAGAAGTGAGGACAAAAATAACAACAGCATTAAAAAAACTAAAAAAAAAAAAATTTAATACAGCAGAATAAAAAAGCAAACCACCTATATAGATCTTAGTTGTCAGTTGAAATCCTTTGAACAAGACTGTAGAAAATGTAGATTTTATCTTTATTTTGCCTTGTGAACTAATTGCTTCAAAATTAAAGGAAGATATTATCATACTGGTGGTACCAAGACAGAACAGAAAGAAGCACGTGTTCTCCCTGATCCCCATCCCATAACAGTAATTAAAAACAAAGAGGAAAGGAAAGAGTTTTCTGTCTGTAACAGTTGGCCTTATTAACATATCAGCTACTCCTGCTTTGGTTTAATGGAGTATCAAACAGGTTGTTGCCCTTACAGCCATGAAAGTGCTGATTGCTGCATATCCGAGGCCTTCGGCTTCTCTGCTGCACCGTCGTGAGGAATAACCACAGGTGTCTTTCCTACTGTTCAACAGTTGCATTTGAATGTGCATTAAAAATCTGATTGATTCATCAATGAACAAAGCTAATTTCTGGGCAGGTTCAAAAATTATGTATGTACGCACACATATGTATACACTTTTTAAAATTCCTAAATCCAAACTTCTCCACATAATGTATTAATTACTTAAAGCCACACTTAAACTTTTTAGTGCACTTTCTTTCCTGCACATATGCTTGAAAATTCTTATAAATAAAAATATGAGAATTTATTGAAAGGTTGACAATGATTTTCCATTGTTTTGGGACAGCAACTGTGAAATTGAAGGAAATAGTTTCTTATATTTATGGCTGCCCTCAGAAAAGTATAATTTATTAATGGAATTTCTTCACAGATCTGCTGTTTCATATGGGCTACACTACTGTTTGCTGTCCAGACATTTTCACTTTGACAGGAGATATATCACCCAGTTTGGAGACAAAATAAGGGTTACTTCCCCTTAATAAAAGGGCTTTGAGTTTTGTTATAATATTTCTGTTGTTTGTAAAGTGAACTAAATGGAACACTTTATGGTTTCTGCTTGAACCACCACACTGTGAGCTGTTATAGACTTTCCAGCAGTGATGGTCGCAGGTAAATGCCTACTGATGATCATCACCTGTCAGCGGCCCTAAAAATACCCCTTCTTTGGAGGCACAGTAATCTCTGCTGGGGACCCACGGGGTTCAGAACCCTAAAACACCTTAAGCCCTAACTCACGCATCCACTGAATGCACCAGCAAAAGAAAATTGTGGAAGTGCTTGGGTGGTGTTTTCATTTGGCTTTTATGTGATTGCAATGGGGCAATTAGTAATTTTAGAGAATAAACAAGATGACAACTGCTTAGCAGCAGAAGGCAGAAGGAAAGAACTCATCAGTGCTACCATACTCCCACTCCCATTGTCCCGTTCGCATTATCTCAGTCACACACCGTAATTGGAAGTTAAGGCAGCAGTTCTTTTTTTACAGCATAAAGATATACAAATAACAAGCATTAAATAAGAAACATCGCATCACATCAAGATTAACAAAAGTAATAATGCTGACCTTGCTAGCACTCAAGTCTTTTCAACCGCGAATAATCTTCCATCCTGACAGGGAAGAGCAAGACACCTAATCCTCTAGCATGTTCATGATAGAAGAATTGCCACTCCTTCCCAATTAATCATTATCAGAGACAGTTCCCTTATACTCAAACAGATTATTCCTTAGGCCTTTGCCAGCTAAGACTTCCCTCGTACAGAAATGAGCCAGCTAGAGTTCTCTTAACTTTGGTCCAATAATAACCCTTGCACTTGAGACCCAGCATTTCCCCTTTGCCCAGGCTCAAATGTCCCTTAAATGGCTGTTGGGTGCCCTTGCCCCACCAGTATCTAAAAGAAAAGCATATCTAAATAATGTTGAGGTTTTCTCTTGACCAAAACTAATGTCTGTTTGCAGTCTTTGTAAACACAGTCTGGGTAGAGCTTTAGCATGGTATGAAGATTAATGACCCTTAGAGGAGTCCTGCAGATTTCATTTGTATTCTCCATGTTATGCTTTCACACTTTCAGAGAGCGTTGCTGAACTTCTGAACCACTTTGTCAACCTTGTTAATTTGACAGTGATTTACATCTCTCTTAATTCATACTGGAATATCTTCAGCTGTAGCTATTTGATAGTTATTCCACTCAGGAGGGAAAATCCTGGACTCATTGCCTCAGCGCAAGCTCTCAACACATCCAGCTGAGGAAATGACCTTGACTAAGAGCACCCATTTTTTCAGCCTATGTTGGTACCCAGGTGTGCGTGTAGTAGAAGTCAGGTGCATTGTATATTGTTTGCATTTCTCACTTAGACCTAGATCTCTAAAATATGTCTCTTCCTCCCTGAAAGAAGAAGAAAAAGGATTGTCCTCCGTAGAGAAGTATATATGTACAATCAGATGAGACAGTCAACAGTATTTAGATTTACATTCATGTGTTCTTTGTATAATGACTAGAAAAATCGTTGGGAGTTCAAGGCTATGCCTGATGAAATTCTTGCAAAAGCTGACACAGTTACGCTTGTGGTTAAAATTATTCAGTGTATTCTGACAACAGACACAAACAGCAGTCAGCGCCTCAATTCTGCCAAGTTCTGCTTGCTCTTACCTGGAGGTACTGACAGTGTCTCTGGAAGGACAGGCTGCTAAACCAGCAAGCTGCAGAAACATCTGCAACTGCTGCAAACTTTGCTGAACTGTATTTCATATTGGAGAAGAAGCTGAAGCAGGGACTGACTGCTTCATAGGGCACCACCGATTTTACAGAAGTGATGTTAGATGGTGTGATCTACTACAATATTGACAAAAATTTTCAAAAAATTTTAAATATGCTCCTTTTTATTAAGTTCTTTCACATTCTTTATCCTTAATCCAGTGTATCTAAATGCATTTTACTTTCCTTTGAGGGACTATCAGCGTATATACTTTCCCTTCCCACATACTTTGCCTGGTGGTAAGAGAACATCTGGAGAGGCGTAAGCTGTGGACAAGGATTTTGGCATTTCATTTTCCATCTATACTAATTTCTTGCACCTAGAGGCCTGTAGACTTCCATGAAGTTCATCCTTAGAAATTAGTGTGTCCTAAATGCTTACAAGGGCAAGAACTGAGGATGCGTCTGTGTAAAATAATTATATGAACGTCAATATTATATGTATATCTCAGGCAAACTACATTTATATCTAGAGAGGGGGTTTTTGATGTGTAAATTGCTGTTATAGATCTACCACCAAGCTCAGGAAAGATCCTTTGACGGGAAAAGATCAGCAGTAAGCTTGTAAGAGGCAACAATAGTCTGTACTTCTAAGTCTGTATTTTTAGACTGAAGATGAGAATTGCAGACATTTTACTGACAGTCCCCGCAAAAAAGAAAATAAAATTACTTCTGAGTTTTCTATTTTTTCTACTTGAATTTTCACAACAGTGAAATTCAGGTGGTACTACTACTGAGACTGTCACGTAAAATTCATGGTGTGGTTCACAAAAGTGCCTTGGAAACTAAGAATAAGGCAAGGAGCTCTGGTTTGGATAAGGATGTCACCCTCGTAAAGTAATAATTTTTATTCTTTGAAGAAAGTTGCTATGTTTTAACATTCTTTAAAAGTGCAAACTTTCATAATGAGAATGAGTGTTTGTTGAAAGGAAACTGCTTTCCATATACACTACTGTTATATTTATCTAGAATAAGAGTTGTTAAGTATTTCACTACTTAAGTTTCTGTGAAACTTAGGTTTACTAGCACTATCAATAATTCCATGTATTGTAACAGAAAAATAAATTTTCGTGAAATACGCATTGCTTGCCTGGCTTGTATTTTTTTTTTAATTCTATTGATTGTCTAAGTGGAAATTATAAATATTCCTACAGATTTTTTCTTTCGTCACTGGAGGAGACTTGTACATAAAAGGCTTAGTTACATTATTTTCATATCCTTATATTATAAAAGAACTCAGTCTTTAATAAACACTTCTTCAAAAAGAACACAATCAACAAAAGCATTAGTTTCTTCATGTGATATATGTTTATCAAAACCATAAATGCATATTAAGTTGTTTACACTTAACCGTTTATGCCTTTGCAAACTTTGCAGGAAATTGAGAACAGAGAATACTGCAAGTTTGTCTTTATTTTAAAGATTATGGTCTTTTGTATTAATCTCAATCAAGCATTGCACAAAATCAGTGACAATTTGAATTAAGAAGTCAGATATCAGAATAGAATCTCTGTAAGAGCCCTTTTCATCAATAGGAATCTGAAGGCATTTTCTGGTATGCAATGAATAAGAGAGTTGTTGCTTTGTTGGGTTTTATATATATTTTTTGTTTTTCAGTTTATCAGAAAAAGAATCCTAGTTTCAGAGAGACTACAAGATAGCATAAGTACCTATCACTAGGAACTGTGGATAGTTTTGAAATTCAAATACCAAAGCAAAAATACTCATCACTTGAGGAAGCTTCTTTGAATACTTTCAGGGAGAGGTGAAAGGCACATCCTCAAACAGAAAAAATGAGGGGTTCCAGTAGATTAAATCATTATTATTCTAATTTTAATGCACTGCATCAGCTAAAGCCACAGTGGATTTAATGGAGATAACACTGTAGAAAAGGCAGAATGTGCAGCACGTATTTGTTACCTGGTCTAGCAGGTAGGGCATCCCAGCCTGCCTACGGTTAGTGTGGAGACCCTACAATGTGTCCTTCTTTAAGATCCTCCCTATTTCTCCCACTAGCCCTATTAATTTTTTTTTTTCTTTTTTCTTTTAATTTTTTTTTTTTGAGTGTAGGTTTCCAGCCCACTAAAATAGGGAGGTATAGAGAACAAACTTGCCCAAAATGTTAATTTAAAGCCTCCTGGGCCAGTGCAGGTACTGAACCCAACTTCCATATTCTGAGCGAATGTTCTACTCGCCAGATTAAAAAAGGTCTTTAAAAAAGATTTAAAAAAACAGGTGGTAATTTTTCTTAAATGTGGCTTCTTTTTGTTTTAAATGGAGGTAGCTATATTTTTGGCTGCCAAGCCCAGTCTATAGAGAGGCCCCAAGACTGCTGCTGACCAACCATGTGACATGGCAGAGAAGCAGGTAGTTTCACAGTCTTGCTTCACCATGAGCGTCAACAAGCAGAGCCAGAACAGAAAAGTCCCTCCTGCCTGGAGAAGCTGCAGAAGACTCTCTGCTCCTCAAAATTTCCTAAGTCAAAGACAGAGGCATCAAGGAAGATTCATTGCTTCAAGAATGAAGGATGCCTGAGCAGTTTTTGGGACTGCAGCTTGGCTTGTGGTCTGTCTAGCACCTCTTCCCATCTTCCATCCTCCTTGTGCGAGTGACCCCAGCCAGCAAACCTCTGGTGGCTGGAACAAGCCCTTTTACACCGACCTGTTCACAGTATGGCTGCTGTGGCCAACAGAGAAAGCAATGCCCCTCCATCTAATGGGAATAACGATTTTCTTTTCCCTTTTGGACGTTTTGAGCTATACTGATGAAAGTCTTGCACAAGAAGTAAGTTCCCATTTTAAAACAAGCCTGCAATATTGTTTGCCTGCAAAGAAACAAAGGTTACATGTTTCAAAAGTTTGCACAGTAAGTACTTACAAGCTGCACATTGTTTTTCATTACCAATGATTTGTTTTCTTGCAGAACAACTTCTTCTAAAATATTAAACACCGTCAAAGTGACTAATGCATTTTTTTAATCTAAGAACTGCTCAATTAAAAATTTACAAGGCACGCAATTTTGATTTCTGCCGACAATAGTCAAAACTTGTGTATAAAGATTAATTACTTATAAAGTAAAACACATCTTTTAAAAACTGACATTAAAATTGCATCTGCACTGTATGTTGGATTTTCTTCTACTCTCTTTAAGCAAAGGACTTCTGATGGACTTTCGGTAAAGTTTTATACTGCTGATAGAAATGCACTGCCTGAATTGAGTAGTTTTTGAACAAGCTGAAACCGAGAAGCAAGCCGTATCTTCTGGTACTTTTGGTTCTGATGCATTCATTATACCCTATCCAGCTTAACAATATAAAAAAATATATGGAACTTTAAAGTACATTATATTATAGTGAATTATAATCTTACATCAAAGGATACTCATATTCGAGCTAAAATTAGACAACTTTGTTAAAATCGTCTTTAAAAATATTTGTGCTTTTTTAACGGTAACATTTTGTACTGACTCTACGTGATTGAGGTTTCTAATGACAGTAAAATATATATTTCTTTGACTATACCAAGACTGCCCTCTAGAGTCTCATTGGGCCAAATTAATCTGTGGTGTAACCTCTCCAGAATATCTTTGAAATGTACACGTTTTTACATTGCCCATTATGCAGTGCTGCAATTTGAATGATACAATGGCTGCTTGAACAAAGTAGGCAATACAATTTCCAGACAAAGATGGGAATTCTTTTTTCACTGGCTGTGAGCTCTGATAACTCATTGCAAAAAAGAAAATACTTGTAACCTCTTTGCTGCACAAATTCTTAATTGAGTCGTAAAATATTAGAAAAATTATGAAAAAGAGACTAGTTTTAATCTCTTCCTAAAACCACATGAGAAATGTGTGTGCCTTTAAAAGATGTCAGAGGGAATGCATGCATGGTAACTGAATTAGGCTGGTACTTGTTCTTTCTTTGCAAGTGTTAAAAGGCAGCACTTCTCCCCTCTGAGGGTTGGATTAAGCTTCCACTGGAGCCAATGGCAAACCTTAAGTAATCAAGGAAACAGAATTATTGCACTGATTGCCAGAAGCGTTTGTATTCAGTTGTTAAATTAATAATGGGTATCTGGTTCAATAAACAGTTGTGTTTCCCATTAAATTGTAGCTGCAGTGCTGCTTCTTATTACTTACCAATATATTATGCAAAAAAGGCAGGGTAAAGAGTACAAATGGGAAGTAAACAGACCCACACAATATGGTTTTACATTATACGATGCAATGAAACAAACTTTTAGTGCGCCCTTTCAACCACCATACGCCACCTCATATTATTAACAGAGAGGCTCATTTTCACATTAAAGGAATATAATTCTTAATTACAACTGTAATTTAAATCAAAGAACATAATATGTAAGATTTTATTTTTCTCCCCTCAAAGAACTGAATTTTCACTTTTTTTTCCTGTTTCCCTGCTCCCAGTAGAATGGCTTATTCAAATCAGGTTGCATTTTGTTGGGTTTTTTTAGTATATTATTTTTTTATATATTCTGGGGAAAATCTGGGATAAATAGCCCCATCAAAGTGAAGGAAATTGGCTTGACTTTATCTAAGTCAAAAGGATTTGGCCCCCATTGATATTTACTAGAATCTGCATTCATTCAATAGTGTTTTCTTTACTCTCATCATTCTGTAGGAAGCAACAAAAAAATCAATCTGGATCAAACTAAATGGCACAGAACTGGAAACTGATTTTTTTAACTATAGTTTTGTTGAGAATAAAACCCAGTTCTGTGTTATATGGTCCCAAGTTTTGGCAATGTAACTGCATCTGTGTTTGTCTTACCAGGGAGATCTGAGTCCATTCTCTTGTGAGGAGCTGTGCAGTTATTCTTGGTAATTGTGACCGCCACGTGAAGAGGTACAGCCACTCATTTTGGACATCTAGGGCCAGTTTCACATTGCGAGGGCAGAGCATGCAGAAGAAACACTACACACACAGGATACACAAGTCTTGACTTTGTTTGGGTATGTTGCAGGCAATCTGGGAAATATTTCTGTAGTATAACAAAACAATAACTTACAAACATCATGTTACACAGCATTGACCTAAATTGACAAAAACACCTACCAAGTAAACTTTTTTTTCCATCTAAAAGAAGTGATTGGAGTTCAATCTGCAGGCCACTGCATTCAATGGAACTCTGTTCATTGGAATGAGTTGGCTTCTTACTCATCCCTTCTTATCCTCTGTATACTTGAAATAGCAGGTATCAATTTAGACCATCTCCTAAACATATCTACACAATCAAATGATCACAGGATACTGGCTGAAGAATACAAAAGCCTCAAACATTTCTCTGCTGTTCCAGGAAACCATTTTTGATGTTACTTTCCTCACTATTTCCCTTTGCAATAATGGGAAAATATTCTACATTTCTCATTATCTCTTTTACATTGAAATAGGTTCCCTTTTTTTTGTTTGTTTGTTTTTAATTTGGATCCTCTTATTCTGACTATACTTTGAAAATACTTGTAGTCATTCCTAACACCAATATATGCTTCTATCTTTTAGGGAGTATTGATTTTTTAAATCCTCTAATTTTGTTGCCTTCAGGCTGACATTTTTCACTATTAGGCCACTTTTTCACTGAAACAGAAATATAGAAAAAAGAGGCATTTTAAGGAAAAAAGCTTACTACTGATTTATCCGAAAGTCGCATCAGAGATTTTTCTGTGCCTAGCCCTATTACAACCATGATTTCAGAAATAATGGATAATTCACTGGATTTGGGTGCTAAACAACAGAGTTGTTGTATTTGCGCTGTTTAGGAAGATATGAGGCATTCTGTACAACCACCTGCTGTGATACATGCATGAAGGGTGGGAGCTAGAGCTTTCACTTGACTGAAGAGCACCATAACCACTAACCTACGATTTACTTTGAGGCACCGCTTTCCCGGTGTCCCCATCTGGAGATGTTTCACTTTGTCCGAAACCACTGTGATAAAGAGTGGGCTTGTGAGCATGACTGCACTGCTTGTTATCAATGTTACTCACCTGCAGAGTGGAACCATGTATAGTGTTTATGGCATTCTCACCACCCTACAAAAATGTCTGATTATGCTAGAAAAGGAAATGCTGTAAAGAGAAGAAATCAGGAATTTGTTCCTTCTCCTTTTTCCAAATATTCCTTCTCCTAGTGATTAAAATGGTTTTTAAGACCTAGATTTGTCTTTACTCCCCACAGTAGGAGAAGCGACTTGTGTGAACCAATTGTTGCCAAAGTGAGCAACTAAACCACTGCAGATGGGGGTCCATGGAGCTTTTCATGTGATGTGGTGGTGATGCAGAGCTGAGAGGACAGGTCTGCACTGCTCCTTGCACTGGCAGTAACGCAAACAGGTGAATAGCCAGTTCCAACTGAAACCTTAAAAAGTCACTGATTAAGTTTGGGGCAGACCAGCTTGCAGAAAAGGATCCCCTGTGCACATGCAAAGGGGGGGAAGGGAATGCGTGGCACATGGCTGAGGTACAGTAGCCCTCAGAGATGGCAGCTTTAGTAGGATAGTGCCTGAAATATTCCCAGCAGAATCAATAGCCTGTGGTTGGTATAAGAGAAGATCTAGTTCCTGCTCTTCTTCTTCCCAATTTTTGCCCACAGACAGTTTTCTAATCCCATGTTTCCAAACTGAAATAAGTCATTTGCCTCGAACAGTGCTGACAATTCCAATGTCTTCAAAGATATGCTTCGACTACCCTAAAAATTTAACCAGAAATTTCAGCTAGAAATTAAACTGCTGATTTAGTACCTGTGAAGAAACAGCACCAAAACAGTTTTCAAATGAGAAAATCACACATTTCCCCATATTATCATTACTTGTCCATACTCTCTTCAAGATTATTTAGATTTTTTTCAACTGTTTCTTCAGGAAAGTGATATGAGAAGAGGAAAATAACTTGAATACAAGGAATAGAATCTCAGTTAATTTCTGCCAAAACTTTCATTCTACTACTTATTTTCTCCTTCCACAATACCTTTCACTTAAATCAAACATGTTTCTTTTTATGTCTTGGCATTACCAAATTCATCCTCTCCCTCTGACAGCTATTACATGTGTAAGAACTGTGTTGCCTCTTTTGGAAGAAAATTGCTTCTCAGTGTAGTGTGACTGACAAACAAATTCCACTCCATCTCTAGTTAGCTTTTTAAGTTTTAAAAAAAAAATCTTATTTCCAATACAAAATCTCCACAGTGTAAGAAAGGAAGAATCATATAATTTAAGATGTCTAAACAAATCATCGTAAAGGTGTCATCATATTTAAACTGGTGGACAAGAACACTCAATTTGTGTGTGTTCATGTGTGGGTGTATTCATTTCAACAGACATCCATATAACTAAGTTAAGGAAAAAAAAAAGAGTCCATGCAATTTTTTCCCTTTACTCTCAGTAAAGCTCTTGCTACATAACATTGTAGTCAGGTAAGGATTAAAGATGTAATGTTTCTTCTGTGATGCGGAACAAGAGTGCTCTGGTTTATCTAAAGTCAGTTCTGAATTTTGGACGAATTCTTCACACATAGCTGTGAAGGGCACCACACCATCCTGACTTCTGTGCCAGAGAGGAAACCAAAGTACAAACTGAAATGTTGTCCCTGTGTGGCAGATGAGTCTTGCTGGTTCCCCAGAGCAGGAGGTGCCCGTAGAGGCCTGTCTCAAGAGACAATGACGTGCTCCATTGTACTGTGAGTCTGCACCAGGGGTGCTGGAATTAAGACAGATCTTGGAGTGATTTACGCTTATACATTTGAAATTAATTTTTCAAAAGCAGCTTAAAATAGCCACATAGAAACTCTCCAGGTTCTGAGGTACTCTGCTGAGATGGCATGATCTCATTCTGAATTTCTACAATCTCCCCTGTAAATTTTGAAATCGCTTCAGAACATCCTTCAGGCTTTCTTTAAGGACCTTTCTGAATTCTTCCTGTACCTTTTACATCTCTTGTTCCATTTTTCACTGGATCCCAGAGGATGCGCTGGTTACCCTCCTCAGAAGTCTTTCACAGCTGATAGCAACTCCATAGAACCCACAATTTCTCACAATACCTTCACTGTGTGAAAAGCAAAAACAAAAAATCCTGAGACTGTGGTTTCTTCTGGTGCTTTTCCACAGGCTTTAGAAGTAAGTGTGTCACAGGTCTGGCTACACTAAATGCAGAAACAGCATCATCACCCACATCTGGGTCCAGAGTTCCTGCTTTCTACTCAACATATATCTGTACTAAATGTCTCTGTCTGATATCACGCTTGTGCTCCCCACTTCAGTCTTGACTTTGTAGCTCTTTCTTCACATGGAACAAATTTCTTCTATTGCATATAAATCCAAAATTAATGAAATACATTCATAAGCTGCCGTGGCAGAAAGCATGGCAGGGGCTACATGCCTTTGGTAATAAATGCACTCTTTTTATCCTTATTCCCAGCCTGGGGAAAAAACCTACTTTTTTCCCTCCATAATTGCAGATGCTTATACTCCTAGAAACACAGAGAAAGCTGCATATAAATGCTGTCCTGTAGACATAATTGTGCTGATAAAGATCTTAAATACAGTTTAGTGAAACATAGGACTAGGACCTTCCTTGAGTCCTGGCTCTTGATGTCACAAACAATTCTATCCTAAAACTGATTTAATAAATGTATTTGGTTTAACTTCAAAGTTAAGTCTTTTTAACTGCAATGACTTCCCTGGAAGAACTAGAATAATGCTTAGGAATCCCATAATTTCAGACCTAAATGCATTTACAACCTTTTTATCTCTATTTCTTCTTATGCCAACATTGCCTTTTAATTAAAAAAGTTATTTCCCCTCACTGTGTTTACACACTTGATATATTTATAGATTGCAATCATAGCCTCCTCCATCCTACAATCTGCTTATATAAACAAGTCAGCCTTCTGCAGTGTCCTTTCCTTTCCATCAAGATGGGTTCTCTGGCTCTCTGGTCTTCTTAGCCTCTCTGTGCACCTGTTCCAGGTTCAGTTCGCTGCTTCGGGGCAAGAAGAAACTCCTCCATTGCAAAGCCTTACAATATCAAAATGGAAAGTTGTTAGCCCTTCTCCATCTCTATTGCCCATCCCTGCAGTATTCCAGAAGTCTTCAGTACTGACAGAGCTTTTGACTTTGTACCAGTATCCTCAGAATAACTCCAACACAATTTTGATGTTGAATCAAGAAAATATTAAAAAGGATTGACTCAAAAGTTCGTGAGCCTAACTAGTGGCATCTCACTTTATATTTGAACCTGCCCCTTTCAGCACTACCTGTTCCAATCTTTGCTCACCTACTTCCCTTGCTTCCTACCTTCCTTACACTTTCTCCAGTGAATCCCATTTTCTCAATTTTGCTTGAGGTTTCCCACGTGGCACCTCTTCAGGCCCACCGATGCAAATCAAATTGACAAAATCTACTCCCTCTGTCAGTCCAAGACTGGCTTTGATTTGTTCTTACTGCAGTTTGTCTAATCTTCTTTTTTCTTTCAATACTTATTCATCCTTTCTTTCAAAACTACAATAAACACTTGAGATGATGTTCCGAGGCCTGCAACAATTTTAATCATATTCACTTTTCCAACACCAGTTCATACCCCAATGTTGTTCTCATCTGATTGCAAGACTGTTGAAAAATCTTCCTTGCGATGTTTTAACTGGACATTCCTTTGCCAATTCTTTGAGATTATTTGATTTCCCCCAGCTAGAATTCAATGACATTTCTTGAGTGTTACTCCTATCTCAGTTGAAGATATCCATGTTTCAATAATCTTATTAATGTTTTCCATCATTTTGCCCCCACTAAAACCTCACATTATTTGAAACTGAATCAAAGTATTCATTAGTTTTGATGCTAAACTGAAAATGCCTTCCACCTAGAGGTCAAACAGTCATGGTGTAGTAGATTTACATCTTCATTAGCCTTTGTCATTTGTCTTGCTGTTCTCTGCAAGGTCTCTTTCACGTTGAGTCTCTGCTTGTTGTTGACATCCTCCTTGGAGTGACTGTTCATCCAGTTAGCTCTGAAGTCCTTCCCTGTAGTTTTTTTTTTATTGATTTGAGACAAATTTTAATAACATCAGCATCTTTGGTTAAATGTTGAAGGCTCTGGGACTTCATTCTACACGGATTCAGTACCCAGTTCCCTTTATTTATTCAGGTTTACCTTCTTACATAGCTACAATTCTGTTTATATTTAGCCTTATATTTAGCTAATGCTGAATTGACTTGTGATCACGAAACTAAGTTTTCTTTCTGTTTTCCATTTCACTTAAATGTCCTTATCACTAACCAAAATGAAGCCTAAATTGGTGTCATCTCCTGTTTCAGCAATGAAACTTTGGTGGAAGAAATCTTTTGCTTCTATGTAACACGGCATATCTGAATCATACCATACCTATGACTGTTTATTTAGCTGTTTCTGCATTTTTGTGTCTTCTGCAAAACTGTTCAAACCTCTGTTTCATCTCACATCTGTATCATGTTCTTGTTCCTGACAGAAACCACCACTGTTATGTTGCATCAGGATTTACACTACAGCAGAGGCGAGTGGATACTGTGCTTCAGTAAGAAAATCTTATTAAAATGCAAGCACATGTTTAATTTACAAATGTAACCAGCAATGTTTTTTAAAAGATTCCCACTTCAGTTGCATGAAAACAACTGAGATCCTCTTCAACTTTGTCGACTCTATCAATCTCCAGAATTATAAGGCTACAGGGGACTATGTGATGGTCATGTTGCTCCTCCTTCACCTATAACATAAGGTGCTGAACCACATAACTCTCTCCCAAGATGTTTCCTGGGTAACAACAGAATATTTTTAAGGAATCTGTAAATTTTGGATGTGAAGATGGAGAATCCATTGCTTCCCATGGTAACTTGAATTTGCCTATTTTTAACTTGAAATTTTTATTACGTGATTATACAGTGGATTTTACTAAATCCTCTAATATTGGATATTTTCTCCATTCTATGACACTGCCTTCACATCACTTTTCAGTTTTCTTTTTGATAAACTAATTGAGCATTTCAAATTTCATATTTTACTGGTCCTATATTTGATTGCCTTCTTCAGTTTCCCCACATGGTTTCAAAAATATGGACAGAATTAGTGAAGATAATAATTTGAGGTGAGTCTTAGTGCTACTTCCATTTCTAATTCAGCTTGCTCTTCTATATTCAATATATTCATATTCATTCTATATTCAGTATATTCATTTATACTGAGCAGCCTTATTAATTGTTTGGGGTTTTTTTCCTGGAAGATTCATAGGAGATTAGCAAGTCATTACCATTATCGGCATGTGTGTCACAGGGGAGCACCAGAGTTGTCAGCTTGCCCAGATAAAATGAGTGATATTATTTTGGCCTTGTGCTCCGACAAAACACGAAATACCAGTCACAAATAGTGCTGATGTGCTGTGCCTTCACACCGATCCAGACTCTCTCAGATTTATTTTCAAAATGCTGCATGCACACGCACCCCCAGGTGCGTAATTTTACATGCACATACATGCACAGACACTACTGCTGCCTCGGGGGAGGAAAGAGCAGAGTGGGAGGGTAGATGGGGAGGGATTGTCTCTCTCTTTTGTACAATCTGAGAGTAAAGTTAGACATTAGATTAAAGAATTAGAGACTGAAGCACCCTGCTGCTTGGCTGCACTACTGACTGTCCTTGGAAAAGAAACATTAATGTGGTCCCTGATAGGTGACTCACCTGAATGAAGGAAAAATGCTGTGACAGTAACAGCTAGTGAGTGTGAGTCAAAATTAATATTGCAGGATGAGATGTCTACTTTCTTGAATTTATAATTGCATAGCAATGAAAATATAAGATCATAATTGTCAGATACTCTGCTTTTCCTGACTCGGTCTTGCTGTAATTTTCAATGGTCACAATTTGTTTGGAATTGAAATTCAGGAACTGCAAAACTGAAATGTCAATGGAGTTTTAAACTGTCCTGCTACTAACACTATATAAACTGTGATTTTAAGAACACGCTCTATAAAGAACAGCAGAATAATCCTCACAGAAACCATTGGTCTGATGATTCTGTCTGGCAGAATATCACTTCCGGATGTAGCAGTTTCCATCAAACAGAAACATTTTTAAAAAGAGCAACTGCTGGTTTATGAGAAGACAGCTCTCTGGACCTCTCTAACAGGTTTAACGGGGTAAAATTTCCATATATGCAGCAGTATTTAAACCCTTCTGCAAGAAGGCTCTGTCTGCCTCATGGATTTTTCATTGACCTATGTTTTTTGTTTCAAAGACCACAAGCTCTGTATACTTTTTAGGACTTAAAACATTGTGTTTCCATGTTCTGGACACTACAGAATGCTCTCTAAAGGGCTTCATTTTAGTCTCTAAATGCACTCACGCAGCCTCAGGTTTTTCAGGGGGAAAGAAGTGAAGTTCACTGAAGAGCCCTTTGAAGTTTGGGTGGAATATCGCTGTTCCAGCAATTAAGTGATGCACGGCACCTTCGTCATTTTGCAGCTGTTGGAAAATCTCAGAAATAATAATGTTTTTGTCCGCTGCACTTTTCTATGTTTTCAAAGAAGCAACATGACTTACCTTATGTTTAACTGCAAAGTATAAGTGCAGTCTGTAACAAATAAATGTAAGCGGTGTAGGCTGGAGCCCTGGGACACGTATTACTTATACATATCTTGTTGGTAACAGAACATAAATACTTCACTAAAGTCTCCATTTGTAATTTGTGCTGAACGTTTCTGAACATATGAAATATGAATTACATTTTGTAATGGCCCTTTGTGTTGAGGTCTAGTGGGAAAATATTGTTCTCCATGAGACAAAGTAAATTGCAATGATTCCTGAAGGGACTTGACTTTTGTACAAGAAAATACATTTAATCTGACATAGTTACTCTAATGATCTCTCATGTTATCTTTTATTGAACACAAAATGAGGTACAGCCATCAAAGTTTAGCATGCTACTGAGTGCACCATCATTAGAATACCAATATGGGGCTAAAGGGAATTTACTTAGTTCTACACACTTTTAGAGGCTCACAAGTTCAGCGGAATGCTCTGTGCCACCTGGTAATTAAGGGAGAGAGGCTTGCAAAATGTGGATTTAGAAACATGCACTCAAAAGAAGTTAGAAACAATCATTCTGTCTTCAGGTGTACGAGGCACCGAGGGATCTCTTCAGAAGAGAGGGACAAGAGGGGAACTATGACTGACTTCAGCTACGTAGTGGGACATTCCAGAGAAGGCCAGAGCTGGCCAGCAAAAGAATGATGGCAACAGGCTTGAGAGAAGGAAAATTCCAATTTGGTGTTAGGAAAACTATTGCCCAGGGAGGCCATGGGATTTCCTTCTTTGGGGGATGCTCCAAACTCAACCAGAAAAGGCCATATACATCATGGTCAAAATTCAGTGCTAGATCTCACTCCAAAGTCAGCGCTGCTCTGGGCAGGGATTTGGGCCAAATGCCACCAGAGCTGCTTTCTGACCTACTTTATTGCATAATTCTATTACCTTCTTTTATTATAATGCATCTGTCATGTGAAACCCTATTTCATCTGTAAAATAGCGTATATTTATCTGTGAAAGAAGAATACTAATACAATATAGTTCCATGTGAAGAATAGAAAATTGCTATTGTCTTGTATTACAAATATGACTAATAATACTTTTTTAAAGTTAAAATTGGCTTCCAGCTGGTAATATAAGACCAAATCAACTTCAGCATGGGGTTTGATTAGGTTTTTAACCTTTTAAAAATAATTTTAATATACAAATGATTGTTATACATTAACTTCATAACATTTTGCTATGTCCATGATAGCCCTTTCTTCATCTGACTACTTTTTTTAATCTCAGCACAGGATGAGCCAGCATTGTGGAGAAATGGCAAGGTGGGGGGAAAATAGAAATGTTTGTAAATGAAGCCCGCTGAGGCTCCACTTTAGAGATTTTTGCTCATTTTTTTTTCATTTGAGTTTGGTCTGTATTTCTCCTTGAAGAGGAATCAGACATTTTTCTTTTTTAATAATCTTATTTGAAAAGCTTTTACCAACAACTTTTTTTTTTTTTAACACAGAAATACCATTCCAACATCAAAGCAAGCTCAGAGGAACCAGCTGCTGTCTGTACATTAATTTTAGTTAAACTAACACAAAGTGTTCCTGATGCTTGCAAAGGCCTTTTGCAAAAGCCAGCATCATATGCCTGATAGTATACAGTTTCTTTCTAGGTTTTTAATGTTTGAAAAAGAATTTGGGAAACTGTCTAGCCTCTAGTGGTACCCATCATAACATTAAAGATTAATCTCAGTTCAGTAATGATACTGTAATTCAGAGTCCAGCAAATGTTTGTGACGTTCCTGCACTTTTCCATGCCTTCACACATTTGACTTTGTTCGCATGAGATATAGGCAATTGAGTATTTTAAGTATATTATGCTTGCTCGTTTTTGTTATTACAGCCTTTTAATATGTTAACTATACTCTCACCTTTAACTTTTCATGAATGTGGTTTGGGGATAAAATTGATTTGGGGTCTTTATTTTCATTCTAGGAGCTAAGGAAATGAATAAAGTAAAAGTTTTCAAGCACAGAAAATTGTTATTTGTGCAAGACTTTGCCTTACTCAGCTTGGACCTTTAGAGAATTTGGTAATAGTTAAAAACTTGTCCTTGGTAGCTTGACACAGCTTTTTGTAGTAGTTGCTTATTCTTAGTTACTTTCAAGTTACTGAAGAATTTGAAGCATCTGAGTATTGACACAAAATAGAGGCAGGAAGTAGGTGTATCATTTAAAGGGACATACTTAATTGAGGAGATGCACAGCTCTTACTCAGTTCTGGGTTCCAGTATGTATACAATACTCTCTCGAAAAGATTAAGGAAAGTCAGAAATATTTCTATCCATATTGCAGTCACTTTTCATTAAAAAGCTGTATGTATACTCTTTGCAATACTGCCTTTGATTACTTTTCTTAGTTGAATGTTGTTTCTTAATCACAAGGCAAAATTGAAGTTTTGCATATTTTAAAAAGAAATTAAGACATGGCATTCTGGTCATTTTTAAATGAAGCTCATTTAAAAGCTTGTAATAGCTATATTTCTTGAAAGAATTTTACTCATAAAAGTGCTCAATAATTTCCTGAACTTTTAATATAAATTACAATTGCCATGGAGTCACATTTATTGTGGCATCTCAGTAGCAGTGATGCTTCCCCCAAGTATTTCCCTGGCATCTTATCAGTAGCTTCAGGAGCTAGAGGTGATAATTTTTTTTACTTAATAGCCCCTGTGAGATTTTTCCTCCATGACTTTGTCTGAAACCATTTTGAACCTTTGCAAAATTTTGGCATTTGCAACATCAATCCATTTACACCACGTGGCAATCAGCTCAGCAAACCTCAGCGTCTGCCCAGTAATTGATTGCAGTATTCATTTGAAAGCTGAGTAGGTTCTCTTTTCACATCATGACCATGGCCCATTTACTCCCACGGCCAACTCAAAAAACATTCTTATTTTTATATTTAATGAAATAAAATTAAAATGCTGGTAAATTGATAGTTTGATAAGTATTTGATGTAATTTGACAACCAAAAATACTTCTTAAACCCAAATGATAATTTTCTTTAACCCTAACAGGGCAGGCAGGACAAGGTTTGCAGGAGTAATATAGACCACTTAACCTAGTCCCCCTGCTCTAATAAATGATGTTACTTACAGATCTAATCCTGCCAACTGAACTGAGGATAATGTAAGATTTTGCATCTTAGGTCACTTCTAGAAATGTTTTTATAGCATCTTGTGTGTCTCTTATTTTAAAACTTGACAGAGTCACTTCTAGAAATGTTTTTATAGCATCTTGTGTGTCTCTTATTTTAAAACTTGACAGACTTTTCTGCCAATAAACTGGAATAGAGAAAGCAATATATTAAATAATATTTTTCTATCATCAAGAGTAAAATGAAGCATAGCTACTTTCCAAACACACAAAAGTGAATCCAGAAAGGTTCAGGCTTTTTTTGTCATGCCTTTGCGAATGGAAATAGCAAGAAATGAAAAGTTTGTTATTTGTCATACTCCATGTAGCAAAAATCTCACAGATCTTGGAGTGCTGTCTTGCCACAGAAGATATTAATTATCCACCAGAGATTTCACCAGAATAATCCCTATTTCTCAGCCTGGCCTAATTTAGCAGCCCCTCTCCTTGTCTCTAAAGCACATATACACTCAGCTTCACTTACATGTCAGATTATGTAACTCAGATTAAGCATTAAGCATATGTCTAAATCATTTGGGACTTTAATTAGGCAACTAGTGAAAAAGGCGAGCATCCTAATGCTAGAATTAATTTTAACAGAAAGGCTTGGAAGCAAGAATTCCAGCTAGCTAGTATGAAAGCAAATTGACACCATTAAGTCCAAAATGCCATCAAAAAGCTGTTATAAACCAGTAATAAAATAGTTCTGCTGTTTTAAATTACAGGATCAGTAAAGCAATACAAAAACCCCCTAATAAACAAAAAAGATATATTTAAATACTAACACAGGGTTTAAACTAAGAAACATATTTGCCGAGGAAGACAGGTATACTGGGAATGTATCAATTAATGTTGTATTGCAATCTGGTTTCAGGCCAGAAATTTATAGTTTTAGCTATCCAACAGTAACAAAAGAAATCCCGGTAACTGCTACAAATCTATTTCTATCAGGTAACAGAATTTAGAAAAGTTGATGAAAAGTCAGAAGTGTAACAGTCAGAGGCTTTGTTTTAAGGACAGAAGAGAAATACTGATCAATTTTTTGAGTTATGTCCTTATTTTTGACTTTATCTAGAGACAACATTAAAAACAGTATCTGCTGAACTTAATCATTAAATCAGCAACTCTGCATAATTTTCACACAGAATTTCAAGGCACTGCCTGGAAAGCCATAACTGACACTGTTTTAATGACTGTAATAGGTACTGAAACTGTAACAAGAGTGCTGGGAATGGACATAAAGCCATTGTTGTATCATTATTTTCAAAGGGAAATGTAATGATCAGGCTAATAGGGAATGGCTGGTTAATGGAGGTGTAGTGAAAACATAAAGCAAATTAAATACCAAAATAAGCAAAAAGATTCCATTTTCAAGTTAATAACTTCTTTTGGGGGGTTTTCAAGATGCATTAAACTACTAGAAATGAAAGCTTCTGATTAAATATCACAGGCACACAACATACTTGGGTCTCCAGCTATTTGGTGACATCTAACATTTCTACAGAGATTCTTCACTTTTCCCCCCTGAAATCTAATAACTGACTGCGTGGTAGCTGTTCTTACAAAGGGAAGGATTTGAGCTGTAAACACCTCCAAAGATGTTCTTCTTTCAAAGAGCCAAAAGCAGTGCAAAGTGATGCACTGTCTTGTTGTACTTAAATTTTACCTATTTCTGCATCTATGATGTTTATACAGAGAATATGCTTTCAAAAATAATGAGATTAATACTGTTCTGTTGCAACACTTCCTCTCATTCTTGTTCATGGGGTTTTTTTAATTTGAGCTAAAAGAAATATTAAGCTGTCTTAAAATGCAGTTATATTATTTGGAAGTAATGCAAAAATGCTTTACTTTGTGGTGGAAAACTGAAAAAATTTACAGAATTATTAGATTACAGAAATTAAAAAAAGAAGGAAAACAACTAAGAATTTCATCCCAGTGCTGCCACTGGTACCAGGGTTGCTGCTCTAGACAGGCATCTTTATTGAGCTCTTTCTGCTGAGTTATGCTTGTAAATCTAAAAGTTTTAACCATCAGTTTTCATTATTGCTAACAGAAACTTCAAAACAATATTGCAAACATTAACGGAAACAGAATTTTTCCTCAAGAAACCAGCGTGATTAGTTCACCAGGATATTTACAATGTCTACCCACACTGAATCAAATCAGTCATGTGGCTCATGGGGTTCAGCTCAACTGCAGGAGTGCTCAACAGAGTAAGAATTTGCTTATCCTTAGTGATAAATATGTATTCTGACCCTCTGTTGTCTGGCAAAACACAGAGGATGGATAACATTGCATGTAAATGCCTAATGACAAGTGCCAGGATTAATGTGACCGAGCCTGGCAGGGAGATAGACCTACTTGCTGCATATTCTGCTAATGGATCAAAAGAAGAATTGTACTTGCACAACGAGTTGCAGCAGAGGTTAATACATCTTGTAGGGAAAAGGAAGATCCCAATCTCCTAACAACAGCTCATAGGAAAAAATCCCTCTTTGGCTCTTCCTAGAACAATTATATCCAGAATCTAATTGTTGGGGTTTGCTTTAGTTCAAAATATAACATGGCTGTCTACATGGTTTGCAAGCAGTTCCTTGTTCAACAGAAATGTCACTTGTTTTATTAATTGTATCTCATAAAAATCAATGACAACTGTATTGTGCATTTAAGGGTACAAGAAAGTTTTATTTTATGATTTGACTTGTTTATAAGCAGCCTTCATATGCTTTGTGTGAAAGATGTGGGGTTTGCTTTCTTTTAATTTTTTTTTCATTATTTTATTTCCTAAAGAATGATTACTCAATCTTTTAATACAAATGAATATTCTTTTTTTTTTCAGCTTAACTTTTTATTCAGGAGATGATCCATTTCAGTGAGGGTGAACATTTTTCACATTTAAAATTTATTGACACATTCTTTGTGGGAAACACAACCCTGATAAGAAAAAAACATACTGAGCATCATGCCAGATCTTTCTGTCTCTTCCTACCTGACTCAGTATGGAGGAAGGATGAGAAAGAGTGGCATCCTGCCATGGCTCTGCACAGAGGTCTCAGGAAGGGCAGACAGACAAAATCACCCTCCCCAAGGGAGAAGGAGGCCAAAGGCCTGTGAGGATAGGGATGAGCTGCGCAGGGATGAGGATGCTAGCATGGATTTTGGGACATTTACTGGCTTTGAGCATACTTGCTCATGTGTGCTCAGTGCCCACAGCTCTGCATCGTAGCCTGCTTTGCCCACATGCCCTGCGCCAGCCTGAGAGACTCCAGAAGATACTGTCACTCCATCCTCTGTCTTTACCCATCCTGGGGGTTTCTCTCCCACAAAAATGACTCTAAAGGACTCGTCTGGACAGCTGGCAGCCTCCTGGCAAGGAAGGTCTGTCTGCCTGAAGGGAGAGGAATTTTCAGGGTGCACTGCAGGGATCTCCAAACACGAGACTGCCCCCACAGGCTGTAGCCTGGTTTCATGAACCACCTAACAGAGCAAGACAGAGGTGGGCAGGCTGAGGTGCCATGACTCTGAGAGTCAGCTCTACACAGCCTAGACACTTCTCGTTATGTCAATTCATTTTCCATTCTTTGTCCCCTAGAGTACAACTTTCTGGCCTGATACCACGGCCTTTCCCAGATTAAAACTGCTCAGCCAATGCTGGTGTTAACTGCTGTTTATTTGATCACTTCTGCTCTGTTCCTTTCAATTTCAGGACCACCCATGACTCACAGCCCTCTAGCCTGATTCGTTTCTGTCATGTCATTTGGCAGCCAGTCAAGTTCTGCTGGCATTTGCAGGCAGAAGTGTACTTCAGCATGTTCCTGTGACAAACACCACTGTTTCAGGAGTGCACGGGAGCTCACATGGCTAACGAAAGGCTGCATTTTCTTGTGGCCTGATAAAGCTTTTGTATTGCTGGAGCCCTCTAAGAGACAGCATCTGCCTTCTCCACAGCTGACTAATGGCAGCCCTGCTCTCCAGAGGAGTGCCAGCCACTCCTTTCAGCCTCTCTGGTCCACCCAAGTGGCAGAGGGAGCCCCCTGTTAGGTAACTGAGGATGTTGGTCACTGTATATTGTGAACAGTTCTGCGAGCCCCGGTGCTGGCAGTTTGCTCTACCACTTTCCTGTACAGAGCAGGATGCACAGACAGACAATTGCACTTAGGCAACATTATGGAAATTAATCCTGGAAAGAGGCCCATCGTCACTGCTCACAGTGGCCTCAACAGCTACTGAATACTCAGCATTTGCAGAAAGATTCTTAAGTTGCTGCCACTGAATATTCCCCTTTAGCAGCAATCACATTTTGATCTGATCTCTCACATTATAGGAACACACACAAACGTTTCTCCCCACAGGTGAGGAAGGCTGTGCCAGGAGACATTCTACTCATAAGAAGAACACCTGCAGAGTTTCAGACCAAAGGCCCGTTTCATCCTCCCTTGTGTCTCTAACTGTGGGTCTCTAACTGGGTGTTTAGAGAGAAAACATCAAAGGAAAGCATGGAGTATTATCTCCCTACAGTATCTCACCCCCAACTTTCAACAATTTGCAGAACAAGTCTATTTAGTCTCTTCTTGTACAGAAACCATTCCTTATTTCAGATCCTCTTCCTGTCACTGTTCTCCACACATTTTCTAGTTTTATAATATCCCTTTTTTTTTATTATGAAGAGGGCCAGAACTGCACACACTGTCCCTGGGTACACCAGTGTTTCATATAATGACATGATAATGCTTTCTGTGTTGTTCTCTATTTCCGTCTCAACAGCTCCTACTGTTCCACTTGTCTCTTGATAACAGCTAAGTGCTGAGCAGATGTTTCCAGAAATCTTACAAAAAATCCTTTCCTCACTAATACATATTCAAAACATAAGCAACAACCCCTTCCCCTCAAAAAAAACCTTCAGCCAAAACAGAGTTCTTTCTCTAGTTGTAAAGGCGTTAATGTCTTTGCCAAAGAATAAAAGGAAAGCCTTGCACAGTACAGCCCTTACAATACAAACAAGTTCATATTCTTTCTGGAATATTTTTTTCTGGCCATTCTAATGCTTAATGAATTCATTATCCCCATCTACTGACCTCTAAGTCTTGAGCATTCAAGCTGTCATTCTAGATGTTTCAAGTGCATTGTCCTCTGCGCACTTCCTGCTCACACTCTGAACTTACTGAAGTGAAACAGTACAATTAAGCAAGAAAGACTCTTAGGTTCCCTGCACATGTATTATTAGGGATGTTGGTATTAACTTCATACTTATGACTTTCCATTAAAGAAATATTCAAAACCTTTCCTTGAGAACTCCAACATTTCCAATGTTTGCAAGACACCTTCTTTGTAACTGCACAATTGAGGTGGGAAGATGCTTTTGAAATAGGTTAATGTAATTAAATCCAGTTTTGAATGACTATGAAATACTGAAAAAATACCAGTCACTGGCTTTGAATTGATAGTATCAACAAGGTAAATATATATATATATATATATATATGTATATGCATATGCATACATACATATGTAAAGATACCATGTTACTCGGAGAAGCGTAACTGGAAGAACAGGTAGCAGAGGTTCATACTTGTGACTCCAGGTGAGTTTAGAGCATCCCCTGTCCCTCCCCTGCATTTTGGTGATGTCATGGGAAGTGGATTGAAGCTCAGTCTTGAAACTCAACTGAAGACAATAGTTTTCATCAGTGTTTTCAGGCTCAGCTTGACTAAACACTCCGCACAATCGTGGAACATCCAGGGAAGCCTGGTAAGCAGAGGACAAACAGGAAAAAAACCTGCATAAAACAGATAAGATGTTAGTCATCATATGTTTTTCTGATCAATGAGGATTAAGGGAGGTAATTGCTCTACTCTGTAGACTAGATGTGTAAGGTGCCACATTAGGTGTAAATTAGAAAGTTTAGTATGGTTAGGGATACAAGGTATCTTCATGAGATATTCGACCTCCACTAGCTTCTAGACTTCAAACACAGCAAAATTCTGAAAGATTACATGGGGGCCATAAGGAAATACTGAAGCCCCTTGAGCATCATGTAACTTCATGGAATTGTTGTCCCAATACTTACGTAATGTTTGGGTCCAAATCAACGTAATCAATGCGTGTGGGTGTCAGAGGGATTTGAATTTGCAAACTAACAGAACAGCAGCTGCCAAAAGCCACAGAAAGCTGGGCACTTTAGTGTTCCTTTTCTGACCTTCAGTTTAAATTTCTGTGTAACTCACTGTCATTATGTCTGCCTTGCTTGTAAGAGTATGAGCAGATATGAAGAGAAGCTGACACAGGAGACCTGTTTTTCTTGAGCCCTCAACCCGATGCAGAAGCATCATTGTCCAGGTTAGGACACTGTGAGAATCTCAGCCTTAGCTTTAAACAAGTGCATTTCTGTGCCTCATACTGTGGAGAATAAATTAAATCTGTCCTCAACTCACCCTAGAGTTTCAAAAACTAAAGTGTCAGTGAACTCCTGATTTCTCTTTCATCCAGCCGCTTACTTTTTTAAGGCAAAGTCACTATTTCTGAGCAAGCCAACTCATTATTTTGGATTTTTCTTGTTAATACCATGTCACAAAAGGGCTTGATAAAGAGCCTTTAGGAGATGAGTAGAAAACTTCCCCAAAACAACAGCAATGGCAGGAGGAACCAAAGCAGTTCCACAGAAATTAGTGGGATGGTAGAGGACAATTACTGAGAATCATAGAAAAGAATCACAGAATATCCTGAGTTGCAAGGGACCCACAAGGATCATCAAAGTCCAACTCCTGGCCTTGCACAGGACACCCCAAGAGTCACACCATGCTCTTGAGAGCAGTGTCCAAATGCCTCTTGAACTCTGGCAGCCTTGGTGGTGTGACCATCTCCCTGAGGAGCCTGTTCCAGTGCCCAAACACCTGCTGGGTGAAGAAGCTTTTCTAATATCCAACCTAAACCTCCCCAGACATGACTTCAGGCCATTCCCTCGGGTCCTGTCACTGGTCACCACAGAGAAGAGATCAGTGTCTGCCCCTCCTCTTCACCTCACAAGGAAGTTGTAGATTGTGATGAGGTGTCCCCTCAGTCTCCTCCAGGCTGAACAAACCAAGTGACCTCAGCCTCTCATTATTCAACTTCCCCTCAAGGCCCTTCACCATCTTTGTTGCTCTCCTTTGGATGCTCTCTAATAGCTTAATATCTTTTTTTTATTGTGGTGCCCAATGTATAATGATTGAATTTTCCTTTTCTCCTTCTGTATGAGACTATGTTCCTAGAAGAGGGATCATGCAATGCAGTTTTACCCATGGAGACCAGGCCACCTTCTCAGATATCTCTAATGGACTCTGGCACAGTATTCAGGGTGACAATTCACCGTGTCACTGGTTACAAATCCTGTTAGAGATCAGAAGTTTAAACAAAAAAGCCACCTCACTAAAATGTCAATTAAATATTTGCAACCCAAGTTGAGATCAATAATTCTTTAATAGAAGCAAAGAAACAGAGATTTCCACTCAAGAAAATGAGAAGATTTAAAACTTTCTAAATTTTCTTTGGGTTTTTATTTTTCAAGTCAGTTTTTCTATTGAATTTATAGACAAAATTTTCTCGTTAGAATTGGGCTACTTTTGCCAAACTTTTTGCTTTAAATGCAATTTTTTTTACCAAAATCACATTAAAAAATTCCAGCCAGATGTAATAATTTGGTTTTATGTCTGTGATGGTGCTTATCAACTTTAAGTACCTAGCTGTAGGCATTGTTCACACTCAGAAATAACAGTGCTTTCCCAAATCTGCTCTCCAGGTCCCTCCACTGATGATCATCCTGTGGAGACTACAGCAAAGCAACCCACCACGACGATCTAGCACTGTCATGCAGTGAGACTGAGCAATGAAAAAAGCAAAATATAAGAGAGAAGCAAAATATCTAAGCTTCTCCTCATCATTTAGCTTCCAACAATCACGGAGAGTTCTTAGAAAGCTTAAAGGAAGGGGTGAAAAATACACCAAGGCAAAACTTGGTAGTGAGAATCTCTAGATTATTTCTTTTTCTGACATAATGAATGACTTCATGAAACATAAAATGCGTGAAGCCCGCACAGCTCTTTGGAAAGAAGGGTTCAAAACTCAATCAGGCTTGATGCAGACTTGCAGAGAGAAAGAATTGTTAAGAAAACCACACCATGATAATCACAGTTATCACACTGAGGGCTGGACCCAAAAGACCTAAGAAGCAAAGCTGAAATAAAGGTTTCAAGACTCATCAATCAGCTTGGAGGCCAGGTCCCAATCCATACTGCATTTGGGAGATCCTCTGTTAAATTTCTTGAGGTATGGCTATGTTTTACAACACTGTTGGAATGATGTCTGCTGCTGAAGAGGCCAGAAAGGCCCAGAGAACCTTCTCCAACTTGATCTTCCCAAGTAAGAGGAGGACAAGACTTTACTGGTAATGCACAGGTCAGGGAAGAAACCAAACTGCTGGACAAGGAAACCAGGAGGATTTATCTGCAAAAAAGCGGTACCTCGAAGGAGAAAGTAGCCCTCTGCAACTTTGAGGACTACATTTGGATAGTGAACAAAACAGTCTGATAAGAATAGCAAGCAAAAGTTGGGGAAAATTACTTATTCATAGTTTTATTACTATTCTTTGGATACTTATATTCAGCGACATTAGGCAAAGCAGCCTGTTCTCACCTGTAGTGTTCTGAATAAACAAATTATTTCTGATGAAATAAGCAATCTCTTTATAAGGTAGGGAAGACTAGGAGAAAATTTTCCCAGCTGGAGGAAATGGCAGAATTAGGGAAATTTGATGTGAAGCTTAGAAGTTTCCTGAGTCCTGAGAGGCCATTGAGAGACTAAAGCAAATTGCTTTGGCCTACAATATTCACTTTATTAAATTCAGATGACTGGAGGGAGAAAATCTGGGCTTTGATACCTACATTCACCCAAAGAAATGTCTTAAGAAAGGGACAGCAACCAGATTTAAAGGAAACAGAGTAAAAACAGCCATCCCATATATGTAAAATCTTTATGAGCCTGGCAAATAAACAAAAACAAAAACAAAAGTCCAACACATTTTCCCTTGCATTTGTTTAGTTGGAAGCAAATTCCCTAAGCATAGCCTGAAAATGTGAAATGGTTAAGAACTCCATTATCATTCATGCTTCAGCAACTTCATTATGTACACAGGCCCAGTCTTTTACAGGCTAAAAGTGCAATCCTGATCCTTGCTGCATGCCATCTATAACGTAGCCTTGCTGAAATACCAATAACACTAACATCTGTCTTGTGCAATGTTAAAAGGGAAAAAAAAAAGGGGGAAAAGATTCCCACAGATAAAATGCACATGAGGATGACAAAAAAGGAATATACAGAAAGCTATGACAGACGAATTTTATTAATGGCTCGACCATATGCATCCGGGGCATAATTAACTATTCACAGGTGAAATTAGCAGATAGGAGTGTCTGTCGTGAGCAAATTGAATAGGCCCTGATTATATCAATAGTTTTCAACCAGTGTCCCCTGGTTATCAAACTATCAAATAAATTTGTCCACTCTCTCCTTCTCTGGGAGGAGGGGGTTAGAAGGAAGGGAGAACTTTAATTATCCGGCCACGGTATATGGCAGGTCATTAATAAAACCTAGTTATCTGGCTGCAGGTTTTATAGTTTTACTGTTATCTATCTTTTATCTAAATAAACATTTGGAAAATGTCCTTAAAATTACTGGAGATACTTTGCCACTTCTCCACCAGATATTTGAAAATGAAACTTTGCTGGATTTTACTATACAATGCGTGGCGTCACCTCAAAGACTCCCACATTCTTCCTCCTACTTCTATAATGGAATTACAGAGTTTGGCGGTACATACATTGATGGATCTAACCAACCTGCAAATGCAGATAAGGGTAAAATCACTTGATGGGTTAGTTCTCCTTAATGTATATTTACTCAGCCTTTATGTTATGTATGCATTTTTTACTTTCATGCCACATATATCAATGACAAATGTAAGAATTGAAAAGCCAGTAATAACATAAAAGAACAGCATTTTTTTTGTCTGTGGCGCAATTGCCAGAGACGTTATCTTTGCATTTGAATAAAGAAGAGTAGGAAATTAACATTTTTGGGGTCCTGGTGCTGATTCTGTTCAACGTACATCCAATTTCTATACCCAAATGGACTTCTATGATAAAATGGAGGTTTCCAATAATAAAAGCCTTACACTTCATTTACACTGTATTTTTCCACAAGTAGTGTAATGATTGTCATAAAGGAATATAGATGTTTATTTTATATGCATTTATACAAGATTAGTATTGAAATGGCCAGTGCAAAAATGTTTCTTTTGAGGAAAACCAACTCATGGATACATTTTCCCATCTGACAGTTTTCAGTATCTTCTCTTCTGTCTACAGGATATAATATATATTTTCTTGGTTTTAATATTACCTATTTTCTTTTCCTATTAACCTGCAGAAATGTGAAGATCGTAGCGTTCTATTAATTAAGACATATCTTTGTTATCTAGCAACTTAAGAGGGATATATATCCCAATTTGTTCCAGTTTGGGCTGAGAGGTTTTTTCGGTTGGGTTTTTTGGGGTTTTTTTGCATATATGATCTTTCATAGTTCTGGGAACATTTTTCTACAATTTAAGCTTTTAAGCTTGAAAAAAGCTTTTGAGCTTTTAAGTTTAAAAAAAAAAAAGGTCTAAATCAAATAGGAGGTTGGTGAAAGCAACTTAATTCCCATTTCCAAAAACTGTAAGCCTCAAGCACAGAATGATTAATTCTGATGAGTACTCTCCATGTGACCAGGAGCAAACTGACATAGGGCACACTGCTAGGATGGGAAATAAAAGGAAAGCTGTTGTACTGAAGTTCCTTTAGAAGTAAATTAGGATTACAGAAAACCTCTATGTTAATGTTCTGATAGATAGAAGGGGGGGAAAAAAGTAGTGAGACCTTTTTATGATTTTACAATTACACCACTGCAATTCCTTTCAATACAATAGAATTACTCCTGATTTAAAGAGTAAAAACATTGACAGAGGAGTGGAAAGTCTCTCTTCCTGTTTAACCTTCGTGGTAGCAAAATGTTGTGATCACAGCAAGTCCAAATGGCCTTGGTAGGAGCAGAAGAGAGGACCTACCTGAAGAAGCCAACCTCCTCTTTTGGAATAGAACTTGGAAGAGGGTTTATATACTTTTTCCAGATGACATTTAATGGCTTATATCTAACAGCTAAACTACAGCCAAATAAAGGTTATAATTACATTGGAATTAATGTAGTTTCATTGAAGTCAGAGAAATTATCAACTTAGCCCTTTGGGAGTTTTTTATCTACATAGTTTAGAAATGCAGAAATTTGAAAAAGTACATGTCTGTCACAAAAGATATTGCAAAAAGCATCCACCAGTAAACTAACAATGCATTATTTGCAATTTCTAAAGAACAAGTTTCTCATCAGATGTAATAACCTTGTAATTCTTTGTTGGTAGAGGTGAGTTAATCATATTCCTTTACTTTTAAAAAGATATAAATGCTAAACACATCTTTTCAACAGTGATTTTATCAGGGAATTCACCTTTATATCATTTTTAAAATTGTAATTGGCATCACTTTTATACTTTCTGTATTAACTGTATAATATAAGCAAAAATTTTCTTCTTTTGCAATTACAGTGGCTGCATTTTCCTTACATTGAGCTTTGGTGGTGATATAATTAAAAAGTGGTGCTTTGCACAGGCAGTATTGCACATGGTGAAAAATGGTAGCTATTTCCACACTTCACAGATCCAGCTGCTATGAGCATTAAAAATTACTTAAAACACAAATTTATCGCATCGTGATTACAATGGATTGTGTTGTTATATATTAATTGAATTGTAAATTGCTGTTTTAAATTAAAACACAGCTTATTAGGAATGGCAAGAGAATAAGGGATGAAGTAATGTTTCATGTAATTGCCAAAATAAAATAAAAAATCTGAAGAGACAGAGGAAAAAGTATGTTCCAGACAACTACCTCTTGTGAAAAATTGCCCTGGAGCTAGAGGATAGACTGTATCCTTCAGTGTCTTCAGCGAGCAACAGCCTTTAGCCTCAGAACTTAAGGAACTTTTGGCAGCAAAATAACAATATTAGCAATAATGATAAACCTGGAGAGGAACTATCTGCAGATAAAACACCATTTTTACAAACATGGTTTTTTCCCATGTAAGTTCTATCTCTATTAAAAAAAAAAAGAACCAGAATGACGGGATGGCAGACACAACTATGTGGGCAGTTAGGAGGATGGTAGGGAAGTGAGGAGAAAATACCAGCCGAGGCAAATAAAACGCCTTCAGGATGACGTATCCTCTGCACATGAAGTCATCCAAGCAGAGCATGACAAAAAAGAGTGTCCAAAGAACAGCTGAGCTGGGGAAGGGCCTGGAGCAAACGCCTTATGAGAGCTGGCTGAGGGAGCTGGGGTTGTTACACCTCTGAGACTCAGTGCCTTATCCCTACCTACAGCTGCATGAAAAGCTGTAGCAAAGTGTGGGTCGGCTTCTTGTCCCAAGTAACAAGTGATAGAACAAGAGGAAATGGTCCCAAGTTGCATCAGGCAAGGTTTAGATTGGACACTGGGAAATTTTTTTTCAATGAAAGAATTATCAAGCACTGGAAAGGGCTGCCCAGGTTAAGTGGTTGAGTCCCCATCCCTGGAGGTATCGAAAAGACACACAGATGTGGTGCTTAGGCACATGGTGTTGGTGGACCTAACGGTACTGGGTTTACAGCTGGGGTCAGTGGGGGTCTTAAGGGTCTTTTACAACCTCAATGATTCTCTGATTCTAGATACATGCTGATGTAAACATGAGAAAAGGACAGACCTGAATCAGTAAAATTCAAGAACAGTGCCAATAAAGCTCCTTTTTATTAGGAAACATAAAAAGAGACAACTAGACTAAGCTTAAATATGGCATTTTGCTATACAAATCTAAGGAAAGTGAGGGAGATGAACCAGGATTGACAGTCTTTAAACAACCTAGTAGAAGAAATGCCAGTAGGCTCCTGTAATTAGTTGGATGCAGATCAAATTAGCTTGTGAAGGAGTGACTTTCCAGGTTTAAAGTGTAGAGTTAATAAGGCAAAGTCATTAGATATATAATTAATTATCATATACCTAAGGAATTTAATTCCGTGTCTTTTTAAAATCATGTAATATTGGGACTATATTACAAGTAACCTATCCGAATGGTCATTAAAGTTGATGTGTTATGGAAGGTTAGGAAAGTTTCAAAGAGAGAAAACCTAGAAATGATCGATGAGTTCACTTGCTCCTCTGTAAACTGGATGAATTGGGCAAGGGGCATGATGTCTTCTGAATTTTGGACACAAAGTGATGACCGAATCTTGGCATGCTTAGTCAGAGAATGCATGAGACAAAAAAAAAGGCCACAGTGTAATAGTAACTGTAATATATGCAAATTCAAAATCCCATGGAGCAAACAGGCCTCAGAATTTCAGAAAATAAGAAGACTTTTGAAAAGGAACTTTTGAAAAGGAACTTAAAACAAGCTTCTAAAGAGAAAATGTACAAGAGGCAGGTATGCCCCATCCCTGGAAGTATTCAAGGCCAGGGTGGATGGGGGTCTAAGCAACCTTGTCAAGTGAAAGGTGTCCCTGGCCATGGCAGGGGGTTTGGAACTAGATGAACTTCAAGGTTGCTTCCACCCCAAGCCATTTGATGATTCTATGTTTTCTTGAAGACATCATATTAGACTTCTACTGTAAAAATGAAAATATCAAACAACTTGAAAACCATTAACATAAAGTTAAAGCTTCCAATTTCCTCACCATGAGCAGGAACATCTTTCCTAGACCAGGTTGCTCAAGGCCCCATCCAACCTGACCCTGAACGCTTCCAGAGATGTGGCATCCACAACTTCTCTGGGAAACCTATTTTACTGCCTCAAGACCCTCATCACAAAAACATTTCTTCTTTATGTCCAATCTAAATCTACCCTCTTTCAGTTGAAAACCACTCCCCCTTGTTCTGTCACTACAAGCAGTGGCCAGCTGCCAGTGGGGAGGGCATGGATGCCCTTGTGCTTGAAGAGCCAATCATTCTGTGTGTATGTCATTGTGCATAAACCTGGCCCAATTTTGACAACTCTTATAGAAAATCCCCAGATAAATGCCTCTCCCTGAGCTGCTGCTGCAGGAGGGCTGCAGTACAAAAGCATGTCAACAACAAAAGCATGACGAGTTTGGCTCTGTGGGCATGTCTTGATCAAAAGTCAGGCATGCCATGAGGTTTGCAGACATAAGTTACAGAGCAACAGCCTTTAGATGGTTTTTTTGTCTCCATTGTGACTCAGCTGGAAACAGGGCTGATGGGGGCAAAGCCTGCTTGGCAGGCAGCCATGAGTTGATGTGGTCATGGAACCTCCTCCAGACTGCCAGGACCTTCTCAACCCCAGATTCAGGCAGCAAAAGACTTCCCAGTGTTACGTAGCTCACGTCCCCCAACACAGCTGTGTTTGTCCCATTTCAACAAGTGTAAAAAAATAAGACACTTAAGTGAAGGTAAACTCTTATTGTCTCCTTGAGAGTCTTTCTTCACAGTGTTAGAAAGTTGAGTGTTGAAATATAACTGCAGAGAGAAGGCAAAGTGACATTGTGGCTTTGTAGGAGTAGACATTCCCAGTCCAGGTATTTGTGATTCAGTACTTCAGAGACACTGAGAATCAATACTAAGATTCCAGAGGTGGCAAATGCTCTTCTTCTATGGAGATACAGACCAGAATATACCTTCAATAGTTGCAGGACTACTATGAGTGATACCTTGCAGTATGACAGTGTTCGCCACGGTACCTCACTTCTGATGATGAAACCTACACAGAAGTGGGCTTGCTTCTCACAGGCTCAAGACTACCCTGATGGCTGCTTATCTTGGCTGTGAGACAACTCAGTTGCCTCTTGGGCAGAGTTCTAGGAAGATACAGACTGGTACAAAGGATACGGAGCAATGACCTTCTCCCTCCAAGCCAAATAAAGCAATCCTGTTTCTTCTGTGAAGAGCTGTGGTGATTGCTTGTCCATTTCAGCATAGAAATATGGATCCAGATGGCTCTCAACCACTGAACAGCACTCCGTAACACCAGGGTGGGATATTCTTTTTTATTATTGGAGGAATTTGATGACACTCAGTTAATGAGGTAGAACTGCTTTACAATGAGAACATTTTACCCTGGAGTCTTCTGGGTTTCAAAGAAGGTTGTCTGAGCATTCAATTCACCATGCTGCAATCACGGCCAATGTCCTGACAGTCATAAGCTTTAGGAAGACAGAATTAAAACGATTCAGTGACAGACTTTGTCCTCCTGTTTAAATATATTGCTCAGGACCCTGCTAAGACTCTTACATGAGTCTTTGGAGATTTGGTCTCTGGGTTATCTTTCCATGAAGATGGCTTTTTAAGCAAGCAGTACCTCAGGACAGCAGGGAAAATCCTTCCTATTGAGTCTTCTCACTGACTCCATATAAACAGTTTTCCCCAGAGCTGCTGCTGGGTTTCATTTGTGGCAGATGATCAGTGCCTTCACAAGTTTCAAAGGTAGATCTAAGCTGTCACACACTGCACGTGGAAAAAAGTCTCTCTTTCCACTGACTCAGGAAATACTCATTTATATAACCTCCCATGTCTTATTCATCATTATCTGAAACCTCCTAGAGCCCCACATTCTCTGCATGAGAGAGTCTGGCAGGATAATTACGTTAACCCATGCAAAGACCCCTGACAGTGTGGGTTCACTCTGTCTGAGCTCAGCCTTCCTCAGGGAGATCACTAAAGAACAGCTCAACACCAGTCCTGTTGGTACCAGGGGGTGCCTGCAAAACCAGTCATTCACACATGTTCCCAGCATTAAACTTTCGCAAGGGTGTCTAGGTTTGATGCTGTATTCGATTAGTCAGGCTTCTGCTCACCTGCAGGCTTCAAAATCCAGTTACAGATAAAGGAGAGACTATTTCAATTCCCTTCAAGATGCACAAGAATGTGCATCTGTTTGAAAAAGAAACTTTAAAAAGTTTAAAACTCAAAAAAGATCAGTAACATCCTGCCCTCTGCCCCTCAAAAAACCCCAAACCAAATCAAAATCTAGAAATAAAAGCTAGCTTTGGAAGGAAAATGATACCTGAGATGTGGTTGTCTTTATGGCTATTCATCAGCTATCCTCCTTCCCTCCCCTTCAGAGTCCTTATATACTAATGGGAGTTGCATTTTTAGAGTTGATGAGCCTTCCTAAGCATGGGAAGCATTAGAACCATCATCCCTTACATTTTGTGCTATTTCTTCAGTAAGAGAAGAAAGTGCTTTAGATTTTATATACTTCATGGAATGGATTGTTTGTTTTATTGTTCCTCTTATTTGGCAATGCTCTAGCCTTTTCCCCCATTTTTTCCCATAAGCACTGCTTTACTAAACCCATTTGGCTCAAGTGTCTTATGTTACGCCATTTCACACAAAAATCTTGAAAAATAAGAAAGACCTAGTTGTTTGCTGAAATAAAATAAGGTATCATGTAATACTAGCTATGTTTTTTACACTTTTTAGTATAGAGTAAATATTGGAGATTCTATTAAATGGTGATGATATCAAGAATTCTGGTCAAGGATAATTTTAAAAAGAGATTTTGTCTGTATAAAATTTTAGTGGCAGCAATGCATTGTGGAACACAGGAGGCATGTGTTCATGTTAATGGGATTTTTAAACATTTTTCTCCTAATCTTTTAAAAGTTAAGTCATCTTTGTTTAGACTACCTTTCTCCAATCAGTTAGAATAAAGGTCAAGCCAAATCACTCCTCTTCATTCTTTTAATTCTTGTTGCCTAGTGATGTTTGGGTTTGCAACCAGAATCAAAGGATATACATTAAAGATGCTCAATCACAGACAATCCAAATAGATTAATGGTTTAAGTTTCCATATTTTTTCACCAGGTGTTATGGGTTGAAGAAGTTGG
>VZTA01024059.1:0-13368 GCA_013398855.1 Mohoua ochrocephala | reverse complement strand
GGGGATTTTTCCCAGGTTTTCTCTGGGGGTTTCCCGGTTTTCATTCCCGGTTTTCCCGGTGTTTATTCCCGGTTTTTCCCCAGGGAAGAGGTGACCAAGGCGTGCCGCCGCCTGGCCGCGCTCCTGCACCCCGACAAACGCTCCCCATTTCCCGGGGATTTTTCCCAGGTTTTCTCTGGGGATTTTTCCCAGGTTTTCTGGGGGGGTTTCCCGGTGTTCATTCCCGGTTTTCCCGGTGTTTATTCCCGGTTTTCCCCAGGGAAGAGGTGACCAAGGCGTGCCGCCGCCTGGCCGCGCTCCTGCACCCCGACAAACGCTCCCCATTTCCCGGGGATTTTTCCCAGGTTTTCTCTGGGGATTTTTACCAGGTTTTCTGGGGGGGTTTCCCGGTGCTCATTCCCGTTTTTCCCGGCGTTTATTCCCGGTTTTTCCCCAGGGAGGAGGTGAACAAGGCGTACCGCCGCCTGGCCGTGCTCCTGCACCCCGACAAGTGCCTGGCCCCGGGCAGCGAGGACGCCTTCAAGGCCGTGGTCAACGCCCGCACGGCGCTCCTGAAAAACATCAAATAACCCCTTCCCCACCCAAAAAATTCCCGCTTTTCCGCCTCCTTCGCCTCCCCGGACCTTCCTCCTGCTCCTCTGGGTGATCCCGCGGGATTGGGATGGGCCGGGAAGGGAGGGGGAGGGGGGGAGGTGGTGGAATTCCTGGGGTTTTTGGGGGGTTGTTCTTGGTTTTCTTGGGGTTGTTCCTGGTTTTTTGGGGGTTGTTCCTGGTTTTTTGGGGGTTGTTCCCGGTTTTTGGGGGGTTTTTCCCTGTTTTCTGGGGGTTGCTCCTGGTTTCCTGGGGTTCTTCCTGGTTTTTCCCGGAGCTTTTCCCATTTTTCTGAGGGTTGTTCCCAGTTTTCCAGGGGTTCTTCCCAGGTTTTGGGGGGTTATTCCCGGGTTTTCGGGGGTTCTTCCTGGTTTTCCCGGGGCTTTTCCCGTTTTTCTGAGGGTTGTTCCCGGCTTTTGGGGGTTATTCCTGGTTTTCTCGGGGTTCTTCCCGGTTTTCTGGGGGTTAGTACCGTTTTTTTGAGGGTCGTTCCCAGTTTTTTGGGGGTTATTCCCGGTTTTCTGGGGGTTGCTCCCAGTTTTTTGAGGGTTGTTCCTGTTTTTCTGGGGGTTATTTCCAGATTTCCAGGGGTTATTCCTGATTTTTTTGTGGTTATTCCCGGTTTTCTGGGCATATTTCCCGGTTTTTGGGGGGGTTTTCCCGGTTTTCTGGGGGTCGTTCCCGTTTTTCTGTGGGTTCTTCCCAGTCTTTTCGGGGTTCTTCCCGGTTTTCTGGGGGTTATTTCCAGATTTCCGGGGATTATTCCTGGTTTTTGGGGGGTTATTCCCGTTTTTCCGGTGGTTCTTCCCGCTTTCCCGGGGGTTATTCCCGTTTTTCTGTGGGTTGTTCCCAGTTTTTGGGGGGTCCTTCCCGTTTTTCCGGGGGCTCATTCCCGCATTTCTGGGGCTTATTCCTGTTTTTCGGGGGGTCCTTCCCATTTTTCCCTGGCTCATTCCCGGTTTCCTGGGGCTTATTCCCGGTTTTCCAGGGCTCATTCCCGGTTTTCTGGGGCTCACTCGTACGGAATCGTGGTCGGAAGCTGCGGGAATTGGAGGATTCCCAGGAAAAGGAATTCCCGCCTTCTCCCGGACCCGCTGGAATGGACTTGGAAGCTCCGAAATCCCGGGAAAAGCTCCGGAATCCCGGGAAAAGCTCCGGAATCCCGGGAAAAGCTCTGGAATCCCAGGAAAACCTCCGGAATCCCGGGAAAAGCTCCGGAATCCCGGGAAAAGCTCCGGAATCCCAGGAAAACCTCCGGCACCTCCGACATTCCTGGAATTCCCTGGAATTTTCTCCCTCCCCCTTTCCCGATCCCCGGAGGATCCGCGATCCCACCCCGCTGGAAATGTGGGAATTTCCCCACTTCCGGGGCAGCTTTTCCATGGATTTTTTTTCCCTCCTCAAATCCCAAATTCCCGCTTTTCCCTTTCCCGGGGAAATCTGGGATCCTTTGCCTCTTCCTGGCGGGATAAACCGGGATAAAATTCCACCTGGGAATCGCTTCTCCCTCCTTTCCCACGCGGGAACATCCGCGGGAAACATTCCCGATGCTGGAATTCCCTCTGGAAAAACCCCCTTGGAATCAGCACCGGATCCCGTTCCCCCCATCCCAGAATTCCCTGGAATCCTTCCCGCTTTTCCCAACGGAGGGAATTCCATCGGTTCTGCTTCCAAACCCCGTTTTTTCCAGGTTTTTGGGGTTTTTTTCCCCTTTTCCCTTGGAATCCCAGAATTCCAGCCCCGCAATTCCCGCTGGTTTTTTCCCCCTCCGCTGGCTCCGCTGTGGAGGATCCGGATGAGTTTTCCCGGTTTTTCCATGGATCTTGGTGGGTTGGGAAGGGAATATTTGGAGCCGATCCCGCTTTTTCCAGCGTTCCCAAATCCCGTCGTTTTTTTTATACATTAAATCCCGCTTGGAAAAACTGGGAATTCTGGCAGTCGTCCCCTCACTGGAATTCCCGGCTGGAGCCGCTGCATCCCCGGGAATGGCGGAGGTTGGGATTGGGGGAAGGGATCCCGGGAATTCCCACCGGGATGGGATGAGCTCGGAGCCTGCCGGGAATCCGGGAATTCCTCCGGGAATCCCAAATTCCCGATCCAGGCTCCATCCCCGGCTTGATTCCCACTTTTTTTTTTATGGGAAGAGCGCCGGGATCCGGATTCCCAAACCCAGGGATCGACACCGGGAGCGCTTCCCGAGGAATCCGGGATGGGAAAACCTCCTGGATTTGCCCTCCCGCTTCCCGAAATTCCGGAGCTGCCGCCGGGATTTTTTCCCAGAGGATTCCCGGCCCTGCTCCCGCTCCGGGATCCCCGTGACGCGAAATCCAGGGAAAAATCCATTCGCTGGGATCAGGAATTTTGGTTGATTCCCGCTCCGGAGCGAGGAATTCCCTGGAAAAAGCAGCCTGGAGCTGGTGGGGTGAGGACGCTCGGGAATGCGGGGCGGCAAATCCCGGGATTTGGGGGTTCCTCAGGGAAGGGCTCGGGTGGGATTTGGGAAGGAATTCCCGGCTGGGCTGGAATTCCCAGGGAATTCTTGGGAGTGTCCGAGGAAAGGTGGGAGCAGCCTGGGATGGTGGGAATGGCGGGGTTGGAATGGGATGGGATGGAAGCTCCACGGATCCCACCCAAAGCATTCCGGGATTCTGGGATCCAGGAGGCTCCGGATCCATCCCGAGGGATTTTTCGGGAAGTCGGGGATGGAAAAGGGAAGGGAGACCCTTCCTGGAGTGCCGAGATTCCCAGGGAAGCGCCTGGATGCCGAAATTCCTTCCCGGAGAGGAGTCGGGATGGGGATGGATCCAATGCCAGGCTGGGAGAGCCGGGAATGGAGGGAATTCCCTGGGAAAGGGGGATCGGGGTGGGATCTTGGGAAGGAATTCCCGGCCGGGCTGGAATTCCCAGAGAATCCCTGGGAGCGTCCAAGGAAAAGTCGGAGCACCCTGGGACAGCGCGAAGTGTCGGGATCGGACCGGGACGAGCTGCTGGAATTCCAGGATCCGGCTGCTCCAATCCCGCATTCCCGTGGGATGAGGACGAGGATGAGGATGAGGACGAGGATNTGAGGACGAGGACGAGGACGAGGACGAGGATGGAGCGGGGGCAGCGCATCCACGGCCGAATTCCCTCGGGAAGCGGCCGCCGCTTCCCGGTTTTTTTCTCCCCTCCTCCCCACCCCCGGCCCGGCAGCGAGAGGGTTACGGGAGGCGGAGATCCCGGGAAAAGCCCTTCCCGCTTCCCTCCCTCCATCCCGAGCTTTTCCATGGCTCCGCTCCCGCCGAGGCGCCGGGAAGCTCCAGCGGGAAGAGGATGCGGGAAGCGGGAAGCGCCTCCAGAGCTGCCGGGATAAGGGCGGGCACCGGGAGATCGCAGCATCCCTGGAATCCCTGGAATTCCCTGGAATTCCCCGTTGTTATTCCCTGGTTGTTGTTGTTCCCATCCCGGCGGGAACGAAGCATCTCGGGAAGGAGCGCCGGGAAAAAACTCGGGAAGGAGGAGCAGGGAGGCATCGCGACATCTCTGTGGCACTGCTGGGAAAGCTGGGAAAACACCGGGAAAACACCGGGAAAAGGAGCCGGGAAGGAGAGAGAGAGACCGGGAAGGGGAGAGCGGAGAATTCCCGGCCGCTCCACCCGCAATTCCCGAGCCTCCTCCCCGTTTTCCCGGGAACCGAAGCGGTCGGGAATAAGCGGCGAGGCCCGGTAGGATCGCGATGCCGCGAGTGACGCTGCGCTGAGCATCCCAACATTCCCGCGGCCGGGAAAACCGGGAATAAGAACTCCCCGAAGCCGGGGCAGGATGCCCAGGAACCGCGCCTTCTCCGAGCCGGAATTCTCGGCCGAATATTCCGCCGATTATTCCTTGAGTTTCCCCTCGGATCCCGAAGGCGCCGGGATCCGCCGTTCCCAGGAAGCTCCGGCTCCTCGCTGGGGGGGGCCCTGCCCTTGCCTGCCGCATTCCCGGCGCTTTTCCTTCGCCCCCGAATCCTTGGAAAAACTCTACCAGACCTATTTCCGCCGCCAGCGCCACGAGACGCTGCTGGTGCTGGTGGTGTTCGCCGCCCTCTTCGACTGCTACATCCTGGGAATGTGCGCCGGCTTTTCCCGCATGGAGAAGCTTTTCCCGGCGCTGGCGGCGCTGGCCGGGCTGGTGGCTCACGGCTCCCTCTTCGTGCTCCTGAAATCCCGGCTCCTCCCGGAGCGCCTCTCCCAGAAATTCCTGCCGTGCGCGCTCTGGGTGCTGGTGCTGGCGCAGGTGTGGGCGTACCTGGGCTTGGAATTCCGGGCTTTTCCAGAGGCTGTGGACACGGTGGGCTGGCAGGCGTTCTTCGCCTTCTCCTTCTTCCTGACGCTGCCGCTGCGCCTGGCGCGGATCCTGCTGCTGACGGCCGCGTCCTGCGGCGTGCACGCGCTCGTCCTGGGAATCGCCGCGCTCCAGAGGCGCCAGGAGCCCGTGGATCGGGGAGAGCTGGCCAGGCAGGTACGGGAATTGGGAATGGGGATGGTGGGAATGGGGTGGGAAGGGACAGGGAATGGGGTAGGGAATGGTGGCAAGGGACAGAGAATGGACTGGGAATGGACAGGGAATGGACTGGGAATGGACAAGGAATGGATAGGGAATAGTGGGATGGGACAGGGAATGGGTAGGGAGAGGGTAGGGAATGGATAGGGAAAGGACAGGGAATGGACTGGGAATAGGGTGGGAATGGGTAGGGAATAGGGTGGGAAGGGATAGGGAATGGGCTGGGAGTGGACAGGGAATGGACAGGGAATGGACAGGGAATGGACTGGGAATGGACTGGGAATGGGTAGGGAATGGACTGGGAAGGGTCAGGGAAGGGAGAGGGAACAGCCGCATTTGGGGTTTCCAGGAGTTTTCCAGGAGTTTTCCATGAGTTATCCATGGGTAATCTATGGGTTATCCAGCAGTGATCCGTGGGTTATCCGTGGGTAATGTATGGGTTATCCGTGGGTTATCCATGAATTATCCATTGATTNTAGGGAATGGACTGGGAATGGGTAGGGAATGGGTAGGGAATGGACTGGGAATGGGTAGGGAATGGGTAGGGAATGGACTGGGAATGGGTATGGAATAGACAGGGAATGGGGTGGGGATGGACTGGGAATGGATAGGGAAGGGTGGGAATGGATAGGGAAAGGACAGGGAATGGACTGGGAATAGGGTGGGAATGGGTAGGGAGTAGGGCGGGAAGGGACAGGGAATGGACAGGGAATGGACTGGGAATGGACAAGGAATGGATAGGGAATAGTGGGATGGGACAGGGAATGGGTAGGGAGAGGGTAGGGAATGGATAGGGAAAGGACAGGGAATGGACTGGGAATAGGGTGGGAATGGGTAGGGAATAGGGTGGGAAGGGACAGGGAATGGACAGGGAATGGGNTGGGTAGGGAATGTACTGGGAATGGACTGGGAATGGGGAGGGAATGGACAGGGAATGGGTAGGGAATGTACTGGGAATGGACTGGGAATGGGGAGGGAATGGACAGGGAATGGGTAGGGAATGTACTGGGAATGGACTGGGAATGGGGAGGGAATGGACAGGGAATGGGTAGGGAATGTACTGGGAATGGACTGGGAATGGGGAGGGAATGGACAGGGAATGGGTAGGGAATGTACTGGGAATGGACTGGGAATGGGGAGGGAATGGACAGGGAATGGGTAGGGAATGTACTGGGAATGGACTGGGAATGGGGAGGGAATGGACAGGGAATGGGTAGGGAATGTACTGGGAATGGACTGGGAATGGGGAGGGAATGGACAGGGAATGGGTAGGGAATGTACTGGGAATGGACTGGGAATGGGGAGGGAATGGACAGGGAATGGGTAGGGAATGTACTGGGAATGGACTGGGAATGGGGAGGGAATGGACAGGGAATGGGTAGGGAATGTACTGGGAATGGACTGGGAATGGGGAGGGAATGGACAGGGAATGGGTAGGGAATGTACTGGGAATGGACTGGGAATGGGGAGGGAATGGACAGGGAATGGGTAGGGAATGTACTGGGAATGGACTGGGAATGGGGAGGGAATGGACAGGGAATGGGTAGGGAATGTACTGGGAATGGACTGGGAATGGGGAGGGAATGGACAGGGAATGGGTAGGGAATGTACTGGGAATGGACTGGGAATGGGGAGGGAATGGACTGGGAATGGACTGGGAATGGGTAGGGAATGGACTGGGAAGGGTCAGGGAAGGGAGAGGGAACAGCCGCATTTGGGGTTTCCAGGAGTTTTCCAGGAGTTTTCCATGAGTTATCCATGGGTAATCTATGGGTTATCCAGCAGTGATCCGTGGGTTATCCGTGGGTAATGTATGGGTTATCCGTGGGTTATCCATGGTTATCCGNCCATGAGTTATCCATGGGTAATCTATGGGTTATCCAGCAGTGATCCATGGGTTATCCGTGGGTAATGTATGGGTTATCCGTGGGTTATCCATGAATTATCCATTGATTGTCCAGCAGTGATCCATGGGTTATCCATGAGTTATCCATGGGTTATCCATGGGTTATCCGTGGGTTATCCATGGTTATCCGTGGGTTATCCAGGAGTTATCCATGAATTATCCATTGATTGTCCAGCAGTGATCCATGGGTTATCCATGGGTTGTCTGTTAGTTATCCATGGGTTATCCAGGGGTTATCCATGGGTTATCCAGGAGTTGTCCATGATTTATCCATTATTTATCTGTGGGTTATCCATTAATTATCCATGAGTTATCCATGGGTTGTCCAGGAGTTATCCATGGGTTATCCATGGCTTATCCAGGAATTAGCATTGGTTATCCATGGGTTGTCTGTTAGTTATCCATGGGGTATCCATTAATTATCCATGGGTTATCCAGGAGTTATCCGTGAGTTGTCCATGATTTATCCAGGAGTTATCCAGGAATTATCCATTATTTTTCCATGGGTTATCCGTGAGTTATCCATGGTTTGTGACTTTTCCAGGAGTTATCCATGGGTTATCCGTGGGTTATCCATTAATTATCCATGGATTTATCCATGGGTTATCCATTGGTGATCCATGGGTTATCCATGGGTTATCCATGGGTTATCCATGGGTTATCCATGGGTTATCCATTGGTGATCCAGGAGTTATCCATGGGTTATCCATTGGTGATCCAGGAGTTATCCATGGGTTATCCATTGGTGATCCAGGAGTTATCCATGGGTTATCCAGGAGTTATCCATGGGTTATCCATGGGTTATCCATGAGTTCCATCCCCATCCCTGCGCTCTGACCCCACAGCCGGCCGTGATCCCGATCCCGGGAGTCGATCCTGGTGTTTTCCTGGGAGCAGGGACATTCCCAACATTCATAGAGCAGTTTGGAAAGGGACCTTGATTCCCAAAATTCATGGAATGGGTTGGAAGGGGACCTTGATTCCCAAAATTCATGGAACGGGTTGGAAGAGGACCTTGATTCTCAAAATTCATGGAATGGGTTGGAAGAGGACCTTGATTCCCAAAATTCATGGAACGGGTTGGAAGAGGACCTTGATTCCCAAAATTCATGGAACGGGTTGGAAGGAGACCCTGATTCCCAAAATTCATGGAACGGGTTGGAAGGGGACCTTGAGGATCGATCCTGATCCCGATATCCCGAGGTGGGAACGCCGGGAATGCCGGAGCACCCCGGGATCCATCCCAAGGAACCGCCCGGAGAGCCTGGAGCGGGGTTGGAATGTGGGAAAACCGAGGCACAATTCCCAAATTTCTCCCCATTCCCGCCCCGTTTGTGCCAGAATCCCTTGGAACGGCCAAAATTCCCAAAAAAATGGCCCAAAAATAGCCGGAATCTGGAAAAATCCGGATTTCTTCCCAGATTCCTGGGCGATTCCCATTTCCCAGGGATGTTTTTGAGATGGGATTTTGTCCCCAATCCCAAACGTGGCTTTCGGGATGAGCCCCAGGATCAGGAGCGGGGACAATCCCTGGCATTCCAGATCTTTAATATTTCCCGGGAAACAACGCCCTGGGATTGGGTTTATTCCCGAAATCCGGGAATTCCGTGGCTCGGCCAAATCCTTTTCCCTCCCACCGATATTCCTGAGCTTTTCCAAGACCGGGATAAGGGGGGGGGTGGAAAAAAAGCCGGAGATGGAAAATCGCCAGGAAAATCCCACGGGAAGGATCCGGTTTGCTCCGGAAGGGCTCGGTGGGAATTCGGGATTCCCTGGAATCGGCTCCTGGGAAAGTTCCAGCTGCTCCCAGCCTAAAAAAGAGGGGGAAAAGTGGGAATTGATTCCCTTTCTTTGGGATAGTTTGGGAATGTTGGGGTGGGGGTAGTGCTCCCCCCAAAAAAACCCCCAGAAATCCTAAATTTTCCTTCTTTTTGGGATGTGGGGTTTGTGGGATACGAGGAGGAAAACTTTGGGAAGAGTGGGAACACCCGGCCAGGCCGCTCCGAGTTAATCATTGGCCGGGAACGGAGCCTCCGGAGCCGGGAAAACCCCGGCAACGGCTGGAAAAGCGGGAACGGCGTGTCCGGGAATAAACAGGGCACGGCTATTTTTAGGATGAGCCGGAGGACGGAGCGGGGCCACGGGAAAGGTGCTGGAATTGCCAAAGGATCGGGATTCGGGGTGGGAGTTTTTCCCGCGGAATTTGGGGTCCGGGATCGGAGCTTTTACCACAGAATTTGGGGTCTGGGATTGGAGCTTATCCCGAGGAATTTGGGGTCTGGGATTGGAGCTTTTCCCACAGAATTTGGGGTCTGGGATTGGAGCTTATCCCGAGGAATTTGGGATCCAGGATTGGAGCTTTTCCCACAGAATTTGGGATCCAGGATCTCCTCCGTGCCGGAGCTTTTCCCGCAGAATTTGGGATCCGGGATTGGAGCTTTTCCCTCAGAATTTGGGATTCGGGACTGGAGCTTTTCCCACAGAATTTGGGATCTGGGATCTCTTCTGTGCCAGAGCTTTTCCTGACACATTCAGGATCTGGGATCAGAGCTTTTCCCACAGAATTTGGGATCTGGGATTGGAGCTTTTCCCACAGAATTTGGGATCTGGGATCTCCTCTGTGCTGGAGCTTTTCCTGCAGCATTTGGGATCCGGGATTGGAGCTTTTCCTGACACATTTGGGGTCTGGGATTGGAGCTTTTCCCACAGAATTTGGGATCCAGAATCTCCTCCATGTCAGAGTTTTTCCTGACACATTTGGGATCCGGGATTGGAGCTTTTCCTGCAGCATTTGGGATCCAGGATTGGAGCTTTTCCCTCAGAATTTGGGATCCGGGATTGGAGCTTTTCCCACAGAATTTGGGATCCAGGATTGGAGCTTTTCCCGCAGAATTTGGGATCTGGGATTGGAGCTTTTCCCACAGAATTTGGGATCTGGGATTGGAGCTTTTCCCACTGAATTTGGGATCTGGGATTGGAGCTTTTCCGACAGAATTTGGGGTCCGGGATCTCTTCTCTGCCGGAATTTTTCCCACAGAATTTGGGATCTGGGATTGGAGTTTTTCCCGCAGAATCTGGGATCTCCTCCGTGCCGGAGCTTTTCCTGACACATTTCAGATCCGGGATGAGATCTTTTCCCGCAGAATTTGGGGTCTGGGATCTCTTCTGTGCCGGAGCTTTTCCCGATATGTTCAAGATCCAGTATTGGAGCTTTTCCCACAGAATTTGGGATCCGGGATTGGAGTTTTACCCACAGAATTTGGGATCCGGGATTGGAGTTTTACCCACAGAATTTGGGATCTGGGATTGGAGCTTTTCCCACAGAATTTGGGATCTGGGATTGGAGCTTTTCCCACTGAATTTGGGATCTGGGATTGGAGCTTTTCCCACAGAATTTCGGATCCGAGGCTGGAGCTTTTCCCACAGAATTTGAGATCTGGGATCTCTTCTGTGCCAGAGCTTTTCCCGACACATTTGGGATCCGGGATTGGAGCTTTTCCCGCAGAATTTGGGATCTGGGATTGGAGCTTTTCCCACAGAATTTGAGATCCGGGATCTCCTCCGTCCTGGAGCTTTTCCCAACACATTTGGGATCCAGGATTGGAGCTTTTCCCACAGGATTTGGGATCCAGGATTGGAGCTTTTCCACAGAATTTGGGATCTGGGATCTCCTCTGTGCTGGAGCTTTTCCCACAGAATTTGGGATCCGGGACTGGAGCTTTTCCCAACACATTTGGGATCCTGACGGGATGCGGGGGTTCCAGGCGAGCGGATTCCCGGGATTTTCAGCATTCCCGGTTTTCCGAGCTCTCCGTGGCCATTCCTGGCTGGAAGAGTGTCCCGTTGTCATGGCGACCCCGGAGCCGGGATAAAAATAGCCCAGCTCCGTTCCGGGGGTTTCCGTTCCCAACTCCAGACGGATCCGGGCAATTCCCGGGAGTCCTCCGGCAGTGCCGGCGGGGCCTGGGGATGGATCCGGCCTTGGGATCCCACCCCGGGGGATTTTGGGATCCATCCCTTCCTCTGTGTCCCAAATCCCTGTCCCCATTTCCGTGTCACCTCTGGCACTGCCGGTGGGAACGGGATCCAGCCCCGAGGATGGGATCCAGCCCAGGGATCTGATCCTGTGGGATCAGCCAGGATCCAGCCCATGGGAACGGGATCCAACCTATGGGAACGGAATCCAGCTCGGAGGATGGGATCCAGCCCAGGGATCTGATCCTGTGGGATCAGCCAGGATCTAGCCCATGGGAATGGGATCCAGGCCATGGGAACAGGATCCAGCCCAGAGGATGGGATCCAGCCCATGGATCTGGGTCTGTAGGATCAGACAGGATCCATGAGAACAAGATCCAGCCCATGGGATCAGGATCCAGGCTATGGGGTCAGGATCCAGGCCAGGGATCTGGGTCTGATCCTGTGGGATGGGAACAGGATCCAACCCATGGATCCAGCCCGGAGGATGGGATCCAGCCCATGGATCTGGGCCTGATCCTGTGGGATCAGCCAGGATCCAGGTCATGGGAATGGGATCCAGGCCATGGATCTGAGTCTGATCCTGTGGGATGGGAACAGGATCCAGCCCATGGGAATGGGATCCAGGCCACGGGATCAGGATCCAACCCATGGGGTCAGGATCCAGCCCACGGGAACAGGATCCAGCCCAGGGATCTGGGTCTGATCCTGTGGGATCAGCCAGGATCCATGGGACCAGGATCCAGCCCATGGGAACAGGATCCAGGCCATGGGGTCAGGATCCAGCCTGGAGGATGGGATCCAGCCCATGGATCTGGGTCTATCCTGTGGCATCAGCCAGGATCCAGCCCATGGGAACGGGATCCAGGCCGTGGGAACAGGGTCCAGTCTGGAGGATGGGATCCAGCCCATGGATCTGGGTCTGATCCTGTGGGATGGGCACAGGATCCATGGGAACAGGATCCAGGCCATGGGGTCAGGATCCAGCCCATGGATCTGGGTCTATCCCATGGGATCAGCCAGGATCCAGCCCATGGGAACAGGATCCAGCCTGGAGGATGGGATCCATCCCAGGGATCCGGGTCTGATCCTGTGGGATCACATCGGAACAAGATCCAGCCCATGGGTACAGGATCCAACCCCTGGGATCAGGATCCAACCCCTGGGATCAGGATCCCGCCTGTGCGATGGGATCCATCCCACAGATCCGGATGTTCCCAGTGGGATCCATCCCACGGATCTGGATGCTCCCGTTGGGATCCATCCCATGGATCTGGATGTTCCCGTTGGGATCCATCCCACGGATCCGGATGTTCCCAGTGGGATCCATCCCACGGATCCAGATGCTCCCGTTGGGATCCATCCCACGGATCCGGATGTTCCCGTTGGGATCCATCCCACGGATCCGGATGTTCCCAGTGGGTTCCATCCCATGGATCCGGATGTTCCCAGTGGGTTCCATCCCATGGATCCGGATGTTCCCAGTGGGCTCCATCCCACGGATCCGGATGTTCCCATTGGGATCCATCCCATGGATCCGGATGCTCCCGTTGGGATCCATCCCATGGATCTGGATGTTCCCAGTGGGATCCATCCCATGGATCCGGATGTTCCCGTTGGGATCCATCCCACGGATCCGGATGTTCCCGTTGGGATGGGACAGAACCGCTCCCGAACTTTCGGCCCTTCCGAGGCCCCGGAGCACCGACACCCCCCGGATCCCCTGGATCCCCCAGATCCCGAGCCCGGCCGTGTTTTCCCGGCCCTTCCCCGCTCCGACGGCCGCGATTCCCACGGCGGGGCCACGATTCCCGGGGAACGGCGCCACGTGATCCGCTCGGAGCCTCTTCCCTCCCCTCGGGATCCTCTCGGGATCCTCTCGGGATTCCTGTGGGATTCCCGCGGGATTCCCGTGGGATCCCGCCACTCCCAGCCCAGCTGCCGCCTTTTTCCAAAACATCTCCGTCACTCCCAGCAGCGGGAATCCCCCGGGAAGCTCTGGGAGCCGCTTTTCCCACCCCGTGGAGCCGCTTTTCCCGCCCCCTGAATTCCCGATATTTATCCCAGAGCGGGATTTGAGGTCGTTCTCCAGGATTTAAACATCGATCGAGGCCGTTCCTGGCGCCGCTCATCCCGAAATCCTTCCGCTCATCCCGAAATCCTTCTGCTGATCCCAAAATCCGTCTACTGATCCCAAAATCCCTCTGCTCATCCCGAAATCCTTCCGCTCATCCCGAAATCCTTCTGCTGATCCCAAAATCCGTCTACTGATCCCAAAATCCCTCTGCTCATCCCGAAATCCTTCCGCTCATCCCGAAATCCTTCTGCTGATCCCAAAATCCGTCTACTGATCCCAAAATCCCTCTGCTCAT
>VZTA01024058.1:611577-753291 GCA_013398855.1 Mohoua ochrocephala | reverse complement strand
CTTTACAAAAAAAAAAAAAAAAAAAAAAAAGGACAAAAAAAAAGGTGTTTTCAGTCACAGAAGAACTTTTTTGTTTTTTATTATTTTCTATTGAGCTATAGTGTCTACTGCAGCATTAAAATTCTCTCCCAGTGCTGCATGTCACAAGCTATATTTTACAAAGCTTCTTTACCTTTATCAAAGAAAACTCTTCCAACTTTGAAGGTCCTGAATGCAGATATCTGCACACGTTGACTCGTGCTGTCAGCACAGGATTAATCAAGGCTGTCACACATCCAGCCATAAAACCTTTAATATTTTTAAAAGGTTTGAAGCCGCTCTATTTATCGCATCCATCAGGGAGAACAAACTGTTAAACTGCTGTATCAGTAGGAAATAGTTTTAGTTGTTGCAGAGTAAGGCAGAGCAGATCCCCAAATGCCAGCTAGTTAGGGAAAAAAAAAAAAACTTTAGATATTAGAGAGATGCTGCTCTTTGAATCTTCCACAAATATTTCCCCTCCCATACCCACATCTGCAAATCACAGTGTATTCGGTGGAATTTGCACACAGAGCCTGGTTCATGAATAGGTTCCTCTAAACAGGCAATAAAAAGGGTAGCGTGGCCTTTCCTCTGCTGGCAAATACCTCCTTCCTCAAGAAAAATCCCATTGTTGACTCTGTCACTGCAGGACCTTCATTTTGACACAAGGCTCCTGAAATCGTGCACGTGGCATCAGAAATCAGCTGGTGTTTGTAGCAGCCTCTGCCCGACCCAAGCACAATGCAAAAAATTTGTAATTTATTTTTAATGTTTTTCTGGAGTAGCCACATTTTCAGCCTTTTCAGTTTCTCTCAGATTTCAACCCAGAGGTGGAAAAACTCTTTCGGAGTTTTCACGTTGCATTTGGGTAATCGCAAACCCCCAACCAGCGGTGATGGTTTTCAAACCTAATTTGAAATTCTCGAGGCTGCAAAGTTCAGTTGGAAGTGCCACCGAGACAGATGCTGCTTTCCCCTGAATTCTGCACTTCTAGCTTTGCTGGAGATTTGAAAAAGTCTCTGAGAAATGGTGGGGAAGAAATAAAAGTTAATGGCTCCTTTTCATCTTCCAAACAGGTTTGAGCGTGGAGGAAGTTTGGATAAGTTTAGTTTTCCTTGTGTATATTCCTTTGCACACACAAATGTGCATGTCCATGCTTAGAAACGTGTAGCACACAGTAAGATACAGGAAAATGCTGCTTATCCACAAGCATTGATTTTCTGTCCGGAGAATAACCATGCTGAGATCACATATGGATCTGGACGGCCCTTATCACATACACTGATCCCTGTCCAAGCATGCTCCTGCTGGAACAATGGGCTTTGTTCTGCTCAGCTGAAGATGTTTGGGAAGGCACAGGCAGAATCTGACCAGGGAAAAGCTGGTGTTGGGGCCATGGCAGCTTTTTGCAAATCTCCAGGAGGAGTTATGATCATACTGATATAAAAGGCAAGGTGTGTGCGCTGAGACTCAGCAGCAGACTGTACTTCGATGGTCCTTTTCATGGTTTTCAGTGTTTGGGGAGTTGTAAGGGGGAAGATCCTGAGGGATCTTCGGCATCCCTGGATTGCTGCTGGACCATTTCCCTCCTTATGGCCGCTGTCAGAGCCGAGGCCGCTCCACGCTGCGTAAGCCGAGCACCCACCTGATTGTGCGTGGCTACAACACTTGCTTCTCCGTTCTCCCATCTGCCTTCCTTACAGCTGAAGCACTACAAAGGCTAAATTATCAAAAAGGTGTCCCAATAATGATGGCAATTATATGATTAATTAGGCATGGAAGCGCAGTTGCTTAAAAATTTTCAACAGTTGGCGCTTAATAGCAAAGAAACCATTGTGCAACTAACTTAGCCCCCCCTCGAAATGCTCAGGTGAATCTGAGGGCAGGTGAGTCCATTTAAGTCTGGAATTGCAGAGTCACTGTAATTAGTTCCTTAATTGTGTGCCCAAACTTGTTTGATGCACTTAGCGTGCATCTATAATTAATGATGATTTATTGAAAAGCACTCTTACTGTAAATGCTTTCCTTATCATTTCCTAAAAATCAAATTGTTGAAGGAAAGATTGGAATCTGATTTAATATGTAGGGATAGAATTAGAATTTCTTCTTGGGTTTTTTACTAGATTAGAACTGATAAGCCTGAAAATTACCTGTGTACAGACCCATATGTAGGAATGGACCTAATTGTGTAAAATTGTAAAATTTACTCGAGTAAAAGTTGAGCTGAGCGCTCTCTGCTTTTTAAATACAAAGAGTGGTGTTGGGTTGTGGCAACATGAACTGAGTTTGCATTTCCTCAGGAGTAAGTCCGTGGTGCAGCTACAAGGGACCCTTGGAGCGAGCATCCACGTTCCAGTGGTACCTGCATTCCACACTCCTGCTACTTTCAGTGTTCCTTCTTTTCAGTGTTTCCTTTTCCCGTGATGGGCAAATCTAATTTCTTGGATGTTTCAGACAGGTTCGGGAAGCAAATGATGGAAGAAAATTCATCATCGATTTCCTCGGGTTTCCTAATAATCTTTGCACTATTACCTCTTTCCTTCCTATTTTTTACTTAGCACAGATCTGTCACTGCTCCTTTTTCATCTCACTGTTTCCAGGCTTTGGTTTCCTGCCTTGCTTTTCTTGATGAGCTCAACGCTGCTTCCCCTGATCTTCCGTTCATCTTTGTTTTCCCTGACACGCGCAGATCCCGGATTCGTTCTGGCATTCAGATCCCTCCTCATTTCCTTTCTATCTTTTAACAGTCTTCTCTCATCTCTTCAGATATGACTTCCAAGCTGTCTGGCGGCTTCTTCTCCCAACTACCTCGTAGTACAAGGGAAAACAACGTGTGCTGCGTGGCAGGTCCAGTGGGGGAAAGCAGAGCAGATCTGTGTACAGCAGATTGCCTTGAGTTTTTGGGTTTCAAATAGTGGTTTAAATGAAAATGGATTTCATTGCTTGAAAATACACGTAATCAAAGAAATACTTTAATCATCTGGAAAGTACTACCCAGTGAATTTAAATATGTCGTGTGTAGGCTACTTGCTGCCTATTATTCTAATATTCTAATTCAATTTTCTGCCTCTTATTCCTACCAGATTTTTCTCCATGTTATTTTAAAAGCTGATTTTCTAGATACGAGCTGTGGAAGGAAAATTAAAATGTAAATGATGACAACAAGGAATCTGGAAGATGACTTAGGTCCTAATTTTTCATCCTTTAATATTTGGGTAAACAGATCAAGAACCTCACTGGTTTCAGAGCAGTTTCATGTGGAAACACGTATAGAGCAAGACTGGTGCTTTAATCACCACCAGAATCCAAATCAGTCTGAAAAAGTAAAAATCAATTAACTGTCTCCCTTTTTTTCTGGCTACACCAGGGCGAGCTGCAATAACTCTTTTCCTTTTAGCCCAATTAGGCCCTGCAGAGCGCAGGGATTTGGGGACAGCGGTTGACTGGGTACATAAAAATCAGTGCAAAACGTACCAGCAGTAATCCCTCACATCTCCAGAGCACGTCACAGACATTAATGAATTGTCACAGAAATGGTGTAACACAGACGAGTGTCTTGGTCCTCGTTGAGAGATGGAGAAAGTGGGTAACGAGGATAAATCACTTTTCCTGGGCCCCCAAACAGCTGACGGAAGGGAAGGATTTGTAAAGGAAGAATTTCCGGCCAAACACACGGAAAGGCTGAGATTTTGTACTGTCTCTTGTACAAAATATTGCCAGAGGTGGGTAAATACCATCCCTTTACCCCAAACTTTCCCTCCCTTTGGCAAGTTTTATTGCACCTTGCTCTCAGGGCTGTTTCTGCAAGGCCTGTGCGCAATAGGTTGGGGTTGAGTGTAAAGGTCAAAAATTGTATCTTGGAAAATGGTATTTTTTTTGAATTTCCCAGCCTGATGAGTCATTCATTGCTATGACATATCGTGTCTGCTTTTGTTAGTCATGTCAGATTAGACTCAGTGAGCGAGAATGATCCTGCCTCTTCCAGGCTGCCTGATTTCCTGAAAAAACTTAAATTGAGAGCGACACTAAAGTGCAAAAGAGTGATCTGAGGGAATGCAGTTAGTTTGCTTCAGATCTCGTTTCTTCTGTACGTTGGATTGACATGAATGTTTTTCTTCATAACCCGCAGTTCACAACCAGCTGAGTTCTCTGAGATGATGCACTTTACAAAAGTGACACTATTTTATTGAATTAAGTAAACAATTTGTCACTGCTGGAACTCGGTGTTAGTAATTTATTACAAATTACATCAGTATTTCACAATACAGGACAAGTGAGTCGGGTGAAACACATCAAGCTAATTCTGAATTTCAGGATAACGGATGAAGCCTTTGTTAGATTAAAATATGATGTATTATCTTAAGCCATTTAGCTGGGCCAGGACCGAAATTTAAATATTTCTGTAATAACCTAAGTCTTAATTTAAAAAACAAGCATACGTTTGCATTAGTACTTCCAGTGAGTGTGTGGCATTGTTTTCTGATGATCAAATCCATGAAGAAGCTTTTTATTCTGTGCTCTTCATCAGAGGGTCTGGAATTTTTTTTAAAAAAAGCGTGGATGTGGCACTGAGGGATGTGGTTTAGTGGTGGCCTTGACATCAAAGCTGGCATCAAAGTGGTTGTAAACTTATACCTGTGACCATGAGCTCTACCTTGCTGTAGTTGTGCATCATCTGCAAATCTGCATTTTGAAGTTTTGAAATTACCAAACTGTAACATCTTAGTGGGAAAGGAAATGGTTTTTTTCCAACCACAGAAAAAAAAAAAAGTAGGAGTTTTGAAAATGTTACCAGGTGATCAAAAAGCTGAAGCTGGGAATATTTTCATTAACTGAAAAGGAAAATAAAATTTTAGAAAGAAAGAAGTCAGCTGAAGGAAAGGCAAACTTTCAAGCAAGTTTGATAAGAATTTGTATTTGTGTCTAAATAATAAGTAAATTGAAATCAGAGATAAGGAGTTTACAAGGTCAGTATAAGTGATGATGATGATTATTTCCAAAACTGGTTGATAAATTAATTGAAAATTACTTTTCCCTTAAAAGTGATGTTTTAACAAATCTCTTGATTTTCTGGTTTCAAAAAACTGCCTTCTGAATTTCCGAATATTCCGTTTACTGTCTTGGTGAGGAGTTCATGTGTCAGATTAACAATTAATCTGAGAGGCATTTGTCAAGAGGGCTGATGGTGGCTTCCTGATGGCATTGCTTGTTGTCACACAGCAAACCTGAGGGATGTCCTCCTGGTCACTTTGAGGTTTCTGCCCCTTGTAGCTCGACTAGCAGCACGAGTTCCAGAAGAAAAATCAATTCATGAACTGTTTAATTTGAGGTATTGCCTAAAGTTGCTTTTGAAAATGGTTGTTAGTCACCTCTGTCACGTCGATGCTTTTCAAAATCGTATTTCCTGCCCAATTTCTCACTTTGTCAGGCCGCAGTAATTAAGGTTTAGTGGGCAGAATTTAAGCCAGAAAGGAATTGCTGTGCAAATCGTGCATGTGGGCACTGGGGAATAAATTTAGCGGCCTCCTAGCTGTAAATATTTTATCACTTTATGTGTGAGATGATGACCGTGCTAGGCAAAGGGAGCTGGAGATGGGGCTGAAGGTGAAGGCGTGGCTCTCTGCTGAGGGTGTCTGAGCACTGGGGTGCAGTGGTGGCTCTGCTGATCAATATCTGGCCACTGGCTTCATTTATATTCACCAGGCCTGGGAAATGAAGGAGAACTTGTGATAGGTCACTGGATAAGGGATGAAGATTCTCTCTGGAAAGACCCAGCACTGGTCCTAGCATGGATTTTTCCTTTCTCTCCCTGTCCTAGGGGAGTTAGAAGTGATGCCTTGGTGTGCAGAACACAGGGAGGAGGTTCCAGTGGCTGTGGGGAGTTGTACTGAAGCCTGAGGATGAGCAGGGGGCAGCCAGCCCTGCGCCCCTCACCTGGTCTGTCACAGAGTATCCTCTGTGTGTGCTGTCAGGAACACGTCTGAGTGAACAGTGGTTAGGAAATAACTCTCTGAAAGTCGTTCTTCTGAAAATTTTCCTGCTCTGCAAACGAGACGAGGAGCAGATGCAGAAATCGTCAAGCCCTGGGCTCACAGGAGGCACCAGTGCTTCAGGTGGCTTCGATCAGGTGCTTGGTCTGTCTTCTGGCACAGGAGAGGAATCCAAAGCCTGTGCTGTACTTGGGGTGCAAATTCTCTGCTGGGTAGCTCCAGTGTTATTTAGGGAGCTGGATAAAAGCTAAGGATTATGTATCTGGATTTTAGTGTGCTTATAGTCGGAGCTCTAGTTCAGATAAATCTCTAATTAAAGCCCAAGGATGAAAGCACTCCTCCAGGAAGGTATTACACTGTTAATTCTGTTCCTTGCTCAGTTGCATGAGAGAGATGATAGATTGAGCTACCAGATAGTTTATACTTGTGGCATATGGGTTGTTTGTTTTTTGCAGCTGAGCAGCGTGGCAGCTCTGGGCTTGCCGCTGTGCCGAGTGTTATAGATTGCATTCACGATTCCTCCATCATTCCCCATTTGCATGGACATTTTAGTGCCTCTGGACCTTTGCAGAATTATCTCCCAGGATTATTAATCAAGTCCCAAAACATTAACACATCCAATCAAGTTAATTGAAAGAGATAGGTTTTATTAAAAAGAAATCTAGCGAGGCCTGTAGCCTATATAATAAGAATGTTCTATAGAATCTGATGCACAAGAAAAACCCCTTATGTGTGATACAAAGCAACTGGAGCAAAAATAGCTGCTACAACAGAGATCTTGCTGCGTTTGGCTAACCTGTGGCTTTACAGCAAATAGCAAGGAATGTCTTGAATAGTTTAATTTCCCCCTCATTTAAAGCATAAGTTCTGTGTACAATGCAAAGTTACGTAATGCTATCCGTAGGGCATGTTTCCAGCAGTTTGCAGGGGCTTCACTTTTTATTTATCCAGTTTGTGTGTCTCCAGCATGAAGGGATGGCTGGGGTGGCTGCATTAATGAAGTAGAACATCCATCCCAGCGACTCAGGCAAAGCCAGCAAATTTATTCACCATACATTTGCCAGTTGAAGTGTGGGTAATACGACGACATCTCTTTGTGCTGGGATCGCAGCAGTGGTGTGGCTGTGGAGGCAGTGCCCTCGTTGTCCCCCTGGTTGTGTGTGCTGATTCAATTCACAGCTCTGTTTTCCCCGTGCGCCAACCGCCCCCCGGGGCAACGCGTCCCAACATCTGATGGAGATAAAAGGTCTGGAGCAGTGATAAGTCCTGAACCACACGCGTGGTGGGCACGTTCGTTTGAGGGGAGCAGATGAAATCTAATCCCCAGTGAATGCCTGAAATGTATATAGTGTAGGCATGGAAGCCTCAGTACCAGATTGGATCTAATGATTTACTTCTGCTGTGTGAGTTTACGTGGTGATGCAGATGGAGCAGTGAGACTACAAGGAAGAAGTTGTTTGAATTGGTGGCTGTGGGTGTAGTAACTGAAGTAGTGTTACCTGAAGTTTCCCTCCACATCTGCAGTTGTATACTGGACTGAACTGGTGAATCATTTGTGCTGGGCCCCTGTATCTCATTTCCTTTCTTGAAGTCTTACCAAAGATGCCACAATTTTGCCACAGTGTAGCTGGAGACATTTGTGTGGAAGATGGAGAGAAAGCGGAGAAAATGTGTGTTACTGGTCTAGACTTGTTATTATGTTCTACCAAGGAGACCCTATGAAGACCCTGACCAAAACCCATCTTGTTCCAAAACCATTGTAAGTGACGTAAGAAGTTGTGAAGCACCAGTGTAGGAAACATCCTTAACCCTTTCTGCACCGTCTTGCATTATTAATGCCAGAAAGACATTACAAGATGGTTTTTTAGCCTTGTGCTGTTTCCTGTTCAAGTATGATTACTTAATTCTCTGATTTCTCATCTAGTAATGCCCTGTCATGGTGAATGCAAAGAAATACTACATCTAAAGCTTTTTTTGTTTGTTTTTACCACCTACTTATGTCCATTCCTTTACCTTTTAAACTTCACACTCAGAAATCTAAATTTGGGACCCAAATGAGCTGGAACTATACCTTTAAAAAAAAAGAAAGAAAGAAAGCCCCAAACCTTTATTAAAGTTACCCTGGCGTTGCTGTGTCAGCATTGGTGTGATTAACCTGCCACACAAATGTGGGTGCTATAAAATGAACCTGCTCCAAGGCAGCTTTGATTTGCATGCTCAACACTTTCCAAGTGTTGCATTCATAAATCAGTAGGGGTTTTTTTGTGTGTGTCTCTTCTGGGTAAGTGTTTTTCCTTCATTCTCCCCTCCGTCCTGCAGCCCAGCCAGTATATCATGGCCAGAGGAGACCTGACCAGCATGAAGATTTAAAGACTGATTTTAATTCTTAGGTACAACCTATTGCCCAAGCTTGCTAAAATAAATATACTTAATATTAATAGCTTGTGGGAAGATAATAAAGAAAAAAAAAAAAAAGAAAAAGGAGAAAGTGACCTGCCAGTGTTATGCCTTAGGTTTTAACTTCTATATTTCTCAAACCCTGCCCTGCCTGGTGTGTGACTCTGCAGTTCCTTGTGGCCTGGGAGCTGCTGTTCTCTCCTGCTGCTCACACACAACAAACCTCTGCAGGCTTCCACTCCAAGGACACCAGGCCCAAAATGTGTCAACTCAAAGCCTCTAAAGGGGGGAAAACTTGGGGTAATTCCATCCTGAAACTGAGGTTATAATTGGAGAATTAACCCTGATATGCAAATGAACCAAACTTATCAAAGTGTGAAGAACCTGTGACCCAGGGTCCATCTGGGGTGGAGCCTCTGGACTGCCTAGGGTGAGCCTTTGAAGGCCTTCAAATAAACACCTCCTTTTATTCTCTTATTCTTGTTTGGTCTCTGTGTTTTAGGTGGCCACGTAAGGCATCAAGTGCATTATCAGGAAATGCAGTATTTCAGCAGGTACCTGTTTCTGCCCATTGCAGCATGTTGCATCTGAGTTCATATAAACAGAACCATTAGCAGAATATTCCTAAGTCCTCTTTTATTTGCAGTTTTGCATTTCTTTCAGAGGAGCTGAGCTGTTGCTGTTTCAAGCAAACATTGTCCCAGGTCTTTCCCTTCCAGATCATTCTGTTTTCCTGGGAGTGCCTTGCTGGGGTGCTGCATTTCTCAGCAAACAGTCCTGGTTGTTTGTGGTGGGGAGCACAGCTGGCTCTGCCCAAACATTATTGATGCCAAGTTCATTTAAATTGCATGAAGTTAATTGACTCCTTTGTTGTGGAGTGGGATTTCACCCTTCCCTTATCACAGTGCAATGTCCTCCTTTGATGATACTGATTAATAGATTTTACAGTTCCTGCAGATAAACTTTATAAGCAGAGTGGTGGCATCTTAAGGAGAGTAAGAAGATATTTTGGGAGAGGCTGATCTGAAGCAATAGTGCATTTTTCCTATCGATTTTCCTATAGTTTATCCATACTGACTGCAAGTGTAGGAACCATGGTGTGGGAACACTGTGACAATAACCTGGGTCCAGATTCCTCAGCGGAGATTTTTGGACTGACAAGATCAAGTTCCAGGCCAAAGGATCTGGAAAACAATATTTTGTGGGCTCCGTGTCCTGTACAGACTCCAGACTTTAAAGGTGGCTTTAAATGTAAGAAATTCGAGTTATCATCTTCCCTCCAGCTCCTGAACTACCTAAGGAAAGACTTTGGGAATTGGCTGGATTTTGATAGCTACAGGTCTGATTCTCTTCAGGCTCTTCTGAAGGGGAGGAGACAGAGAATGCATCACATTCTATCTCTCTATCTACATATAAATATACTTTCTTACTTAGAGCATTGTTTCAGAGCAGACAGGAGAAAACAAACTAGGTAAGGTGGCCTAATTAGGCTTGAAACAGGAAAAGGAGAATATGAAGTTTATTTCATTTTTGTCTTTCACAGTTTTCCTTTGCTTTTTCTCCCTTAATTTTTCACAATGAACGTTGCCCCACATGACCTGCAGCTCTGCATATCCATACAGAAAGTGCTACATGGGAAATATTCAAGTGGTGCCAATATTTATTGCACCAAAGGTACGGATTTGCTTTGTTGGATTTTTTTGTGTGCGCGCGTGTGGTTGTTCTTCTAATATTACTGTCTTGTCTCCAGGCAAGAAAGCAATTCTCTCTTTGCCTCAGAAACATGTGGTATAACCTCATGTCTCACTGGCAGGGGATTTAAAACAGCCACTATAATTTACATGATAATTGTGTCATATTTTTTTTACTTCCCGTGCAAGTTCCTCCTCGTTTGAGATTGTTCTGTCCTTCAGCAAATAGTGCACTTACTGTTGGCTCTGCAGGGAGCTCTTGGCAATCTTGAGTCAGAAATATAATGGAAAAATGGCTCACCTGATGATTTCAAGGGGATTACAGATTTAGGGAAAATAATCTGGTGGATGAGAAAGGGAGGAGAGTTCCACCAAGCACTGCTGGAGCAGAACCAATATTGAACTCTGTCATTGTTGGCTTGCCTGTCTTTCAGAACATCTTTTTTCACAGTGCTGCAGAGGGTGAGAGGCAAGGAGGCTGGAGGGATGTTTGGGATCGCCTGAGAGGGAAGGAGGCTGGAGGGATGTTTGGGAGGATTGCCTGAGAGGGAAGGAGGCTGGAGAGATGTTTGGGAGGATTGCCTGAGAGGGAAGGAGGCTGGAGAGATGTTTGGGATTGCCTGAGAGGGAAGGAGGCTGGAGAGATGTTTGGGATTGCCTGAGAGGGAAGGAGGCTGGAGAGATGTTTGGAATTGCCTGAGAGGGAAGGAGGCTGGAGAGATGTTTGGGATTGCCTGAGAGGGAAGGAGGCTGGAGGGATGTTTGGGATTGCCTGAGAGGGAAGGAGGCTGGAGAGATGTTTGGGATTGCCTGAGAGGGAAGGGGGCTGGAGGGACATATGGGATGCCCCTGGTGTGAAGGTGCACAGACAAACTGAGGTATCACCTGGGCTCTCAGCAGGCTGCCAGCACTTTTCCCATCCCAAGTCCATCTTGCTCCAGGCTTTAGGGGGAATTGCCAGGTTAAAGGGGAGCGCTCCCAGCTCAGCCTGAATGATGTTTTTCCCAAGTTCAGCCTTGAGAAGGTGCTCCATGTTTACACCACACGAAGCTGGCTGAGAGCTGAGCACTTGTCCTGGCTGCAGAGATCGATCGCTCCGGCCTGTGCACGGCTCCACTCTTTGCCATCCAGCTTGTCCCCTTTGAAATACAAATGATAGGAATTAGGATATTAGCAGGAGAGCGCAGGATGTAATTGTACGTTGACTGAAATGTTTCTGATGGATGGACCCAGCGAGGTGACATCTCTTATTTATGGAGAGGAGAGCACAGGTAGTTGATAGATTTGACAAGAGCACAGTGGCAAAACAAAATAACACTGAGGCAGAATGAGAATATATTTGCTAATGGCCTCCCTCGCAGCTGTATACACTGATTTAATCTCTCCAAAGCACTCTGTTGTTTATGAGGCCTGTGGGTACAATTTTATGCCTGACTGAAGAGGTTGCTAATAGCTGCCATATTTGTGTTTAAGGACCTGCAAAGGATTAAGCTAAGTATTTTAAAGCAATGAGCCATAATAAAGTAATAATATATTGAAAATAATAAACAGTCCTTTTTTTTTTTTTCAATAATTGGCTGCAAAACTGGTGAACTTTAAATGACAAAACTACTAATTATAAATGCAATTGCTAATCATATATTCATTGGGGAATGCAAATTAAAACCACGGCATAAAGTCTCTAAGGCAGGGACAACAAGGCAGAGAGCAGAACAGCAGGCACCTTTAAAAAAACCATGAAACCCCCAAAAAACCTCATAAGGGAACTCAAAACATTCCTGTAGGAACAAGTTGTGGTGGTTACTTAGGATTGCTTTGTCCAGGACAAAGCTGTTGCATGAGGGGAGAATTTTCTGTTTTCGAGTCCCCAGGTGTGAGTCCCACGTGGGGACCTGTTGTGCCTCAGTCAGAATGAAATCATCTCCAACCCACATTTAGTCCTGGAGCACTGGAGGTTTCCTTTTCCCATTTTTGAAGGCTGATACTCTTCCATCCCAATAACTTTATTCCCTTCCCTTCTCTAGGAGCTGCAGTTCTTGTGGTTGCCATCCTTCAAAGCACAGCAGCACAATCAGGGTTTCCTCTCTTCTTGAATGTCCTTTTGAATAGACCAGGTCTGGTAGAGGGAATCTGAATAGATGACAAAAGAAAGAGGTTCCTGAAAGCCTCAGTGCTGAGTTATTTTGTGCTTTTCTTACCAAAATGTGCCTGGTTGGAGCCTATCAGGGTCTAGACTCCGTAGCCTCACTGCCTCCTTCCCGCCTCGGTGTGGGGCAAGATCGCAGGCTACGAGGTACTGCAGGAAACCCCTTTATAGACAGACCATTTCTGGGTGTGAATGTGTGTTGTGTCCCTGAATGCAGTGTAAATCCAGTGTAACTGCATGCTGGTGCACAGAAATACAGGTACAGAAGCTCTAAGAGAGGCTGGCTCAGCAGAGACCCTGCTGGAGGGTGCAGAACATTCCTGGAGCTGAGGGAGCCGACCCACACGCTGCCTGCACTGCTGCTCACATAATAAACATTTCACACAGCCTATTGATAAAATCTTAGTCTGAACCTACCCCTCAGAAGTGCAATTTGAGTTTTGCGGGTCAGGAAGTGACTTCAAGGTCTGAAGAACTCATGAAGATGCTGAGGATAAGCCACGATCACCACCCACACGTTCAAGGGCAGGAGCCTTTCTCAGGCCACTTCTAAGCCAAAGTCATCATCTCCATCTCTGTGCCACCTGCCCAGCCCCAGCTTGATAACAGAGCAGCTGATACCATTGATTGCAGTTCAGTGTTCTGCACGAAATAAATTTGATGGCCCCGAGTTTGAGAAAATCCTGCCTCTCCCTAAATCCGTGTGTGTGGATATTCCCATGCAGTCCCAGCAGTTGCTGTGGTTCTGTGGCTTTGGGGCAGGGGGGTCTCACCATGATTTCAGGTGGTGTTAAAAGGAGACAGAGCAAACTCTCCCACTGCTGTTCCTTGTTGAAGGCAGTGCTGGCTCAGCAGCACCTGAAATCCCTGCTGGATTCTCTGTGGGACTTGCACAGCTGAAGGTGTTGCAGGGCCCTGTGTGTGACAGGATGAAAAATGTGGAGGCATTTCTGGATCTGAGTCTCCACTAGGAATATTTGGCTTCCAGCAGAAGCTGCATAGATGGCTGCACAGGCATATTTCCCTTTCTTGATGAATGTATAAAATATATATGTCTGTTAATTTGCTCTTAGGAGCCCTCAGGTTCCCATTAATGACTTGTGTCCCTCAAGGACCTGGCAATGCCAGGTTTATCTAGAGATGCCAGGTAATAGCCTAAGGACAAGCCAGCACCTCACACGGTTAATGCCCTACAGGAGATCATGGGGATGGATATTAACAGTCCAAGTGTCTTGACAGGTCACCGAGTGGCTCCTCCTGTGCAGCCCCAAGTGCAGCTTCTCCCAGCCCAGCAGCCAAGGAAGACAGATCTACCTGTAGTGAAAAGCTCTGGGTGTTACAGGGAGCTGACAGTGTTGAGCTCCCTTGAAAAATGGATTACATACTTAGACACTTGTGTATCAGTTTTGGGTCCTTGCCTTAAATATCTACATCAGAAATCCTTCTGAATAAAAAAAAAGCATTTTCCAAGTAAGACGTAGTTGGAAGCGATAATTTTTGTTAGGATTCCTATAGATTCTATTTTGATTTCATTTTCTTATTTCTCTGGAATCACCAGACTGGGTTACTTGTGCCTTTGTGGCTAAAAAGTATTGAAACCCCATCTGGTTTAAATGAAGGTTGGACAACTTTTAGAAGATGTGGTCAGAAGGCAGGACCGATGCAGAGGTACCACTTCCAGCACAATTTAATGCAGGAGATTTTGTGAGGTGGTGGTGAAGACCTGTCTGGAAGATGTTTCCAGTGTGGCCCCTGTGTACCTGATCAGGATTGTGCAGAGCAGAGGCCTCTGGCTCATCCCAGTCTCCATGGGAAGGAGGACAGGAGCCAGATGGAGCTGGAGGCTGGCAGCCAGCAACACAGGATTGCAGAAAGTTAATTTTTCAGTGACCACAAGAGAAACACAATTTGTTGTTGTTGTTTTTTTGTTAATTTGTTAGTGTTACAGTTTAGCCTTCAGAGAAGCAAACCAGTGGATTTGTTTGGCTACAAAGCTCATTAGTGTAGCTCCACTGCACTCGACTGCTGGAGAATTTCAGACCAAAACAAAGCAAGTGAAGAAAAAGAAACAGCAAATCTGTGAACATCGTAACTCATTAAAAGACAATTTATGGACAGTGAAGGAGCTGAAGCCCTTTTTATTGAATAAATTATTATAATTGAAATTATTCAGGCCTGTCTAAATTATGGAAGATGTTACCAGGTTGGTGTCTCAAGCCATTTCGCATAGTTCATGTGCAGTGGTCTTCTGAGCCCCTCTGAGATCTCTTACATTGAGCTAAACTGTTGGCTGCTTCTTTGTAAACATTTTCAGCCTTTCCACAAGAACATCCCCTTGCTGCAGCTTGTGAGAAGGGTCTCTCTCAAAGTGACACGTGGTGAAGGAGTCAGCGCAGGGTTTGGTGGCCGTGGCTCTCCAGACTGACTGGAGGAGGAGGCCTCTGGAAAAGACTCCTCTGAGCAGAAGCTGGGCTTTCCTGGGTGCTGTTTTGGTTCTGAGGAGTGATTCCCTGCAGGGATAGAGCATTTATCCGTCTTTCATCTCATCAGGGTCAGGTGTGGATGTCACTCCTTTAGCTCCTCTGGCACTGAAACTGCCCCCAGCCCAAACAGGTGTAGGAGCTCCCTGAATGCAGCGGGGAGAGGCGTTCCTGAGATGTCACAACCTTCCAATCGTGGCAGGGCTGATCTGTGGGATCCATTGCATCCCTGGGGGCTGTGGAGGTGGTGCAGGGTCTAGAGGGGAAGTGTTGAGGAGTGGTCACTTGGCCGTGGTCACTTGGCTTGTTCAGCCAGGAGGAGAGGGGGCTGAGGGGAGACCTCACTGGGGTCTGCAGGAGAGGGGCAGGGGCTTCCCTGCAGAGGGTGGTGGGGCACTGAACACAGGTGATAACAGTTGTACACAGATGATAAAGACACAGGTGATAACAGTTGTACACAGGTGATAACAGTTGCACACAGGTGATAACAATTGTACAGGTGATAAGGACACAATCGTGCATCATTTGTGAGCCCAGCCACTGAGCCAGGTGTGTGTGGTCACCATCATCTTGCTGGGGCTGGCAACAGCCTTGTTCAGGGGGGTCTGTGGCTGCTGCGGGTCCTCAGCCCTACCTGAGCAGCTCCCAGTCCTTCTGAGGGTGCTCAGCTGGAGCACATTTGAGAAGGAGGGGCTTTCCCAGCTCCCCCTCAAATGCTGCCTTGGTTGGGGATGTGTTGTGTGGAGGGACAGTTGGGCTGCTGCTGGAATATTTGGGGTCACAATGGGTGTTTTTCCCCCCTTCTTCTCTGTCTGAGTTACTGAACAATTTGGATGCTGTAAGTGGGAGCAACTCTGCAGTGTGAAAAGGTACTTCTTTTTATTTAAATTGTCTGTTTTCTTGGAGCACAGTGATATAGAAATGCTGTGTTGTATAAAACAAGAGCAGATGTGTGCTTCTGCTGGTTTGGAGGCGCTGTGGAAGTATTTGCATAGAGACTTACATGAGTTAGCTCAGTGACAAAGGTATTTGTAAGCAGCAGTTCAGCTGCTTTAGGTGTTTTTAAGATTTGAATCCCTGAATTTTAACTGGCTTCCTTACCCCTGTGGGTAGGGCCAGGGCTGAGGGTCAGTTGGGAATAACTTCTTTGTTCTGTAATGCATAAAGGTGCAGTAAATGTGCTTGGCTGCAGTGGTGGGAGAGCTGAGAGTTGAAGCTCAGAGTTCTGAAAGTAGGATTAAAGTTGCTCTGTGTTTTTGTAGTCTGTACAGCTCTGATTTTTTCCCTGTTCCAGGTTATTCTGTACATTTTACGTGTGTGAGGTCTTGCACTGTGTGTTTTTTGAACGAGAGCATGTGTTCATCATGTCATTGGCTTTGGGGGTCAGCATGGGGAGTTTCTCTCTGGACTGCTGGGTTTTTTGGCTCCTGCTTTTGCTTTGCATCACCTCCCTGTGGAGGTTTGGAATTCCTAAGAACACGGATCTGGATGTCACCAAACTGTTCCTCTGTGCCCCAGCTGTGCCATTTAATTTTGCTGTGGTTGTTTCAGGGATGCTTAGCAAATTTGCAGGCAGAGGTGGTGGGAGTGCCACAGAGAAGGTGGGTTTAATAACCACTTGTAGAGAAGACAAAAGCAGCTCCGGTGACATCCCTGGCAATTCCCACCTTGGTTATTGCTGACAGACGGCACAGGGATAAAAACAAGGCTGGCACTAATGTACAACCGATGGTGGTGTCCCCGAGGAAGTGTCACCAATTAGCGGGAAAGCTGCTGCAGTTATCAGCTCAGACAAGATTTGGCCATGGAAAGTACGAGGTTTTAAGATGAACCTATGACTCCTTTCCCTAAATGCTTTTTTTTATCCAAACACGTGTGGAGATTGGTGAGAGAATGAGGGAGCTGCTTGGTTGGCTCTTGTGGCCTGGCAAAGCACTTTGCTGCTCTGGGAGCAGCTGGGAAGGAGTTAGCACATTGCTGTGGTGAAAACAAATCCGTTCGTTTATACATGTATTGTAGAAATATAAAATTACATCTATAAAATCCCCCTATTTCCCACGTTATGGATAATTATCTATATTTTTACGTATAATGAGCTTGAACGACGAAGTTCAACACTGTAAAAGTCTTTAGAAGCCGAGATGGAAACCCTGAGCTGTGTGTTAGAGAGATGGAGGATAGCAGGGGAAGGATGTGGGCTCCTTCCCTTTGCATAAACTGCTCAATACCCCGTGTTTAATCTGAAACTGGACAGGAAGAAGTAAGGAGGGGGGGGAAACTGCCACACCATCTGTAAAAACTGCCATGACAATTTAAGCAGCATTAAAAACCTTTCCCTGAAGCTCTGCTTTAATAAGATTCCCAGTCAGAAGTCAAACTCTGCCTAGTAATTCATTCTAAACTCTCATAATGCATTTATTAGTGTGGAAATAGCAGGAGTGAAGTGACCACACTTGAGGTCCGTGTTTGAAATCAGCAAAATTTACTGTCCTTCCCAGTTAAAAAGGAAGGAAAAAGTGCACTGGAACATGCAGTGAGTGATATCTTTTGTATTAGCAGGCAGCTAAATGGACATTGTTCGAAACATTTTTTTGGCTTCCTTAAAGCAGATGCTCAATGTGAAATTTTATTTTATTTTTTTTATCTGAAGATAAAGTTATCAAAATGAGAAATGTTCCATTATAATGGAATTTCTTGGAAGACAAGGATGTGTTTTATCATATTATAGCTCTTGCATCATATTAGATGCTACTTATGTGCTTTATTGAAATCCAAAGCTCTTGCCTAATGTTTCTTTTCCAGCAATACAAAAGGTTATGATTCACAGCCTCTTGCATAATAGATAAATTAATGAGTTTCTGCATATTTTATTGCTTTGTACTTTTCTAAGAGCCACTAATCTATTTTTCTTGATTATTGGTTATGACAAAAACATTGTAATTTTCCTCTGAGTTTCATGGCTGCCAACTTCAGGGCTTTCAAAACTAATTTCTTTAGCTACCTGTTGGACTCAACCTGATTCTTTTCTCCTTCCTTTTTCCTGTAAAAACTCTTATCCAGCCAAAGACCAAGCACGTTTTTATCTGAGTGCAGGAGGATAAATTCCGCTTTGGGGTACTTGCATGTTCTTCCATTCAAGTAGATTTAGAGATGTGCATATGAATCTCAGGCTCTTAATTATGTTTCTAATAATAGCAACTCCTTGCTATAAATACACGACTCATTGGAATGATTCCGGTGTGTTTAGGCTGCAGATGTGACTCCTGCATCTCATTAACCTCCCAGTTCTCCACTTGAGATATGGAAATGTTGGATGATTAGCAGAGGACACGGGGAGAAAAAGGTTATTTGTCACTTCTCTAGGGGGAGTAAAGCCAAAATAACAAACGGAGGGAGCAAGTGGCAATGGCTTCAAGCTGTCCTTGTGTCCTCTCTGTCGTGGACAGGTCTGGGGGGAGCAGACCTTGCTGTAAGTCAGGAGAGGATTTCCTGGCTGGGGCCACCTCGTGTGGTGCAGTTTTGACTCCAGGTAGTGCTTCAAGCTTTGTATTTTCTCATCTCTCCCTTAGATGGAATTGGTTTGTTTGCTGAAGGAGGGGGAGAATAGATGGAAAGAAAAAGTTGAGATATCTATTTGCAGTATTATATGAAGTCATTTAGGCTGGATATTTAAATTAACTGGTTTTTCAATTAGTTTTTTGGAAAAGCTTGGAGTTTCACAGGGATCTGTGTGGTTCATAGGCATGTAACAGGCAGCTTTGCACTTTGTGCCAGGAACAGGGATCAGTTCCTGGATTTAGTAAGGATCAGTGTCTGCCCTGGTCTGAACAGTGCTTTGCATGAGTGGAAAAACTACTGTAACATTTTAAACTGTATTTTGACAATACTCCCTTATTGTATTTCTCCTCTAGTGTTTTCTTTTCTTTGTCAGTGTCTTTAGTTCCTATTAAAACAGGACAGGGATGTGTGAATAAAAATACCATCTTACTTGTGGCAAAAACATGTTTCCACTGTGCAGAAGCAAATATGTGGGCCCCAGGTCACTGACTTCCCCACATCAGGTTAAAATGGGATTTAAGTGATGCACAAGTCACTGGCTGTCCCAGCTCCAAGGGGTCATCTGTGGGGAAAAAACCTTGCTTTGTTTGTGAGCACAGGCCTTAATGGTGTGTGTTTGATTAGTAAATTGCATGATATGGGATGGGAAAACAAATTCTTGTTTTACTGTGGCAATTATTTATTCTGTAGTCCCAGAGTGACAGAGCATTTTTATTTCTATGTCCAGCAACAAGTTGTTGCCACGGCAACATCAGCATTGGGCACTACTGGCATCCCACCCTCATCCCGAAAGTGAAGCCCAGTAGATTCTGAAAGTCCTTAAAAATTATTACAGTGATAAATTTTTTAAGTTAATTTTTACTTCTTGTCTCCTTTCCTGTGGGAAGGATAATTTATGTTCTGGGAAGGTAACGTGTGAATCTGCTGCATCTTCTGCCAGCCACTGTGTCTGTGTTGAGCAAAGTCCAACATTCCCTACAAAATGAGCTGGAAAAGCTTCATTTTCGTTCTCTTTGATGCTTTTCCTATTCCTCCCTTCCTGCTTTCTTTAAGAGAGGGGGGAATAAACCCTCACCAAAACCAAACAGCCTCATCCCTTGCTGCAGTTAAATCCTTGCTGAACGATTTTTGAGATCTGCAGCCTGTTCCTGCTTCTCATGAAGCCAAGAGTGGAGTTTACAAAGTTGAGTTCTCGTGTTTGCAGGGTGCCAGGGCAGGGCACAGGCAACACCTTCTGTTTGCTGGGTGCAGCATAGATGCTTTCCTCATTTCATGGGAAATCTCCTCCAAGCCGAAGATGAGGTGACCAGGCTTATTCCTAAGGAACCTCTTGCAGTTTTTTTCGTCTTTACTGCTAAATTTCCAGGCTCTACTGATGCCTTAGGTTTTAATTTCTATATTTTTCAAACCCTGCCCTGCCTGGTGTGTGACTCTGCAGTTCCTTGTGCCCTGGGAGCTGCTGTTCTCTCCTGCTGCTCAGACACAACAAACCTCTGCAGGCTTCCACTCCAAGGACACCAGGCCCAAAATGTGTCAACTCAAAGCCTCTAAAGGGGGGCAAACTTGGGGTAATTCCATCATGAACTGAGGTTATAATTGGAGAATGAACCCTGATATGCAAATGAACCAAACTTATGAAAGTGTGAAGAACCCGTGACCCAGGGTCCATCTGGGGTGGAGCCTCTGGACTGCCCAGGGTGAGCCTTTGAAGGCCCTTCAAATAAATCCCTCCTTTTATTCTCTTAATTCTTGTGTGGTCTCTGTGTTTGAGGTGGCCCCTTTAGGCATCACTGTCTTACAGCACCCAGACTGTGCTGTGACTAAAGCTGGGTTCTTTTTCTGGGTATTTAGACTCCTGCTGCAGAGAGCCCATACTCCAGCTCTAAAAGTCCTATTCCTCCAAGTGCTGACCTGCTGCCATTTCTGGTCCTTCAAGAATGCAAATTTGGGCTTAAAAGATTATGTCTGTTTTATCACAGAATCAGAGAGTCACAGAATGGTTTGGGTTGGAAGTGACCTTAAAGATCATCTCATTCCAACCCCCATGCCTTGGGCAGGGACACTTTCCACTGTTCTAACCCCATAAAGGCTGCTGCTTTCCTTGCTGCGATGGGTGAACAAACATCACGATTTCTTCCTCAGCTTGCAGCCAAAACCAGCAAGAAAATCCTCACGCTGCTGCACCTACTCTTAGTGTTGACTGCTGGAATTATTTGCCATTGATGGCTGAGCAGGTATTTGAACAATTCTGGTTTATTTTTTTTTCCTTTTCCGCCTTTTTGCAATTTTAAACGTAATTAAAAGGAGATAAATGAAACTTGATTTTTCAGTCAATCTGTGGGTGACCCAGCAAACCACATCTTTTTAATTTCATGCATCAGTGAGATGATACGTCATGCTTTGTACAGTGCGACAGCTTGCTACATTGCATAACTCAACGTGCTGATGCAACCAGGCATGCAAAATTAACCTGATCCTCAAACCCAGGGAATTTGAGACAACAAGATCCTCCTCTGCAGCTTGCCTTGTTCGACAAACCTCATTATTCCCCGACGTCCCTCTTATTCTTCTTCTGTACAAATGATGAGAATGGAGTATTCTGAAAGAGATGTTTGGGTGATGGTTGTGGAATGTGAATAACTCCAGGCTGGATGGGGGTTGAACTGATGCAGTTTCTCTGTTTGGGGCTGCTCAAAAGGGTGGAGAGGTCTCTGTGGCTTTTGGGTTCTCTTGGGAAGGAGAGTGGCTGACCGTGGTGCTTCCAGGGCTGTGCCGAGCTTGCTTTCAACCATGGGAAGAGGCTGTAGTTTCCACAGCTCCTTGCACTTAATTTACTAGCTCTTAGGACTCCTCCAGTGCTGCAGAGGGGCTGTGGGTTCAACAAACCTCGTGTGAATTCCCCATTCTCTGCTGCCACAGCTCACACTGCGTGAGCACCAGCTGCCACCCGGCCTTTGTGGCTGAATTCTTTAGTGGAGTGACACGGAGAGGGACTTTGCTGCAGCTCTTCAGCTCCTCTGACATCCTATGGGGCACTCAGATCATCTCTTCTGTTCCTATCCAGGGAGGAAAACAGGAATATTGCTTGGCAGACGTGGGGCTGCTTTGTTGGGACCCTCTGTGGCCACCCTGGAAGTTGCCAGCAGCACGTGCTCACTCTTGCTGTGCCTGAGTGGAACAGAATCCTGAACTTCAGGGAGAAGAAAAGGCTGATGCTGGGCATGAATATCTCCAGTCCCAGGCTGTGACATGCCACGTGTAAGCCTAAGCATCCAGTGCTTTGCTCGGGGCAAAATTTTTGCTTAATATCTGACATCTGTCAGTGGCTCCTTGTGTGTTCCTGGGTGAAGTAAAACAGATTCTTCGGGCATTTCTCGCATGGCTGCAACAATGGGAAGCCCTGAGAGACTGCTCCACGATGACCACACTTTAAAGTATGGGAAATGGGGAGGATTTTCTGTTCAACATCCCCCCCCTCAGCTTGTGCTCCTGGGTACAGCACCTGAGAGCAGCTCAGAGGAGTCCCTGGCCATGGTGACAAGTGGCATTTGCTTACCTGAACAGTGAAAATCAAACCACGATGGTGCTTGGTGGCATAAATAAGGATCGACCTCGGTGTTGGGATTATTGCAGTGGTGGGGTTAGGTCTTGATAGTGGTGACCATGCCAAAATACCTGCAAATGAAAATAGCCAGGATGGGGGTTTGGGTGACCACAGAGATGTCCAGGTGCTGCTGTTGTGGCAGGAATAAATCCCTTTGGAGCAGGAGCTGCCATCTGTTTGTGCAGCACCCGGTGTGATGGAGTTCAGTGCCTTCGCCTGTCCCTTTAATTTTCACGTATGTTAAAAAAAAGGGGAAAATGAACTGCCTGAAATCCATTTCTCACCTTAAGCTCTGTAACAGCAAATGGGCTCCTCTAAAAGAACGGGAATTAGTGTGTCTGGGAGAGGTACAACCGGACCATGACAGTTCGGAGTCCTTAGACATTGTTCTTGCTTGAGTTGCTTTGCGTTTTCTCCGAGTGTACAGTGCCCCGTGGCACAATATCCATCCCCACTGCATCGCTAAGTGCTGAAACTTCACATCTTAATTCTATGTGAGTGGTTTTCTCTGGAGGCTGCGATGCCTCCGCGCAGAGGGAGCCTGATAGCGGCACTGAGAAGGTTACGAATTGTGCGGGGAAATGTTGATGGTGTATTAAAAAATATCTCCGCTAATGTCTTCTTATTTTTGTTGTCTTGCACAATCATTTGAAGTACATCCACTTTGAGGTTCAGTGAGGAAATGCCTGTTTATTTGAAGCTGATGGAGATACTTGAATGGAGGATAACTGGGATATAGGGCTCTGGGATAAATTACTCCACTTGTATTTTCTTTTTCTTTTAATCTGGAATGCACATAAGCCACGCAGCAATATTATCATCACTTTGCACTTTCCTTAGGAAGTATCTTAATATTCTATAATCCTCTTTGCTACAGAATGGGGACTGAACTAAGATGGAATTATATTTTAATGTAATTCCTCGTGAAACAAAAGGGGACCGTGTTCAGAAGCTGGCTAGATATATGGCAAATGGGAACTAGACAAGCTGTGTAACATCATGACCAGTTTCTATGGCAACAAAAATGTCAGCTATCCTTTTGGCTGATTCTATTAATCTGTGGTAGAGGCACTGATACTGACACATTCGGAATTTATTTAAACAAGAAGGTGAAAAGATAACCCCGGCGCAGCTTATAAACAAGGGGGAAGTTAAGCCACTGCCATAACGCCACCTGACATGGAGAGAAGGGAGTAACAGGCAGGGGGCACGTTCCAAGGCAGCCGCTCGGAATTTAGTCAGAAGACTGATTAAGCCATTTATTGAGAGGAGTTTCCCACTGTTGTTTGATTTTTTTTTGGACAAAATTCCATCTTCCTCTCCAGGGCTGTCGTACCCCAAACTGCTGCTGTGGATCCTGTGGCCAGGTAGCACCAAACCTTCCAAGTGGGATGAGGTCTGGGCACCTGGGACATCCGAACCTGGCTGCCTGGTTTGGGGTTTTTCCCCCCATAAGCTCGCTGGCTTCTGTCCTGGTTTTATCCACGCAGAGCAAAGTGGCTGCCTGCTGGAGGAAGCTGTGCTACTCAGTGATTAAAATGCGTGCTCTGGCCACTGGAAAATGGAAAAAAGCAGTTGCAAGGAGGCAAACCACATTCCGTATTCCCTCTATGTGGGTCAGATATTTTCCTAGGGACACTGGGAGATGATTGCGCTATGCTATTTCTGTTGGGTACTTTATCCTTTATTCTGCTGTTATTGAAAGAGCTAAATGTTTTCCCACTCCCCAATGTACCATGACAATACAAACTGTACGGTGATGTCGGAGCACAAAATAAATATGGATGCAGATACTTGTCATTATGATAAAACAACATCTTTTCATCTTTATCTTGGAATTACAGGCTCTTCGGGAAGATGACAGTGTCTTGTTATGGAAAATGAATTTTCGGTAGTAGAAAGATATCTTTTAACTTATTCTTGAATTCTTCCTGTTTGCCAGAGGCATACAGAAAAATTAGCTTCTTTCCCAATTCTTTTTCTGGTTTTATTAAAATTCATAGTACAAAAAGTGCCATATAAGAGTGCTTGGTGTGTGACTGAGAGAAAGAAGAGCTGGAAAATGCAGAGCTGAATTTATTATAAGATTATTAGCTGGCTGCTGGCTGGATTTTTATTTTTTTAGCTAGTTTAAAAAAAAAAAAGCCATCAATATTTTTTGTCCATTTCTTTTTAAGCTTGTAATGTACTGAAGAGACTATAATATGTATTAATGTATTTTGGGTTTTAAAAAAAAAAAACAAAAAAGCCCCGTTCCCTTATAGAAAAAACTGTTGGAATTATAACCACAATATAGCTCCTGGAAACAGAGTTCTTGTGAACTTTTGAACTTCTTCAGATTCAGAAGACCTTTCTGATAAGGACATAAATTGTCAAATTTATCCCATGCTTCTGTTAAATCCCATTCCTACAACCTGTAGCAGCTCTGCCTCTTGCACCCCTGTGTCTGCTGGCTTCGTTAAGCAGGTTTTGTGTCAAAATGGCACGAATGTGTGATGTTTTCAGCTTTTCTGAAGTTAAAAAGAGTGGTAATGTATCTGGTGTACAGGAAAGCTGGGTGGTTTGGGACCAGGAACCTACGTATTTATTATCATCAGTTTATGAAATGGTGCGTCTTGCTCCCGTGGGGATTTTCCAGTGTTCCAGGCAGCTTTTTTTCCATCTTTTTGATTCAGCAGTAGGGGAAGGGAGGTGATGTCACTTGGTATTACAGAAAATGAAGCAGACGTGTCTAAGACTGAACTTGAGAGCTTGAAATAGCTTTGCTTTGTCCTCAGCCGGGGCAGGTGAGGATGGAGCAGCCCCGTGGAAAGCTCCACTCCCTCCTAAGCCCCAGAGCAGTTTCACCGGAACAGGAGCTTTCTCTGAAGATGGTATTGATCATTTTGCGTTGTTTTCCTATAGAAAACTTTAACAAACTGCACGGTCGGGAAGGTTTTGCTAGTCCTGGTAGCTGTGAAAAGGGGAGTGCCTTGGGTTTTTTCCTCTCTTGTAGTGCTTTCATCTCTGCTCATCTCTTCTGCTGGAGACTCTTCCTTTTGCACCTCCTCGCTGAACCCCCTCCTGAACTCGGGGCTCCCACAGCTTGGGCAGTGTCCTGCCCCCAGGAACCTCACTGGTCTGGATCATAGAGAATAGTGTCATGTTTATCCTGAAAAACAGAGACCACCTCTTTAAACCTCTTAAATGACTAAAATAAACGAAGCCTGTTCTTTATCCTGGATTAATTGTTGCAGCAACACCAGACCTCCTCCTTCAAAGGTGAAATCTCCAGTGAGAGGGGTGAAGGCAGGGGAGGTAGAATTTCTTCCAACTGTTTTTATTCTTAAGCAGCACTGACACAGCTGATGACACAAACATGAGCATCTCTTAATTCAGGTGGAAAGCCGTGCTGGGGACGGTGGTGGGAAGGATGCAGTCCTTCCTTCGGAGCCACTGACTCGGAAAACTCGCACACTCACAAAGGCTGACCTTTTGAGGAGTCACAGACATTAAATACAGGACTTAATCAAAAGTTAATTTCACTGAGCATCTAACCTGAGGGCAGGCTCCAGCTCACTGTACTTTGAAGTCAAATGCCTGGCTGGTCCTATAGTGATCAAAACATGTTTTGAGCCCTAGGTATTAGCAAGGGAAATAACTGTGGTGCAGAAGCAGATATATCTTGATTTCAGTCCTTCCTGTACAATTTTGAAGGCATTATGTGGGATCCCTCCTTTAGTGTTTTTAATAATAAGGACCCTTGTTAATGCTTTGGTCAATAACCATAATTCTGATTTGGTAGAAAAGAGTGACTCTTTCCATTGCTTGAGTTGCCGAGGTTGGACTGGCTCTGTGTTAGTGCACTTGGGCTTCCTTGTCTGCCTTGCTCCTGCCCTTCCAGGAGATAAGAAATGGTTTTGAATTTTTTTAGGGCATATTTATGTACATACACACACGTGCATGTGTGTGTACCTATATAAAATTTATATACGAATATAATGTAATATAGCTGCATAAAATAGAAATAATCCCGTAACGGTATATTTTAAGTACCAAGCATTATGTTTCAAATCCAGGCATTCCTCATCAGTAACGTGGCAGTGGTCTGCCAGATGCATGTCTAATGAGCCAGATGTTGCTGGAGGAGCTCTTGGATGCAGTCTGCCAAAGGACTGGAGATCACGTTGCTGGCTCTGGGCAGGTTTTGATGTGTGTTGGAAGCTGGGTCTCCTGTAGGTGTTGCCTCCTGACAGCAAAATGACCCCTGTCTTCAGGGTCCTGTCAGAGCAGGATAGGCCGGAATTGGAGGGTGGTCTGAAATGGTGTGGAGGAGCAAAGAGCTGGCCTGATGTTCATTAGCAAGTCTCACTGCTAATTAAGTGCCTTGAGACTTCTAAAAATGATGGGTGGACACTGTGTGTTCTTTAGAGGTGAAAATAGATATTATCAGAACTGCTTAATTGTGAGCTGATGGGCCTCCTCCTGCCCATAACTGATGTTGCTTCTTCATCTGCTTATAAAACAGGTGGGCAGGTGGTAAAACAGTAAAATCTCATGGGAAGATGACACAGAGTCATGTTCTTCATGTTCTCTGTTCCTTCTCCCTCACAGCCTTTTTTCCCCCTTCCCCACATCTACCCAGCCTTAAAAACCAGCATGAAGGAAGCCTTTGCTATTTCAGGCTGGAGACCTGGACCCTGGGACTCTCCTTGGATCATCCTGAGCTTGCAGTGAGGGCGTTTAAAAGGGTTTGGGTTATTATCATTTAAAAACCTGATGCCTGGTAGAGTGCAGTTGCCCTTGTTTAGGCTCTCAGACCAGCTCTGTTGTACAGGCTGCAATGTATTTAATCAAGGGCTTGATAAAGGTGTTTATCTAACCCAGGCAGGCCCAGGTGTGAGGGCCTGCGTGCACACAGATGCTTTGTGTGTGTTGGCCCACAAGGAGTTGAATCACAGCAATGTGATGACTTGCAGCAGCCTGTGCCTCCTTGGAGGAAGAAAACCTGTCTTCTCCTCGCTGCCTGAAAGGTCTGATCAACAGGGAAAGCCATTAAATTCAGAGCTGCTACATGCTCACTCCAAAATATGCTCCCTGTTGAATCTCCTTCTGCTAAAGAAAAGCAAGTCAGCTGTGACCAGTCAATAATTTCCCCAGAACTCCTGATCTTTCACCGGTGCACAAGATGCACCATTTAATGATCACAAAACCTGCCTCAGATGTGCTGTGTCGAATTCCCCCTTGGCAGTCAGCAGATTCCTGGGATGGATGAACACTGGAGGTTTTCTTCCCTCTGGGCCGTGTCACAGCTCAGTGGGAGATTCACCCCGATCGATGTCTTACCTTTGTGCGGCACTTACGGAACTCCTGGAACACACTGAAGCGAGAGAACCCTGCCTTTAATTAGGCTGGACGTGTGCTGAATCCACATAGGGAATCGTGCAGGATCAGAGCCTCCACTCGTGCGAGCTCTGGGGGACGCGGCGCCATCGGAGCAGACGTGCTGATTCACCCTTTCCCGCGCGCGGCGTTAGCGCCCGTCCTCCTCACCAGACTAAAAACGTCTAAGACCACGCAAGACTGTGATACTTCACGTTTTTAGGCAATTGCTGTTTTTGTCAAAACTGTCTGTAGCTTCCCTTCCCCGGCGCAATATGGTGAGTAATGAGCTATTGGAGTAATGTCTGTTTGAAACATCCGTAGCCATATGGCAATGTGGGAGGCGAGGATAAAACAGGGATCAGTCACAAGTGTTTACTTTGAAACACAGATAAAAAGGCAACTTTTGTGCTGTGACTCAGTTACGTCTTGGATCAGGTACTGGAAACAGTCGTTTTTAATTACTTTTGTGTTTAGTGGACTTTAAAATCCCAAGCACTGAAATACGGTGTGGATTAGTCCTCCTGATTGCTCTCTTCAAATCTGCTCCGTGAAATGACGGGACAAACAGGTGCTGCCTTTGAGCCAAACCACAGCCACCTAATCCACGGAGTCATCAGACAGTGATTATTTCCAGCACTGCTATGAGCTGTGTGTGGATAAAATGGGGAAAGTGTTGCTGAGGAAGGTTAACAAAACCGCCTGGCTGCGCTTGCAAGACGGCTTTGGAGGTTTTGGGTTGTTCTGAGACCAGTTCAAGATGCTCTGGCAAGTGCTTGGCTGAACAGTTTTCTTGCAAAGAGCTGAATAACTTGGGCTCCTTCCTGGGGTGAGGCACAGCTGCTCCACAGAAGTGAAGTCCTCTGGGAAAGTAAGTGGGTTATTTTAGGAACTGAAGTGTTTGGAAGTATTTGTAAAAATATCCCTCTGGAGATAAATCCTGATTTGGGATCAGGGAACCTGTACTGTTTACCTTTGCTGAGCTTCACACCTGCACCTGAGCTCCTGCCTCCCTCCTGGAGTCCTGGGCCTCCTCTGTCTGCTCCATGCTGGGGGTCCCACGTTGGAAACCGTTTGGGGGACGAGGGAAAACAGCACCTGTCAGTGAGGCCTTTGGAATCACAGAATCAGGGAATGGTTTGGGTTGGAAGGGACCTTTAAAGGCCCTCTGGTCCATCTCCTTTGCAGTGAGCAAGGACACCTTCCACTAGATCCCTGCCCAACCTGACCTTAGAGACTTCCAGGCATGAGGCATCCACCACATCTCTGAATAACTTGTGCCAGTGTCTCACCACCCTGACTGTAAAAGAACTTCTCTATATCGAGTCTAAATCTCCTTCAGTTTAAAACCCCCTGTCCTATTGCAACAGACCCCTGAGTGGTATCAAGAAAATATTTTGGTTCAACGAAGAAAACATCCCGTGGCCCAAGTGCATTTCATGTTTGAAATACCTTAGCAGATTAATTAGATTGATGAGCCTATTGGGTAGGATGAAGGTGAACGTGTAGGTGAAGAGAGAAATTTACTGCATCAATATGGTCTGGCAATTTCCTCTGGGAATACATTATTGACTGCTGATCAACCAAAGGATACACGTTGGTTTTTAAAAGGAGATTTCCTGAAAGTGGAACATACTTGTTAATGGAATCCCAGAATCCCAGAATGGTTTGGGTTGGAAGGAACCTTAAAGCTCATCTTGTTCCAGCCCCCTGCCGTAGGCAGGGACACCTTCCACTGTCCCAGGCTGCTCAAATCTCTGTGCAGAGTAGAAGCACAGAACAGAGGGGAAAAAAAAAATAAATCTCAAACTTCTCTAATACTGTGTGGGCTTTGATTAGAGAGCACTCTGTGTGCTAATTGAATGTTGTCTTCTATTAGCATAATCTTGGGGTTATGTCTGGTCAGCGTTAATGATAAGTGACAGAGACGTGTTTCCGAAACTCTGTTTCATCAGTTGGGAATTACATCCTGTAAATGCAAGCCCAGATCATAATATTTCATCTCTGTGTTGATTTAGCCCAGTCTTAGACTATTTATATCAATTTGCTACTGGAAAACACATCATGGAATAGTCTAGGTTGGAAAAGGCCTTTAAAATCATCTAGTCCAACCATTAAAACCATCTTGCACGTGATCTAATTGCACACATATAATGCAGACATTATACGCTGTATAATGTATAAATGTATAAAAAATTAAGACTTTTTGAAACATAAGTGGATTCTAAAATCAGTTTTGATATGAAATTACTTTGTAAAGGAAACATATTGTATACGTTCTTATATATACAACATATACATATGTTTTTATAAACTTTAGAGCCATGTTTAATGCGTGTGCTTTAAACTTGTAGGACCATATTGCTGGGAGACATTTGCCTGTAATTGTTCACAGGATAAGTGTTTGTGCTCAAAAATCACGGCAATTATAATTATTGTAAGTAGCTGGGCTTCAAAACGAGCATTTAGGAGAGAAATGGGCTTTTTCCATGTGAGCATCATCTTTATATACATTAAAAAATCCTGGGAAAAGTGGCTTTGTTCTAGCAGCACCCAGGTAACTTCAGGAAAACAGGAACAAACCCAGCCATCTCCCCATCACTTTGGTGCTACATACAAATGTCTTCACAGCTATTTGCACTTGAAATGCTTCGTTTGCCAACTCCAATGTGGCATTTGCAAATGCAGATTAGTGACGGGCGCGCTGTTGGCTGCTGCTTCTTCCTCCTTTCAGATGTGGCTCTTACTGGACATTTCCTGCCCAGACTTGTAGGCAGCAAACATATGGTGTGGTAGATAGTTTATGGAATAACTTGCTGGGAGTACTTTTGAGTGTTCCAGAAATCTCTCAGGCAAAGATGCCCAATTTTCGACATAACATTCATCCGAAATGCCAGAGTTAAGATATTCATTTGCTCGCTGGTATTGTTGCATTTCATAACGAGAGCTCAGACGGAGATAAATTGTGGGTTAAATTTCCAGATGGAAAACTCTGCCTTTATGAGCTGTTTGCTTGAAACGCAGTCGCTTTCAGGGCCTGCTTTACATGAAAAATTACTGTATCTGATTAACAGATGAATTCCACGGCGTCAGGAGCGAGCAGCAGTGGGATTGTCCATCAGCCTGGGATTCCAATTTCTCCCTCCACGCTGTACAGCACTTCTCTTCTATCAAATGTATTCAGTGCTTGCCACCACGAAGGGAGCTAATTCTTCCTGCTACTTCTGAACTGTGTCAAGTGCTCTGGGCATCTGTTTTCCTACAATTTGAGGTTTTCATAGCCTACAGCAAATGTGTGGCATGCTGATTTTCTTATTTTTGTGTTTCCTCTGAGGTCCTTTTCATACCCACCCTGGCACACAGGGCCAGGATTCAGCTGATCTAAGTCGCTGTAGCAGAGTTGGATTTCAGTTGCCTGGCACTATGTATTTATAATAGCTTATCATAGATGAGCATCTGGATTCAAGCTGTGCCCAAATATGACATTTTTTTGATGGAAACACAACTTCAGGTTTCTCTTCCTCCTCTTTTCTGTTCTTCTTTGGGGCTAGATACCTACTTTTGTAGGAGGATTGGATGGTGGACCTGAGTGAGTAACAGGCCCACAATTAATTTTGGAGTTAATCACAGTAAATCGGTGTTGTGCCTTTCAAGTTTTAACCAAACCCGTTTCTTGATCCGACGCTCTGGCCCTGTGGGTGCAGAGGGGTGGCGATAGGGCTTTGCAACTCCCAAATCAAAAGGGAAAACGTGGTTGTAGTTTGGAAAGTCCCTTTGGCCCCATGTCTGTTGTCCCCAGAGGTCCCAGGCACTCCTGCTCTCTTGGCAGCTGCACTCGCCCCGGTGCCAAACTGAGCACCACCTGCATTTTCTGGTGGCTGCCTTATTCATGGGATTTCTTTTTTTTAATGTGATGCCTTTGCCTGTGTTTCTTGTAGTACACCTGGAGCTGCTCCAGGATCATAGCTCTGGTAGCCTGTTCTGGCTGGCTGCTTGTTTGATCAGCCCACAACTGACTCCTGTGAAATACTTCCCAATAAAAACCTTCTTGCTCTCCACAACTCCCTGATAGGAGAGTGGAGCCAGGTGGGGGTCGGTCTCTTCTCATGTTTAACAAATGACAGGGCAAGAGGAAACAACCCCAATTTGTGCCAGAGGAGGTTCAGATGGGAGATTAGGGAACATTTCTTCCCTGGAAGGGTTGCCAGCACTGGCACAGGCTGCCCAAGGCAGTGGTGGAGTCTCCATCTCTAGAGGGATTTAAAAGATGTATGGGTGTAACATGTAAGATGTTAGTGGTGGCCTTGGCAGTGCTGAGGGAACAGTTGGATTTGATGATCTGAAAGGGCTTTTCCAACCTAAAGGATTCTGTGATTCCATGAAAAGTCGTGTTTAGGTACCACAGTGAAACCCATTTTTCTGTCACCAATTTTTTTTTTTTAACATAGGTTTTCAGGGCTCAAGAGAGGCAGAATTTTGAGCATTTTCACTTGCCTAGCATGGCACATGCTGTTGTGGAGAGTCTTGTTTCTACACCACTCACTGTCCTCTTGTTCCCCCAGGGAAATGATGGTGCCCATCTCCAGGCTGGGCATCCAGCATCCCTCCCTCTGTGTGCCAGGCCCTAGCCCAACTAGGTTTCCCACCTTTCTAAATTAGGCCCTTCCAGTCCCAAACAAAACATTATCGAGCTTTGCATTTCTTTTTTAACATTCGCATCCCAAGAAAAGCAGTGAGGAAAATCAGAAGCTATTCAGTGTTGTAAATACAGCAGATTATTTTCCTCGTGTGTTATCCAGCAGTTACAAGCTAAATAATTCAGCACACTTTTGGGTCTCTATTCAAACTGATGAGCTAAAATAAAAAGTGTTGATTAAGGCAAGCGCATACCTCAGTGTTGATTGATTTTACTGTTTTGTTTGGTTTGGCTTTTCCCAAATAGTGGAGGTCTCTGATAGATATAAATACACCACTGTTCTTGTAAGCTGCGTTTCTTTTGTGTTGGTTTTGTTTTGGTTTCTTTTCCTGTCATTTTAGTATGATCACTTTAAACCCGTGTTGCAAAACTAGGGTTTTCTGTCACAAGCTTGTGTGCTCATGATGGGTTTTATTTTAAATCCTACCTTGCTGCTGGAGTTCAAGCATCGCATGAAGCAAACCTGGCTGCAGGATGATGATAAAGCACAAAGCGTCAGCTCCTTGTATTTTTCTAAAAGTATTTCATAATTGAGAATGAAATGTTTTTACTTTCCCTCTGCTGCTTCCCCGTCAAAGACCTCGAGGTTTCCAGAAAACGCAGTGCCATCATCACACTTGACTGACACATCTGTATTTAACGGGCCCACTCTGTCCCTGTGGAGAGCTTGTGAAAGGGGACACGGCTTTCATAGAACCCCAAAATGGGTTGGGTTGGGAGGGACCTTAAAGCTCACCCAGTTCCACCCCTTGCCATGGGCAGGGACACCTCCCACTATCCCAGGGTGCTCCAAGTCCCTCCTGGCCTTGGACATGTCCAGGGATGGGGAAATCCACAACTTCTTTGGGCACCCTGTGCCAGGGCCTCACCACCTCACAGGGAAGGATTTCCTCCCAGTATCCCATCTGACCCTGCCCTCAGTTTGAAGCCATCCCCTCTTGTTTGTGGGGGACTCTTTGGTCACTTGTTCTGTACTTGCACAAAAGCCATAAATGTGTTCTCCTGGCACACAGCACTTGCAGGAGGTTTGAAGGTGGCTGTGCTGCCTTTGTCGTGTGTCACTGTGCCAAGTTAGTGGGATTTTGGGAAAAGAAACTCTTTCCTGTGATCCTGGATGGCATCATCCCATTTGCAAACCAGTTTGCAAGGATATAATTACACCTATTGAACCAGTATTTTTACTATTCAGATGAACTGTTCAGGTAATAAAGGTGTTTTTTTTCATGTGCACTGAGATGTTTATTCCAAGAAGTCCCCAGCAGGTGGAATCCAGGTGTAGTTGTTCCTCTGTTTGTATGTGGAAATGCCTGGTTGAAGCACCAGGTAATGGTCAGAATTGAACTGTGTGAGCTCTAGTCATGCCTTTCCATAACCTGCCTGGAAAATTCCCAAACTAAAGCTTTTGTAGAGGGGAAAAAACCCCAAAACCTCATGGTTTTTACTGGCACTTTATCCAGTGCAGTAAATCCATGGAGAAGAAGATGTAGGCAGAGGTAGCTGGCAGTCTGCGAAAGCACTGTGATCCAGGACACAATAGTTGTTTCTTTGGGAAGCTCCTTTTATGTGGAAAAAGGAAGGAATAACACTGTTCCTTCTGTGAAATGAGCTGTCATTGGTTCTGTAATTAGCCCAATGTTAATCATTTGACAAGAGTTCATCCTAATTTTGAAAACAAAGTTGTGTTTTGGAGGCTCAGTTCCCAGAATATTGATGGAAAATAAATTAAGACTTGTTACCAAGGATTTAGATAAATAAACTTCAATGGTGTTTGCCTAAATTAGAGAGAAAATTGTTAATGTAAAAAAATGGAAGTGTTAGGAAAACCCCACACATGTTCAATATTTCTTATTTTTATTTATAAATCTAAATGCTTGAAGAATAAAATTATCGGATTTTGGTCAGCGTTTTCATTGTGGAGGCTCTGTCTGTGGAGCTATTTCTGACTGGCACCATTTCAATCAAGTTCAGAAGCTGATTTTTCCCTTTCTGTCAGCACAGATATAGAAAAAAACTGCTACAGAATGATCCCTTTTAATCCTGTGCCATTTTTATGTGCTGATTAGAATCGGGGTAATTTCAGCCTGTGTTGAAGGAGTTAATCTTCCTGATGGAGATGTGAAAAGTCGGAGCCATCTTAAATCTCAATACCACATGCTGCCTTAGGGATCACACTGTGCTAAAACCCCAGATAAAAAGGCCTGACAAAGATTATTGACGGTTTACCTTTTAATGAGCAGCTTGGATTGATTTTTATTTCCCTCCAGGGCTGCTTGCTTTGCCCTGTTTCCACCCATGATGTCATGATTAACAAAAACAACAACAAAATTAAGGCTTCATATCTGAATAATTGCGGGGAAATAAAGAGTAGCCGTGGCATTCAGGGGGAAACCTGTGCCAAATCCCACTGAACCTCCAGGAGAAGCCAGAGAGCTTGAATCAATGGTTGGTGCTTCTCCCAGCAGAGGGAAGGCACCTTCTACCAAACACCACCTCCATTCTTCAGCTGTTTTGTGTGTTTTAAATAACAGATCACTCTGCAGATCACCAGAAAAAACAACAAGAACGCCAAATAATGAGAAAACACCTTCAAATCTATATATCACTGTTGAAAAAAGCCATGATTTCTCTTTTGTTTGCCAAGCCCCCACCCCTCCAAAGCCAACACTGAACAAACCGCCTCTGGCTACGTTCCCATAATTTTGTTCAAATCCTTAAGCTTCAAAAGAGAGCAGCTCTGCCACCACAAAACTATCATCCTGAAAGCTCTTAAGCTCTGACATCATCTATTCTGTTTGAGTCCTTCCATATAGACCTTGCCAGAAAATGGAAATCCCTTTTCCACATGGGAGAAAGGGCGTATTTTTTTTAAAAAAAAATCTCCCATTCTCATCAGTATTTAAAAAAAAAAAAAAAAAGAGGGAGAGAAGGAAAAGGCTGTGGTTTTTTTTTCCCCAGGCATGGCTTTGCAGAACAAAAACCCTGTTTTCGAAGAACAGGATGGAGTCAAAGCCTTCCAGGCAGGCAGATGGGAAGCCGGCGGCACAGAACCATTCTGCAAAGTGGAAACTTTCCATGGAAAGATCCCGGTTTCCAAGGGCAGGGGAGGCGTGCGCCTTCTGAGCCTGCTGGGGACGTGGCTCCAGCCCCGTGGGCAGGGCTGGACAAACCTGCCTGTGCTCCGTGGGCAGATTCAAACATAAAGTGACACTCTGTCTATGTGTGTGTGTGGCCACTTGGAGGCTGGGAGGGCTGGAAAATGGGAATCCAAGCCAGGGCTGAAGGAGCCTGCTGATAAAGAGGTGTTGCTGATAACCATGGGGTGGGTAATCAGAAATGTGGTGGGTAAGAGCACTTGAAGTGTGGTACTTGTGTGGAGCTGGAGGATGGAGAGCCTCATTCCTTAATGCACTTGGCCTGCTGCACCAGGGAGGCTGTTGGGTGGAGGATGGAGAGGGGAAAACTGCAGGTTAAACCACTTGAGCTATCACTCAAATCCTCATCTCAAAGTGTGTTGTGTTTTCCTTGTTAGTTTTTTTCCTCTTTTTTTCTTTTTTTTTTCCCCCTCCAGAAGTTATGTTGAATAACTATGGGCTATTCTCAGCAGTGTAAAATTTCAATTCCTTAAAACACATCCTTTGCCTTATCAAAGTGGCAGGCTGGGGGAACAGTTATTCTGCTGCAACTTCAAATCACCGCTTCCAAAATTGATCTGGGCTTAGGTACGTCTTTGCGTGTCCATGCTTATTAGCTTCATCTTGTGATTAACTTAATGGGCTATGGAATTTTACTCTATGCAAATGCAACTGAAAAACCAATTATTGAAAAGTGAAAAATGAACTCTAGGAGACAGTCATTAGACTTTTAGAATCCCCCAGTTCCTTTGGAAGCTGTGTTTGGGTAATACGTGGTTTTAATACTGAATTTCCACCCCAGAAAAAAAGCTATTTTTGGCAGTTACATTTTTTTCCAGGCAGCATGGAAACATTTTGACAGGCCTGCTTGCATGGGCTACTAAGACCCTCTGGGTTTTACGAGTTGGAAAATTAGTCATGGCTTCAATGAAACGTTGTAGTCCACTTAGTACCCTGTTTTCAGGGTCCTTAAATGTACAAGCATCCGTGAATTTAGTTTGGACGGCTGGCGAGTGTAATCCATATTAGCTGGGCTGGATCCAGCAGCAGAGATGCTCTCTGGTTCCATCCTCGCAGGACTGTCTTTCAGTCGATGTGTTTTGTGTGGGTAGATGGTGATGAAAAACCTCCTCTGAACCCGATGAATTAATTTGTGTGCACACCAACGGGCTGTGGCAGCATCAGTTGGGGCAGCAAGTACACCACTGCAGCTGTTAACTGGAAAATGATGCTGATGATGCCCAATTCCCCCATAACACCTGTATTTTTTGTGATGTTTTCCCATTTATCTGCCAGAGTGCTACAGGTGGGTGATCATCTTAGTGGCGTTCACAGGCCAGTGGCCCCTGCTTTGGCTAAAAGCCTCTTGAGAAGGAAGCTGCAGGTGGGGACGTGGTTGGTGCTGCCAGCTGTGGGGAGAGCTGGCCTGGAGCTGGCAGAGAGAACACAAATGCTGGCTCTGGGTGAGCTGTGTGCTCAGCCCAGAGCTCACCTGGTGTTTTAGAGGATGGAGCTCAGTGGAAAGTCAAAAAAAAATGGTGTCCTCAAGTGTGCCATGTGCCATCTCTCTAGATGATGGGCTATGACTGGCATGTGGTGTGCTGAGATGCACCTTTGGCCCCTTCATCCTTCTTCCCTTCCATTTCCATCTCAGGTTTGCCCGGTTTTCACCACCTGTGGTTTCGAGGCTCCCTCTGTGAGAGGTTTTGTTTATGATGTCTCAGTGCTAGCTGGCTCCCTGTGGGATGGGTGGAACTGTGACACACCCTGCACCTCGTGTTTGGGGTCAGAGTCCTGCACAGGTCCAGGGGCCTGCAGAGAGTGTGGGGCCCGATTCTGGTCTTGGTTCAGCTCACTTTGTCTGCTGTAAAACACCCTGGGGATGGGGTGACGGGCTGGGAATGGGTCACCCGGGGGAGCTGTGCAAACAGATCAGGGGCAGCATCTGACCTTTCATTTTCCATAGTGCCTGGACACAATTGGATGAGAGGTGAGAGGGTATCCAAAGCATGCTGGCTGTAATTTAATCAATTGCCGTTCAGATGTGCGGTGATGAGTGGCTGTAAATGCTTCGGGTGGGTGAATAAAAGATACACGTCCTTATTTGTCTTCCTTTTGGTTGTAAATTCCCTAGAAAAGAGTCTGGAAGTGCAGATGAACAGGACTGAGATGTGATGAATATGACAGAGAAGCTCAGAGCTACTGGACATAAAGTATCTTACGCTGAACTGCTTCGAGTTTATTCCATCAGGTAGCTTAAAGCCTTTTAAAATATCTTCTATGCAAATGAAGAAGGGAAAAATAAGAATAATCACGGTACAGATAAAGCATGTATCAAGAATAAAAGACACTGATAAGAAAGATGATGAAGCAAAGAGGAGGAATAAATACGATGCGGAAAGCAGCTGTGGAGACTGAAGGGAAGGTGAATAAAAGATAGATGAAAATATTAAGACATTTGTCAAATCCTGGAATGTAAAATGTCAGGGCTTCAAGAACTTGTAAAGGTTATTTACTAACTAAGGCCAGAGTGAAAGACTGTGTAACTACATTGGTGCAACACAGGCATGTGCATGTGCTCTTTGCAGAGTAGGACTGGCTTGATTGCTTAGTGCCTAAATAAAAAACAATAATTCTTTGGCTCTTTGTCGCCAGGGAAATGGGAGATGTGTGCCATAAGAAACAGATGTAAATGTCTGAGCTTTTAAAGGAAAGAAAGCAGGATGGAGTGGGAGAAATCACACCAGAAATTACAGTCCTCGAGTATTGAAATCTACACTGGAAAACTTAAGAGATAGAATTAATGTAAATTACTTGGATTGAGGAAACTGTAGAATTGCATTGTTTTAGGTGTGGGAAGGCATGGATGAATTTTCAGAGACCCTCAGGGAATACATTTATAAACAGTCTCTAGAAAAAAAATCTGCTTTTAAATCTGACTTTGGAATGGGAGACTTAGAGAAAATCCCTAAGAGCCCAAATAAGATATAATATGGGAAACTGGTTTGAGTTGGGATAACTGGATATTCGTTCAGAATTACATAATCACATGCAGTATTCAATGAATTCTTTTTAGGAATCTGTGTCAGTAGCTAGAAGGGAGTCAAAACGTGCTGGGGAGTTTGGTGAAGCATCTTTAGACCTAGGAGCATTTAGAGGCTGATCCTCCGTGGGCAGCTGAGAAGGGCAGGTGTCTTTAGTCTGTACTTCAGAGATTAGGATTTCCCTTGGAAGACTTGAAGCAATTTAGAATTATCGGCATAGAGACAACAGAAGGAATTGTAAAAGCTTCGTGTGTTAATAACCTGGAAAGGGGAATTTGCAGCAGGATAAAAAAAATACATCTAGAGTGATACAGAACGGGGAAACAAAGAGTTGGAGCTGAGGAGGTAAGCAACCTTATAATACTTTGGCATCCATCCCATAGATTAAGAGCACAGACAGATAAGCAGGCTGCACAATTTATGGTAAAGCAAGATAAGCCTATGGACAGACAAAGAATGAAATGTAAAAAGATGCAGGAAAATAACCTCCGTGGCTGTACACTGAGGAGATGGAAAAAGGAGCAAGATGAGCAAGGGGGTTGGATGATGCTGCTTTCATTACAAATGTTATCATCAGTGCATTGCAGCAAACAGTGTATTAAAGCACGTGGAGCAGAGTGACATTCAAATCAGCCGAAATAATCTGACACCCAGCTAAGGACCGGGGTACCTCTGCACTCACACTTTTCTTGTGTTGTTCTTGGCTATAGGCCCAGGCAGCGTGTGGCAGAGGGCAGCCACGTTGTTCTCCTGAGCTCCTGAACCCTTCCTGTGCACTGCCCTCACACTCACTTGTGCTGTGTTGTTAGATATTCATTAAAATTAACCAATTTGTTGTAATGGCTTTGGTTACCCACACACGATTGCCACCGTCTTGCAAAGGGAGAGGGAATCAAGAAGAAACGCTATAATTACACTCCAGACTCTTAGAAATGAGATTTCTGTACTGGCTGAATGTAAATTCATCCCCCAGATCGTTTCTCTCGGCTATTTATCCTCTGAGAATATATTAGCTGTTGCTGTTTCTGTGTGGGGAGTAGGATGACTGTTTATAAAGCGCCGTGCGGATAAATCAATAACATTTGCAAATCTGATGAACTCGGGCGTGCTGCAGGTTGCCGTGGCCAGGCTGCTCTGTGGCTTCAGTACAACTCACCTGACTCTCAGCCTTCTCCCAGGTGCAAGAGTGTGACTTGCTGCCTTCTCGGTGATATATTATTCCTCTCCTTTTCGGTGGAGCAGCTGCCAGCCGTGGCACAACTCCAAGCTGGAGCAGGGTGAATTCCCATCCTCGGTTTCTCACCTCTGTCCTCTTCTGACAGACGACAAGGAGGCAGAGCCCTGGGCATGCCGTGAAGGTGGTAGTGGATTGCCCTTTGCTAAACATCTGTGTGGCTTGTGGCTGACTCGCCACGTGCCTCAGATCCTGAACACCCAATTTCTTTTGTAGATCGGTGATGGGAAGCAGGTGCAATCTTCTCTGCATCCTGCCTGTCTTTCTTGCCAGGCTCAAAGACGTCATTTGCTCCTGGGTGCATCCTTCAAAGAGACTGTTCTGCCTCCTTAGGTGCAGTTGTGCTTTTCCAGGTGTTGTGATACAGCTGCACAGTGAGTGTTGTTCACGTCTTTGAACTGAGATCAGCCCCGTTCGATTTTAAGCTCGTGGGCTAAATTATTAGGCCTGTAAATCTGACTTGTGTAAGCAGAAATCCTCCTCGTTTCTGGGTGTCTGACACTGGATTATTGGGAGAAGGCTGCTGCATCCACACAGATCAATTGACCAGAGGCAGCGTGTGGGTCTGGCGTGACCCACCTTGGATGCGCTGCTTTCAGATCTTAAATCTGCCGCTTGTGGGGTGTTTGGCTCTCTGGCTGCATTGCACTGAGGATAAAGAGCACAGCAGCTCTTTCCTAAATCCTTTACAGTGTGATGTAGCACATCTAAAGTAACCCCAGAAGAATTTCTCTGTAGTTTCCCTTAGTCACACACTTTGAATTTAACAGCAGCTCCTAATCTCGCCGTGCTGGAGACGTTCAGTGGGGTCAGAGCAGTAGTGGCTGTGTGTGTTCTCCTGGTTGCATTTGCTCTGTCAGCAGGGAAGAAAAGTCTTTACTCACCAGAAGATCAATGACTAAATTCCAATTTGCAGAGTTTGGAGCTGATCCAGCCTAGAACTTCTCCCATATTTATGGTGTTTAGGTCCAGGATTTTCTAATTTAAGCATTTCTGTAGTCTAAGTCAAGTCATTAAGTGTTGAAGTAAACTCTCACCGTGCTTACCTTGCCCTAAGAGGAATAATACGTGCAATAATATAAATATTTGTGATCTGTGCGCTTTGAATAGTGGTATGACAGTCTCTGAAGACGTCCCATTTAATTTGGAGTTAATTCCACCTTCATTGCTCCATGGATGCACTTGAGGTGCTCTGTGGTGTTTAATTTGGGTTCTTCTGAATGCCAGATGCAGAGAATTAGAGTAATTATAGAGTGTAACTCAGCTTTTAAAGGCTGTTTCCTTTTTAGAGAGTATAAAGAGTATATAAATTGTTTTAAATGTTTTAGTGGGTATTGATGGCCTGGAAGATTATCCAGCTGGAAACAGAATGCGAGATCTTTGTGTTTCTCTATCCAAAGATAACATCACCATTTCTGGCGTCTTTCTTAAGGAAAACTAAAACAAAACAACCAACAAAAAGCCCAGACCTTTCTGGGGGATAGGAAATAACATGTGTGGTGTTCCTTGGGAAAAATGCCATCACCTCGATAGAAATCATCTTCATGGAGTCACAGAAATAAATGGTGCAGGTTGGAAGGGCCCGCTGGAGGAGATCTGGTCTGAGTCCCTGACCTCCTCAAGCAGGGTCCTGAGGGCACATCACTCAGGACTGAATATCTTCAGGAAAGAAGACTCCTCACCCTCTCTGGGCAGCCAGTTCCAGTGCTCAGTCACCCTCACAGAAAGGAGTTTCTCCCTCATGTTCAGGTGGAATTTCCTGTGTTCCAGCTTCTCCCTGTTGCCCGTGGCTCAGCACCACGGTGCAGAGCCTGGCTCCATCCCTCCCTTCAGGTACTGATACACACTGATAACATCCCCTCTCAGGCTTCTCCAGGCTAAACAGACTCACCTTGAAGCACTGGCCTTTGCTTTGGAGTCCAGGAGCACAGTCCTGGGTTTGCAGCCTGCTCTCATGGGAGCTCTTTGGCTACCAACCCAATGCCAAATCAATATTTTATGCCACCTTCTAGAATCTGTTACGGGGAGGGGATTTCCACGTGCGTCTGCAAAAGAACCTGTTGTTTCTCTTCTGAAAACTAACATTTGTGCCTACAACATCTCAATAAATACCAGTTTCCCTTTGTTCTACTGCCTGCTGTGGAATCTTCCTCCACCTGCTCTTATGTCCCTCCTGAGCAGTGCTGTCAGGAGCAAGGACTTTGTTCTGTGTTGGTGCAGCACCAGGCACAAATGGGCAGGAAAAGAAAGCTTTTGCTCTTGAATTAACCCATGAAAAACAAAGAAAGAGGGGAAAAAAGCCAATGTATTCAGGTCTGTTGGGGTGAACTTGAGTCTTCAGTCATTCTGCAAGTCAGCTGCCATTCAGAGCTGGAGCTATTTCCTGCAGTTTTCATAAGTTTTTATGGTGTGCTGAAGTTTCAAAAGCAAAATAATAAATGGTGACAAAATAGATAAACAATAATGTTTCACTCCTTTTGGTGCAGTCATGACTGCAGGGTTTTAGCACAGAATAAAGGCAGTGGGCAGGGGTTTTGTTTTCCTTACAGCAGTTGAATCAATCCTTCAGCTCTTTGTGGTGCCCGTGTTTTTGGCAGTGGGTTTGGGGTGTGCAGAGCCTGTTTGCACCCGCTGGCCGGAGGGTGAGGAGCAGCTGCCATGGGGACCAGGGGGAATTTCGCTGCACCAAAGAACTGGCTCTTAGGAGCAGCCTGAGGTTTTCTGCACATTTAATCAGCTCTTCTTGGTTTTAGTTAGGTAGAGAACTAAACCTAAAGGAATATATATACCCCTAAACCTAAATCGAATTTCCTGTGTAGATGTGAGCCTGACACTTGGGTGTGATGTGTTTCAGTGCACCATAATCCACCTGGGCAAAACGTGGTCCTGGAGCAGCCTCACACGATGCACAAGCTGTGATGAGATGCAGCATCTCCAACAGGGGATTGCAAGGCACTGGCTGCAATGGGAATTGTGTCTGACAGCTTAATATTTCAGTTACAACTGGCCGTACTTACAGTAATGAGTATGTAATTATTTTATTTTTTTTTTTTAGCCTGGTTAGAGCCACAAACATATGGTACAGTAGCAGAAGAAATTATTTTGGGTAGTAATCCTTAAATATTTTTTTGGCAATCAAACAATTAGGCCTTTCCCAAGGGAAACAGAAATTCCCATTAAAGCACTTGGCTGGCAAGGCTTTGTTACTGCTCTGCCACCCAAAGAGAAGCCCTACCTCCTGCCATGTTGTGCATGTCTGGACAGTAGATTCACTGCTGGCAGTGCTTGCCTAGCTTGCTGTCACCTGGTGGGAAGTGCAGCAGTGTCTTTTTCCTTGCTAAGTGAAGGGCTAATGCGTTGACAGAATTACTTTGGGGTTGATTTATCTATTTTTAAAATTATTATTTTATTCTTTCTCTGCCTTGAAAAATGACTATACCAATGTTTGTCATAGTGGAAGAGGAAGTGATGGATTTTTGGCATGTCAGTGAAGTTTTTTAGACCTCTTTTGAACAAGCAGTGAGTCATTTGTAACGTGTGGACGTTTCTGGATGCAACCACTGGACGCTGGAGATCGGTACCAGTGTGTCCACGTTGTGTTTTTCTGGTCACCCTTGGCTCTCTGCCGTGCAATACAGTTTTCCTGCCGAGATGGGAAGTTCCAGTGGGGCATCCCATAATGATGGTGTGTCTGCCTTGTCCCTAGGGCAGGTTACACATATGTCACTCCCTCATGAGCGTGGGCAGCCCTGCCAAAGACAGCGGGCGCGTGCCTGCGATGCCGGGTGGCCACGCTCGCTCCCTCTCCTTCCTCAGCGTGGAGTAATTCCTGTGACGTGGACAGCGCAGCTGGATGCACGAGCTGCCAGACAGGTTTGTGTCCTGATGGTGGCCGAAGGGGCTGCTTTATTCCAAAGCAGCAGGGATCTGATCTCAGGTGAAAGAGCCAAGTCCGGTGACCCCAAATATCTGTGTCGACATTTACAGGGCTGTGAGTAAATTGCCTCGGCATCGCAGGAGCCTTTGTAGGGGAAAACAAATCTAGGATGAGTGGTCCTCCAGCCAACCTTATTTTCCCTCCTTGCTGGCACAGAGCGCATTCTCAGTGTTTCCAATGTAAAAGGCTTGCTTTGAAGGGGAGACCTCTGACCTTGCTCTGTAATGCAGGGAGCCCTGGAAGCTGTGTTTTGCTGAAAGCTTTTGCTTTTAAAGGAGAAAAAGAGCAAACAAAGATGCCCTGTGGAGTCAAAGCTTAAAAAAAAAAAGAAAAGAATTACCCCTCTTTAATGCTTGCTCTTAGAAGTTTTAGAGGAATTTAGGGCCCAAAATTAGGTGTTGAGGTGTTAGTTTGGGGAGAACTGATGCCTTACAAATGTGGAGGTGAGTGTTATATCCAGAAACACCTCTCGAGGCAGGTTCTGTTGTCCCATCCTGCAGCATTCCCAGCCCTGACCCCTTCTCTGAGCTCCTTATTTACATTTATTCCCTGGAAGTTGGAGCCAGTTTCACTTTTTATCCCCTGCCAAAGCCTGGCTGGAAGAGGCAGAGCTGGAGCATGAGGAGCCACTGCAGGAGCTGCTGTGATCGAGGGAACGAAGGCTTGAGGCCTCTTGGGAAGAGCAGGGAAATGAAGTCACATTTTTTCCCACGTGGTGGGCACATGGTGAAGGCTCCAGGCTCTTCTCCTGAAGGTGTGCTGCTTGTGTCCTTAATCTGTAGTGCTAATGAGGGGAAAACTACAGAGCACAGACAGATTAGCTGATAGCATTCCCAGGAGTTAGAAGGCTGTGGAGACAAGCCAGGTGTATCAAAGTTGCTTTGATTTTTCTAACTCATGAAAATGATAGAAGGATTTGTCTTTGCTGATAATTGACCTCAAGTCTGGATCTCTTTCAGGCAAGGAAAAGGTGCCTTTTTTTCCTTCTCTTTGAGGATAAGGCAGCCATAGTCAAACCATTTTGTTCCTGGCAGGCAGAATGGAAGAGGGAGATATCAGGGTGAAAAAGCTCCAACATGAATTTTTCCATCTTTCAACTGCTGCTGTTTCTCTTGGAACCGTGGAAAGACTAAATGATAAATTAGATGTTAGCAACAAAAAAGTCATGTCTGCCTCGGAACTGATTTGTTTATCGTGTGATGTGCTGCTGTTACAGAAAATTAGTCAAAGTGCATATTGATTTCACACAGTTGTATGCAGGGGCTTGCTCTGGAGGAGCCTGGGCTCCCCTCAGCTTCTGGGGGTGGCAGAGGAGGCAGAGGGTGCATGGTACCCCACAGATGTGATGCCAGTGCCTTTGGGAAGCTGGATCCCAAATTTAGCCAGCTGTGTGATACTATTTCACAGCTTGGTTCTTAAATAAGACCTGGGATCAGCTCTCAGAGGCTGTTTTGGGGTAGTTTTCTCCCATGTGTTCAGCAGTTTGCTAATCCTATCATTCTTTGGTTCTTGAGGGGGAAGGAGAGAACCTTTATTGGGCAATGTAAAGTAAAACAGGCTCAGAAAAACACATTTTGGAGGTATTTATATGGTACCTCCCAGTACAGTGATGGCTGGGGAATAGCAGGACTGCAGAGAATCTCCTTTGGCCTTTTTCTTGTGTTAAGTAGCTCAGTTATTGAGTGGGGGAAAGGGACTTGATGTTGGGCAAATGGGGGGAAAAAACCCTGCCACAGGGCTGCCCAAATCCTTGGATTCAGGAATAGCTCATAGCTCTGAGTGACTGCTGATGATAATCTGCCAAAGCCAGAGGATGCTTGGTGTGGCAGCACCAAAATAAGGAGCGGCATTTTGTGAAATGAAGATGTCCAAAGGCTCTACGTGCTCTGCTAGGGAAGTGCCTGTGAACTAATTTAACTCAATTAACGTTGTCTTGCTCCTTCCCCTCTGCTACAAATTGGTGACATTTAATTCTTCTTCAGGCTGTGGGAAACACCCCCTCTCTGTGGGCAGGACAGATGGGGAGTCAGCACTGGGAACAGCAGGAGGAGCAGAAACCCTTTGTCCTTGTCAGGACTGGCCTGTTCCTAAGGGTATCCACTCATCCGTGGGAAATGAACCTTGATCCTGCCACTGGTCCCAAGAAAACACAGGCCTGCTGCAAACTAGAAACAAGACACACATTTTAAATAGGGATGATGATGGAAATTAGCACCACCACCTACCTTAGGGGGTGGCACTCTCCATCAGTGACTATCGTCAGATCCTGGGTCCTGTTTGGTGCAGATCAGGAGAGGTGTTCCAGTAGTTCCTTCAGGTTTTATCCTCTGCAGAATTGCAGGTGTGGCAGAGGAAATATTTGCTGTCTTCCCAACCCAGAAGTTCTCCCAGAGTTAGTGGAGTTAGCAAGGAAAAACCAAAAAAAAAGTGATGTCTGTTCTTGTTAGGCCGTCTCAGCTGGGTCGTGCCAAAAGAGATGGTGATGGGAATGCTACGGTTCCCTTGTAAATCAGAACCTGTAAGAGTGGAGAGCACAGCGACTCACTGGCACTTCTCATCTGGGCCAGGAGCTGCTGCTTCCTTTGGGATGCGGGTGATAAAGAGCACAAATCAACAAGGCATGGCATCTTTCTGATGTGTTTCTGAATGTTTCCAGGTTTTCTTCACTTTCTTGTTATGGAAGTGAAGCTGCAGCTCACCCCTGGGCAGGAGGCCACTGTGGTGCACCTCCTGTCTGCCCTTCAGACCCTCGAGGCGTTGTGGTGGGCATCAGGTTAGTGGGGTGGGAAAGGATGGCAGGAGCAGCCTGGTTGAGATTATTAACACGTCTTGAACAAAAGGGGGGAGAAAAAAAAAAAGAGGAGACTCTTCCATCATTTACAGCTCCTGAAATATCACTAATTAGTGTCTGAGGAATACAGACTGCGTGGGAAGTTAGACATTCACCAGGCTGTTCATCTGGGAGCCGTCTGAGGAACAGCTCCTGCACGCCGGACATCTGCAGGATTAAAAAAAAAAAAAATAAAAGAGAGAGGAAAAGACACAGTTCATTAACCAACAACAACATTACTGGGGAAAGCGACTGGGGAAGCTGATCACTGCCACTATCTCTCACTCTGTTTACCATCAATTAGTATTTAGTCTCCCAAATTTGGAGCTCTTTTGTTCGCGCGCCTCGGATGCGGGAATTGCGGCCGGCGGTGGTTTGCATCGGCGTGCCCCAGGAGCCGTGGGCTCGCTGCTAAAGCCTTCAGGGGGCCGCTCTATTAAAGAGATAATAGTGCAGATTTGAAAGCTTCAGCTGATTAATTAAATGCAAACACAGAGTTGTACTCGCAGGCTCTTTCAAAGGACTCCAAGTCCTTTTCTTAAGTCGGTTCAACCTTGACCTGAGTTAGTGCTTGTATAAAAGATTAAAGGTGACCCATAAAGAGAGGAACGGGATTTGCATTGTTTTAAACTTGGGTTTATGTGTTGTGGAGAGGAGATTTTTTTTTTTTTCTGCTGCACACACGTGCCTGCTCTGTCCTTTGGAATATGTGGAAAATGGCACTTTGTGGTTCCTGATGACGTGGGGGGGTTTGGGCAGGGCATCGATGTGAAGTGGGATGAGAGAAACTCTCAGCCTGGGCTGTGCAGCACTCGGGCAATGCAGGAGCTTGACACAAGCTGCATTTTCGGTGATCCAAAAGGGCCAAACCATTAGGTCAGGTTTGCCATGATGTTGAGGGTGGAGCACCTCAAAAAAAATGAGCTTAGCACCGAAATTATGGGTTGTCCCAGGAAAGCAGCAGGGCTGGGCCTGTCTGCTTGGGAAACACGTTTCCATCCTATTCATTTGTGTGGATTTCAGTCTTGGAAAAGGCTTCATTAAAACTATTGGAGTCTCTTTCGGGACTCGTCAGAGCAGAGTGTTGTGGGAAATGTTAATATATTTGAGGGTTCTTCAGCTGGAGTTTCATTTGTTTTGTTTTACTGTTTAATTCTGGTTGTGCTCCTTACTTGAAAGGGCTGAGCTCCACGTTTTGCATTTGTTGAACAACACGACAGCTTGTGAAGCATGTGACAACGTGGCTTGAGCAAAATAATGCGGTGGACATCCTAAATTACCTCTTCAGTTATGTTTCTGAAGCTTTCTGAACAACTGAGATTTGATCCTTTCTAGCTTGAGTTGAACCTTATGAATTGCAGATTACTATTATTTTTTGATCAGAACAAAAACGGTTTCCATTTTCAGGGCTCGTACGTGTTATTTTAGCAGCTATTTCCTAATCTCTAGCTGTTGTAACCCCTTGGACTGTTTAATTGGGTGTTGCCAGGGAGTGCATGGAATTATAGCGTTACCACTCACTGTACTATGCACAAAGCTGAGTTCATCCAAGTGTCCAATTTTTTCCTCACTAAGTTTGTCCCTGCAGACTTCTCTTTAAAGTCAACGCTTGTCCTTGAGAGTGTGCATGGAACAGAAGCGGTAGAAAGGACCAGATGTAGTGCTGTGGAGCTTCTTTGTTCTCTCCTTCATGATAAAGCATGAAAATCCTACATAGTTTAACAAAACTCTAGTATCTGGTCCTAATTGCTGTAAGTAAAGCACGTGTGATCTAAATGTTAATCAGATTTCTGCATTTAATGAGGGGAAAAAGCAGCTATTATACGAGAAATGTTCAGGAGCAGGAGCTGTTCGTGTTCCAATCAGGTGATTGTGTATTTGAATAGTATTTCCATTTAAATGGCTTTATTGCCCCGCTGATTCCTAAGCACTGAGTCAAAACAAAAACTAACAGCTAAATTGATATTATTACTAAGGAGGAATGAATAATAGGCAGTAATTCCATACCTGCTGGGAATCCTCAGTGTGCTCGTGGACTGTATAGGTGTAAGGGCTTGCACCAACTCTGTGGAACTGTTGTATTTACCCAGGAGCATTTTGGAGATCTAATTCCGCCCTACTGAGTCCACGTTACGATCCCGTTAAGTTCTTCCTCTGCTTATTTTCCTGTTGATTCCCATGAAGTGCTTGGTCATGCAGCGGGCTCCCTTCCCAGTTCCCAGCGTTTGGAGAAGCCGAGCCTTTCAAGCAGGCACGCTGAGATCCACAGAGGTCCTGCGGGACACGTGCTCGTTCCCCCAAATCCCGTTCCCAGCCGGAGCGTTTCCCGGGACAGCGGCACGGCTCTATTGCTCTGGCCACCCATATCTCCTAATAATGCTCCTGAAAGGATTATTTCATAATCTTATCCTGTGAATGCAACAGCTGTAAGCCCAGATAAATTGCATTCCTCTGGGGGAGAGTGAGTTGGGACTCATTTTAACCGCGTCCCAGTGGAATTGCATCATCTGTGATGTTAAATGGTATTTGGCTGGCTGGGATTGTAGTTGATGCCATGGAAGTGCCACCTTAGGATCCTGTGGCCTCTCTGTTCATATAAAACAGGCTGGTGTAGGCTGATGCTGAAACCAAGCCATGAGCCTGTGTGTATTCACAGGGGCATTATCCTCCAAATGATGGCCTTTGGGAGAGTGCCACGAGAAACACGTTTTATTTTAGATCTGGCTATTCCTTTCCAGCACGTGCAGCTGCCAGGCGAGGTTGGATACAGATACAATTAAACCTTAGGAATGTTCAGGACCTCTGGTTCTTTCAGGCTCTGCTTCACAGCTTCCCAGATGGTAAAAGCCAGCTGAGGTTGTATCATGATCAGCATCGAGTCCTGCCTCCTGCGCTGCCCGGGCCAGAGGAGGTCACTCAGCAGCAGCCCTTTCATCAGGCTCGATGCTTTGTGCTTGAACCAGAGCACTCCTTGCAGGAATACACCCAGGCTTCTGAGAAATGATGGGGAATCCAGCCCGTCCTGCTCATCAGAAATAAAAATCAGGGAGAAAACCTGCTTCTTCTCCCAAGTGGGAGCCCTAGTGTGACATCTGATCTAGAGCGTGGCATCTCTGTGCATGGCAGGTGGGTTGGAACTAGATTTCTATCAGGTCCTTCCACTCCAAACCATTCTGTGATTCCATGATCTGATCAGGAAATGTGAAATTGGAGGGGCCTCATATCAGTGAGATTCAGAGCATGTGACCTTTGGTCCCTGTGCAGAGACCACTCCTCACTTGCTTTTAGCTGCTGAGCTATTTCACAGAGAGAGATCTCATCACAGCTGCTTAGGAATCTGCTCACATTTTGATACGTCTACTTGTTAATTCTTTTTCTCTCCCAGCTCCCTCTGGACCTGCTGAGCAGAGAACTCCTGTTTGTGTGATACTTCTCTGTTCTTGATGCTTCTGTTCCAGCCACCCTCTGCTTTCACAGAACCATGTTCTTAAAAGTTCAGCCCCCCTGTGCATACATACAAAGTAGTTGAACACTTGTACCATGTTTTAGGTAGTTAATTAATAGTAGCTAAAGAGTAGGTATTTCTTCTTCAGGCTATTTCAGTTCTTCAGCAGAAGGGTGATTTTCTTTTCTTTTCTTTTTTTTTTTTTTTAAACTTTTCTTGTCCTCTAGTCAAAAATCATAGAAACTCCAAAGAAAAAGCATCTGTAGACTCCCAGCTGAAGGTGATGCTCCAAGAAGATGAGTCCTTTGTATGGGGAAAAGGTCTCAAAGACATGAAATCCCAATTCAGTGTTTTTAACCACAATTTCTTCCTTACTTCCTAGCTATATGTACAGCTGTAGTAATTGTATGACAAATAACTGGCTGCATGTGAGTGTTGGTTGCTTATGAAAAAAGATTGTGTTTGAAAATCTGGATGAAGGTGTTGAAGATGAGGAGAGCACAGTCACGAATCAATCATAAATGCAGATATCAGTTCAATGAGAAATAAATACAGTAATAGGCAAATATCTTCAGCGTTGGGCTATTTTTCCCACTGAATATTAGACTTTCACTTTGGGCTCGGTAGAGAGAAACATTTGGTTTAAATGTTACAACTTAACACCTGAAAATCAATTCTTATACATGACCTCTTTCAAAATGTTAAATGGAAAATATTTTCCTGACATCTATGAGAGCCGCACTTTCAGCAGTTAGGATTGGAAATGTTCACTAGGAATTAAATCAATGGTGAAGTCTAGAGCACAGATCTGTTTGCAGGTTTGAGATCTGGGATAGATGCTTTGTTTTCCTTCTGTTACTAATGATTGCATTAGTAAAGAAAGGAATCGATCGTGTGGCCGTACCGGGGAAGTGGAATAAAATGATGGAATGATTGGCAAAAAAAACCAACTTCACAGTACAAGAACCTGCAAAGATCCTTTGCACAAGAAGCAAAGAGCAAATGAAGTGTTTGCATGATGACACTGCAGAATTCTCCAGCTGGGGGCTTTCTGCAGACCTAGCTCAGCTTATCCGTGGGAGCACTTGGAGGTTCCCCTCCAGTGTCAGGCTTAGCAAAAAAACTCCCAGATTGAGTCAGTAATGCTGAGTTGCATTTAGCTTTCTGTTGAAGTGACAATTTTTGCATAGTTTTAATGAGCAGCAGCCCTGGGCCAGAAAACTTCAGCCTGGGCTGCTTCTTTCTGGCTGCCCTAGTTTGTTTTCATCCCTCTCACGTGAGAGCACCGTCCTGGAGCGCATTAAGCAGCGGGACTGGCATCCATCACGAGGAGTTTATTCTGTCATCTCTCCCCAGGAAGAGAAGTGTGAGCAATGGGGTGTTTTATTTTAATAGCATTTTTTGTTTGGTTGGTTTTGTCATCGTGGAAGTATTTTCTGAGGCAGAGCGAGTTGCTTTTCGGGTTTTTAATGCATCGGTTGCTGCGTCCTGAAATTAAGGCAGGGAGAATCAAGGCTTGGATCCTGCATCTGGAGTGGGTGGGTGTGAATTTTCTCCTAAGCTTTGCAGTCGATTCCACAGCCTTATGCTTGCCTTGGAGAACATCTGCCTTCTGCTTGGGCGAGCTTTAACTCGTGGTGCAGAGAGCTCCCAAAGGATGGCCCGTGGCACACGCAGGCTGCTCAGTCATCCTGGAGAGCTCACTGAAAGGCTTTTTCCAGGAAGATACTGAATCACAGATGGATTTTGGTAGGCAGCCACCAGCCTAGCATTTTGCCTTCATCCCAGACTTCAGGGCAGTCTTTTAAATACCCTGGGCCAAGCTCATGGACAGCCGTGACAGGCAGGGACAAAGCTGTCAAAAGATGACAAAACCATTAGTATCTTTGGTCTGGTCATCGTTTCACATTAGTGTCTTTAAAAAGCAGCTGGAGGGAGGCTTTTCCCACAGAAATGTGAGAGCCCGTGGCCACGAGAGACCGAGGTCCTGACATCTTGTGTCAGGAACAGCCACTGACCACTGGGTGTGGGAAGAGCTGAATGAGGTTTATTTCTCTGTGGTGGTCCGTTCTCCAAAACTTGGTCTGGATCCAGCTGCACACTCTCCACACCTCTGTTTCTCTATCTATAAATTGATTTTTATTTATATATATATACACCATTGTTGACAGATTTTTCACTGTACAGATCTTTCTGTGCTGTGGAGCCAGGTCAAAGGAAACAGCTTCACAAATAATTTAAAGTGTTGTGGAGCTAGAAGGAAACAGCTGGGAGACGTATCCAGGCACAAAAACTGGAGAGGGCAGAGGACAGAAAGAAAGGAAAGGTGGAGGAGGACCTAAGCACATCCCCTTCAGTTCATAAGAAGGCTGCCAGTGGTGGAAAGCCTTGGGAATACATAATTTCAAGGTTTATACTGCTCATCCAGAAAATGAATGTATCTGGGTTTTATAGGATTAAGCAGTAAAGTTCATTGCAGCTGGATGTGAAGTGGAGAGGAGGAATTCACATGGGGGAAAAGGAAAAGAACATTAAATGTGAATTATTCAGCAAAAAACCCCTAGTTAGTTAGCATGGTACTTGATCAGGAGATGACTAGACACTTTGTTATTGTTAATAAAATCACCCCAGAAAGGTAAAATAAAAAGAACAAACTTCGACATGTAAAAATAAGATAAATAAGTTTTAAAAAATGTTTTCTTGCTGTTTCTAGACTGCCTTGAAGATGATGAACACAGTAATAACACTAAGATTACTGTCGGGCACGAAGTGAACTCTTACTCAGGCACGAAAGCTCCAGCCGACCCAAATGACTCGGTCAGTAGAAATTAAATCAGCAGCGAGCCCCAGATAATATCTGATGGTGGGTTTGTGTCAGGATGGATGGTTTCTTTCTTGTTTCCTCATTATGACTGATTGCAGTCACTGCAGAAATCAATAGTCTGGCCGTGGCTGGGCACTGAAACAGGGAGAGGCAGCAGCACAGGAGCTTTCTCGGAGGCTTCCCAAATCCCAGCCCCAACCTGCCCAGGTGCACAGGACCTTCTGCAGGGACTCAGTATAGAAGGTGTAAAACTCTTTGTTGCCTGGTCAGTCAGACAGGCAATTTATTTCTTTGTATATTCTCATGTCAGAATCCCAAAAGCTTCATCGCAGCACTGGAATTCCTGCCTGGACTTGGTCTGAAATGTGTGCAAATCCAGCTGGGTGGAGGGAAGAGCTCCTCGGAGAATCTTCACTCCAAAGCTTGCTGCAAAGTTCTTTCTGTTGCTGTAGGAAACAGAGAAGGAACCAGCTATGATTTGGGGGACAAAAGGCATCTAAAAGCTTTGAATCTGCTCTTCTCAGAGCAGAAACTGAAATGAAATCATACATTTTTGCTGTGGTTTTCCAGTAGACTTTTAAAATACAAATTTGGATCTAAATATTTAAAAAGGTTATTTCAATGACTGCCCACTTGGTTTTATCTTACTATTTCATTGCTCTTATCTCTACTTGGATTTTTATGTGGTGTTTGTGAAAAGCAACAAAAATGTAATACTCATTTAATATTAATAGGTAAAACCTAGTCTAAATCAGGTATTATTGTAATAAGTTTAATCAGACTTATTGTATATTCCTTGATCACTGGCATGTGATTTAATAGATTTTTAAATCAGGTTTTTAGTTCATAATTCGTGGATCTGCATCTCCCTGAGTTTTATAGGCAGGGCTCACACATCCAGGGATCTTCCCTACGTGCTGCCCAGGTTGGAATCCCAAGACTTGGGAGAGTTTTGGGCCCCTGTTTCCAACTTCTCTACATTTCAATATTCAACAACTTTTGGGGTGTGCTGGATGTGCCTTAGGCTGAGGATAAGCAGAAGCTTAATTTGTTCCAAATGATTTTCCACCCTTTTCCCTGTTGTTTATTATTTATTCTGCCATAATTTATTCACAAGATTAAGTGGGTAAACAACATCACAACTACTTCTAGCTGCACAGTCCAGTGAGCATAATGATGCCAGTTTTAAATGCTGAGCAGGGCTGATTAGAGCTATTACACGAATATTCATTTGTTTGCTTTACCTTTACCACTTTGCTCACATACTTCACAAATTAGGGTATTATCCTTTCTTCCCCTACCTCCCCCCCCCTTGCTGTTTTTGCCATCAAATGAAGGCAATTTACCATTTTTCCATTTGAATTGAAAAGCTAATTGAACTTAATGGCTTCAGAGAAATCAATAATTTCCTAGTGTTATTGATATAATGAAGCACGTGCACGAGATTGTCCAGTAAAGACACAAACCACTTAAATGAAGAATTCACCTCCACGTTGAACTATTTAAATTCTCTGTGTGGACAGCTAAGGGAAGATCCCTGTATGTGGGGAAGCAGCTGTAACTGTAGTACATTGAATTTGTCACAGAATCACTTAGAAGTCCAACCATAACCCAGCACTGTCACATTCTCCACTAAACCATGTCCCCGAGTGCCACTTCCACATTTTTGAACACTTCCAGGGATGGTGACTCCACTGCTTCCCTGGGCAGCCTGTTCCAATGCCTGACCACCTTTTCAGTGAATAATTTTCCCCTTATATCCAAGATAAACCTCCCCTGGTGAGAGTTGAGGCCGTTTCCTCTCATCCTGTCACTTGTTACCTGGGAGAAGAGACAAACCCCCACTGGGCTACAACCTCCTGTCAGGGGCTTGTAAAGAGTGAGGAGGTCTTTTATTGTGACACAAACTGTACAGCCAGGAGTTGGTGATGTTTAACATACTCTGGTTTTCATGCCTGGCTTTATAAAGTAGCAAGAATCCCATACTGAAAGATGTTTGGGGTCAGAAATCATCTCACGAGAAGCTTCCTCAGCTGCACAGCTCTGCCATGAAAAGGGAGAAATGGGAGCTGGTTGGTTTGAAATGGAAAATGTTAAGGTTTCTTCCCAAATTTAAAAATACAGATTTATTTGGAGACTACCATTAGCTCCTGTCCTGGTTCTGGCAAAGGTTGAATGGTTCCTAGGAGAGAATACGAGAGATTCCAAACAAAACCCTTCTGAACCTTTAAATCTGGATCAAAATCATTAAATCCCTAAATGACATAGGAGACATTAACGCCCTTAATTTAGGGATCAGTGTAGTAGAAAGGGAATGGCAAATATGAAATTAATGACATTTAAATTACTGTTTCATTAGAACACAGTTTTGCCACAGTATTTTACTGAATTTAGGATTCCCAGAGATCAATAGCAATTCCCTTTATTTAAGGCTCTGGTGATGTTTACTGTGTTATTTTATTTTTTTTTTTTTTTGGAAATGAGTTGCTATTTGTGAAAATGTTTTTTGTGAAATATTAGTGGAATTAAATGAATTTTTAATTGCACTCTGCAGTAGTATTAGTTTGGCACTTGAAACTTCTGCATTAATTTGTGTGATGAATGGATGTGGAGAACACAGGATAGACAGTTTCTGCTGGATTTGCAGACTGGAAAAGGCAGACTGAAGTCAGTTCAACACTGTGTGTTAGGGGATGAAGAGGGGGCAAAATGGGCTGCTTCACCTCAAAAATGAGGAAATAATAATTAAAAAATAAGTGCTAAATGATAAAAGCTGGAAATTTTTTAATTCTCCTCCCTGAAAATTTTGGTTGGTGCCTTGGTGATGCTTTGTGAGCACCACGGTGTCCGTGTTACCTTCATTCCATGTGCCAAAACTGTCCTGCCATGGGCTCTGGAGTCCCCCATCCGTGGGATGAGAGATGCTACATCCCAGTATATTTACATCTGGACTGTGCTGAAAAATAATCTCCATGAACTAATCCAATTAAGCACCTCAGAGGCACTAAGGGAGGATGGCTGAGTGGAAACACTTTCATTTAGGAGACTCTGGCTTTTGTTGCAAATTCTTGGAAGATTCCAAGCAGAATGAACAACTTCATGGAAGCTGCCAGTCCTCAAAGCTGCACTTGCAGGAGGAAATGCTGAAATGAGCTGCTGAGAGCAGGCGATGATTTCCTGAATGCTGTGTGCATCCCCCTTTGGATGTGGTGAAGAGGACAGCACGTCCTGGGAGTGTTTTCTCAGATCACAGCCGAGGTGCTTCTTGTCCAGTTCTCCCCACAACATTTCGGGTTGACGCTTACTGGCGTGAAAAAAAAACCAACAAAGGCTGGTCGGAACAAACCACTTCTTTTTAGCACTCTAAAAATCGTGGCTATTACCTTCCCAGCATCCTCTCAGCTAATGGCCTGAAACAGGACCAATATTTAATTTCTACTTGCTGTATTTACTTTATAAATAGATACTTCATGGGTTTCTTTTTTTACTGAGATTGAATTAGTGGGTTAAATAGACAGGAATATTTCTTGCCGTGGCATACTGATCTCTTAGCATCTTGCACTGACCCGATAACAGGCTGGCAGGAGAGTAAACTTAATTATTTTTTAAGCTACAGACTGACAATGGAGAACACTGAATATTTCTGAAACCAAGATCTTCTTTTCTGTCATTAAAAAGCCGGGGAAGTCTGAAAGGAGTGCGAGTTCAAGGCACATATCAGTGCGATTATTGAAGGGTGTTCAGAGAGAGGCTTATCACCTCCCCGGCTTATTTACCTGATAAACCAGAGCCTGATGCTTCAAAAGCTCCAGCTGCTCAATCCCAGCGTGGTAGCCACCTCTTAGTGAGGATGAGCCCACTCTGATGGCGTCGGCAAGCAGGACCTCACGGAGGCCTTTTGCTGCAATCTGCACTTCAAAACACCCCCCCGAAATTCTCAGTTTCATTAAAAGCAGGAGCTGCTTGATGTGCGAGGGGGCTTTGCTTCCCTCGTTCTGCCCTTTGAACTCGACTTCTTTATGAGTGAAGGTGATGGAGAAGCTGAAAGGTGAGGATCTGTGGTTTTGGAAGCATTTGAGAGGATGCACAACACATCCCTGTGAGCTGCTGAGCCCAGACGTGATCTCTGCCAGCCGCTGGGACATGAGATTAAGATCTAATTTCAGATGGCCTTTACCAGCCCCAGCGTGAGCAGCAGTAACTTGCAAAAGCAATAAATAGCCTTTGCATTGGCATTTGCACCCAAAAGCTGCTGCTGTCCCTGGGGAGGTTCTGTGAGGGGTCCCTGCATCCCTGAGCATCCTTTGCCACCACTCGCCGGCTCGCCCTGCCTGTCACCACAGCCCCCTGCTCCAATCTGCATATTAATCTTGATTCTAAACCATCCTGCAGACGCCACATGCAAATGCACTGAGTGATTCAAATTGGTTTTCTCTGTTTGTAAATGTAGTGTTCTGTGACTGCTCAGGGGCACTTGGAACATATGCTCCTCGATATCTGACATTTTTCAGAATTCCGAGCAAGGGAGGCTGGCTGCAGCGTGGGCACGTGTGGCCTGTCGTGCTGCTGGTCCTGCGTGAGAGCAGCTTCACATCCGTGAGGGAAAGGGTTTCTTTTTGGGTGAGGGACAAGCAGCAGGGTGTCTGGGAGTGAAGCGGCACAGCCCAACCCTATTCCCAGAAACTCAGTCGCAGCAAAGTCTCTTATTCGGGAGGTTTGTGGGAGAATTGTGTTACTTGTCTCCCTGCCTTAAATTGTCTCACAGAGCCTGGCTCTGTGTGGGCTGGTGGTCCAGAGGGGAGAGCCTGGATGCTGCTCTCAGCCTCAGACTGGGGCCACAAGCCCTGGGAAAGGGGCTGGGGAGCAGGGGAGGCACACAGAGCCTTTCGCTGCCCCTTCCCACACCCAACCCCACATTTTCCTGACCTCCACATGCTCCTTGCTGCTCGTGGTGAGACTTCTCAGTCTCTCCTTGGGCAGTGACACCTGAAGACCATTCAGTGGCTCAGGTCACTGGTCTGTAAGCAGGACAGGCAGAAACAGCTGAAACTCCTGCTGCTCTCACCTGGGTGTGTGTCCTGCCCGTCTGCTCTCAGGTGAGGCATCCCTGGAGTACCTACAGGGCTGATGCTGAGCAGGTGGTGTTTTCACATCAGCCCTAATGGGCCCAGCTGCAAACTGAGATAGGTGAGGAGTGGGTGATGTGCTTCTTTGGCCACTTCACTGCAGGGATGCTCCCCCGTGGAAAAAACAGCCTTGACTCATCCAGCTTGCATCACCTGTTTGCAAGGCAGCACTGCTTGATTTCTCTGGATGAGGCAGCTGAGGGTGCTGGAGGGAATGCTGCATCTCCTGTTGGCTTCCCAGGTGCAGCCCCATGTGGAGTGTGGGGTTTGCAGGCAGCAGCCCAGGTTAGGTGGCCAGAAATCACCGCGGTGTCTGGCGAGAGGCTGCGGTGGCCGTGGTGCTGCTGGGCTGGACCGCTGCTCCCCAGCCTCCAGGGATGCTGTCCAGAGGCTCCCAAGGCTCCAGAGGCACACAGCCCTGTTCCTCGAGTGCCTGGCTGCACCACAGGGCTTCAGGCACACATTTCAGCACTAATTCCTTCCACTGAAAGGGAAGAAGCACTCTAACAGTTCGCTGCGATAATTAAAATTCATCCTCCGCCAAGCTCAGACAACTCTCTGTTGTCAGCACCTCCAGAGGTCCTGGTTTAGCTCCTTCTGGTTCATTTAATGATGTAACAGTGAGAAGGAGAGATATTCCTTTTATTGTTGATGTGTAAGGTTTAGAATTAAACGTCTCTGCTGGTTGCTGGGTACTTTCTGCTACTGCCAACCCCGTGAACTCTTTAAACATATGCTAATGAGCCCGACTTGCTCCCATTCCTTCTGTATAATCCATGAAGGAAGAAAAGTCAATCTTAGTCGTACTGCCTAATGGCCTCTATACGTTGTAGTTAGCACAAAACCACTGTGAAGTGATGGAGATCCAGAGTTAAATGCATGAATTAGGCAGAACCCCTCTGACCACACTCCATTAGAAGAGAAACTGTCTCTAGGGAGACAAAACAAGATTTCTCTTTATATATACATTGTAAGAGTCACCCACTGATCCTCCAGGCTTTTTGAAACATTACCGGCACCCCAGCGATGTGGACAGAATATAATTTATCAATATTGCTACAACTTCCCACCTCAGATGTTGCTGGAATACTGATGTGCTGCAGCATAATGAGGTTTGAGGCAGTAGTATGTATGTTGTCCATAGCATTGCTTTCTCTCCTGCACCTGACTCCTCGGCCCTGATGGAAATGGGAAAGGAATGATGTGTATTTTAACAGTCTGTTAATTGCTTTTTGTTTTTAACATTGCTTTTAAACACCTGCATGCAGTTTTTCTGGCTTGGCCAGCAGCTGTTTGTGTGTGATTTGCTCAGAAAATAGAAGGGGAAAGTTACGTGGTTATCCTGTGATGGATTAATGCAAAGGAAGAACGGGGTTAAAACCTGCTGCAGTGGCATTGGGCTGGTGGGGCTCAGCCATGGGCCACGAAACTCTGCCACAGCTCTTTCAAGGAGAATCTTTTCATCTGGAGCAGCAAGGAATAAGCAGTCCCTGCACAGACTGTCCCCACTCCGGCACTGTGATGCTGTTCCTGGCGAGGTTATGATTGATTACAGCATCTTATACAGTCAATGGGTAAAAATAAGAGACTTAACAGACCTCGTTTCCTGCTTCATGATCCTGCAGCTCCATTCAAAATGCTGCTGCTGTGATCAGCTTCTCACCTGAGGTGTTTGATGAGTACACGGGCTTCTCTGCTGCCTTGGGCACAACCATCTGATCTCAGCTTTTAAAGCTATTAACAATTTATTTCTCATCATGTATCTTTCTGTGGACAAACAGATACCAGATAAGAACCTGGAACTGCTGTTTGCATGCAGAAGTTGTGTGTTTTGGAATGGAATGGGGCTGTACAAACCTTAGCAGTTATTTGGATGACATCTCGTTGGCATCCTGCCTTTGCATGAGCTTTCAAGAAAGGGTCTGCTGCCACCTGTGCCCTTTAGCAGAGTTTGGTACCAGAACCAAAAGCTCTTAATGGCAACTTTGGAGTGAAAAACTGTAAAGAGTAAAAGTACACAGAGTGTAACACCAGAGAAAATGTACTTTTTTTCCAAGAAATGCATATGAGTTAGTTCTGTCGCAATGATTTGGGCAGACACATTTCTTACTGTCACTCTTTCAAATTCCCCAGGAATGTTCTCAGAGGGGCCTCCCATCTCCCACGGGACATGTTAGGACATTTCAGCCCTTCTAATAAAGAAATTTAAAAGAAATCTCTTAAGCTGTAGTGAGAATTCTACCGGACATTGTTTGCCTTCTGTATTCCTAAGGATGAGAACAGTTCTGCAGAATCATCACCCCGGGAGGGAACTCTGAAAGATCCCCACAGCTTGAACTTGGCAGATGGTCACAGAGGAAGGATTTTTGTGGTTCCTCACTTTGGCTGCTCTCTCACCCCGTCCTGCAGTGAATGTGTTTGTTCTGTAGAGCCACGGGCTTTGCTTTAGCTCTGTAGCCTTGCCACATTTCTGGGTTTCGCTCTGATATTTATTCTTTGCGCTCTGCTCTCCCCCATGGTGTTTTGGGTTCGATGCAAGTTCTTAATGGGAAAGCGATTGCTCAGGGAAATGTGGTGCCTATCAGCTGTCAGATCACGGCTCCCCCGTTTATGGAATTAAACTGAGGCTGTATCGGCGTAGAGGCTCCACGAAGAAAATTTGCTTCATAAAATTCATCTTGCATATCATGCCTCTCTTTGTGCGTGGTGCTCACTGTTCTGGTCCCATAATCTACTAAATAATAACAGTTAGCACGGACGTCCGCGAATCAATACGCGGGCTCCCGCTCCCGACTGTAATGAAAGTTTGTTATTGTGTGAAACGGCAACTTTCATGTCTACAGCTGATTGTTGCAGTCTGTATTTCTGTCAAAATTTGACGACAGTCACCTCCTGAAGCTTTAACAAAAGGCAGAAATTCCCCCGGTGCTTCTGGCAATTACACATTAGTCTTTGTGGAGGCAGGAGATTACTTGCTGATTCCTGTTTGCTGATTCCATTATGTATGTATGCTCTAGTACATAATGGCTTGTTAATCCCTTAAAACAGCATGGCTAGGAATAGTCTTTCAAAACTGTATTTTGGTTCAATTAAAAGGAAGAAAAAAACACCATCAAAAATGATGAATTCCATAGAGTCTCTTATAACCACTGGGGTTTTGAAGATGATCTCTATCAGGGAACTTATCATTATGGGAGCTGGACTGTGTGTGATGTGGTGAACTGTTTCCCTTTGAAGATATTAATTTTCCTGCCGTTGATTTGACATGATGTGCTTGTAGTCAAGCCGGGCAAGAGTAATAGTGCTGATGAAGACAGCTTGGTGTGTTATTGTGCTCTAAAATAATTCTGTTAGGATCCAGTCTCTTTCCCGAGATGAATTCCTGTTTTCTCTTGGCAGCGTTTGCGATCGCTCGGCTGCAAGGCTCATCCAGAGCCCCGTCCCCGTGGAGAGCTGCAGGCTGGTTTGGCCTTATTAAAGTCAGGTTTTACATCCTCATTAGGTGATACCTCAGCCTTGCTTGCAAAAAGTGCAGTGCTGTATGATGCCACGCTCTGTTGTAATGGGAGTAGGACCTGGAAAACAGAATGGAATAAAACATTTGGCCCCGTCTCGCTTTGTGCTTCGGTGCAAACCTCACCCTGCTGAGCTGCTGTTCCACCCTGCGCTGCTGTGTGCAGCTCACGGGGCCACACTTTGGAGTCACCTCATGGAAAAATGGGCACGACAGTCGCTGAGAAGCCCTGCAAGTTCCCTTGAACCTCTTTTGTGTTCCTTGCACCCAGGCTTGGCCCACACGGCGATGACAGTGAGAGGTCGGGGCCTTGCTGCTGCCCCTGTGGGTCTGAAGGGAGGACAGGACAGCAGGACATTCCTCTGCAATTCCCTCCCTGTTGCAGGGGTGTTGTCCCTGAAAGCTTTGACAGACAGTCCTGTCCCTGCAGAGCTCGTGATCCAATAGACAAGATGGAGACTGTGAGGGAGAGGTGGATATTATCCATCTTCTGCACATGGGGAAAAGAGGTGCAAAGAGATTCAGCACGAGGTCACAGAGGAAGTCCTGTGACAGGACCAGGAATTGAATTCCCTCTCCTGGGTCTTCGTCCAGTGCTTTAATCACAAAACCCGCCTTCACCTTTGTGCTTTTCTATTATTTAATCAGCTGAGGAAAAAAAATGCAAATTGATTTAATTAAAGGAGAGAGTACATTTCTAATTTCAAGCTGGATCATTCTATGGTTATGGAAATTTTGGGGAAAGGAGAGAAGAAGCATCTGTAATTTTTCTTTTCTCGACAGATGTATTTTCATTTACACAGCTGTGCAAAAATTATGTTTATATATTTTGTGACATCTAATTTTAGCCTAGGAGCAGATCTGATGTTGGGTTACCAAGAGGTGTCACTTTCTGGCTTGGAGAATAATCCTCCTTCTGGCAAAAAATTGGTCCTGTTTCTTCCCACAGACATGGTTTCTTCCTTTCAAGTGTCTCTCAAAATTATTTTATACTCAATGAAGCAAATCCTCCAAAGGCTTCATTATTCTGATGGTAGCATCATCTGATTGAATATTTCAATCATAATGTCCTTTGGAGAATTTTAGCCGTTTCCACTCGGGATGTTGGAGGCTTGGATTTGTGCGCGTTCCCAAGGTTTTGAGGAACTGGTGTAGGAAATTGAGATCATTTCAGATGCACAGAGTTCATTGGGGAGGTAGATGGTAATGTTTGCTCTGGCTGTTGACTGGAATACATTAAATCATCCCTTTCTGATGTGAAAAACATGAATGCGGCTTCTTTGGGCCCTGGTCAGCAAAGCACATGCTTGGGTTTAAGCAAGTGGGTCTTGTCCGAGTGCAAGGTCTTGTCCCAGTCCTGCCATGCATTACCAGTAAGTCCAAAGTGCAGTGAGGTGTCACTCGTCAGATCCAGCTGCTGGGGACACCATGAGGACAGCCCAAAGGAAGAAACTCCGGGAAATCCCGTGACGTTTGTGGCGCGTGCGAATGTGCGCGTTCTCCCCGCGAGCGCTCTCCTGCGATCCCCTCCTCTTGGCTCGCTTTCCTTCCCCTCACATCCCCACATTGCTGGGAAGCCTCGATTCTTTTTCCTTGTTCATTGAAAAAAACATCTTTGCGTGACTCTGGAAGGAAATCCGGGTTTGTTTTGTTGAGCGAGTTCCGACAAGGACGGCGGTTTCAGAGCTTTCTGAAGGGCTGTGACAGCTCTTTGTACCTCGTCGCCTCCTTCCCCTCCCCTCACACCCCCTGGAGAGTGGATGAAAGGTTCTGGCACCCACCTTGGAAGGAGGAGCTCCTCGGGCTGACGTCGCCACCTCGGAATCGCTGAGGACTCCTCAGTGAGGGTGTTCTGCTTCTCTCAGCCTCGCATTAGGTTTTATGAACTTTAATGAACAGTAAGTAATAAATTTGCTGAAGAAATTGGGTTAGCCTGTGATTAACATTCAGAGTGATGCAGATGAGTGTACCAAATGATGGGAACATGTGCTCACATCACGATGAAATGCAGATGAGAGGCCCTGGAGCAAGCCCAAGGATGTGGGCCAGCGCAGTTTCATCTCTGTCAGCTTTAATCTGATCTCGAGTGCCACTGCTACCGGCCTGCAGGAGGAACCTCAAACCAGACCTCAGCATAACTTTTGTTTTCTGTTAGGGGCTGCAAAAACATTCCTTTACAACAAAGCTCCCTACGTAAAAACCCAAGTCGCCGTCTCTAAAAAACAATATTTCTAGCAGTAGGGAGCAGAGGGGGAAATGGTTGGAAGGTGCCTCTTGGTTTGGTTTGGCTTTTATAAAGCGCTGCTTTACTGAGCGGTTGTTTCAGTCAATTGAAGCCCAGCTGAGCCCATCGTCTTATGACAGAATTGTTGTGTGGAACAGAGAGAAAAATCCCCCTCCCCGCGTCCCTTTTAAATGAAGTGCAAAGTAATGCTGGAAAGGGAAAGAATAAATCAATTTTAAGTGGTAATCTATGAAGTTGGACAGAAAATGATGAGAAATGAAGCAACTGGTCATAGGAAATTGACCTTGAAAATGGTGTTTATCTGGCGGCCGCAGTGGCAGAGCCCCGCTGCTGCTGTGGGCTGGCGCCTGAGAGGGAATTTAAATCAGAGTTTCTTTGCTTTGAGTCTCAGTTGGGTTTTGGGGGAGTTTCTTTCGGGACTGTGCTCTCTGACAGTTGTGCCAGTGGTGCAGCTCGGCAGCATTTGCCAAGCGGGATTTGTTCCTTTGTGGCAGCCTCGTATTTTGCTCTGCTGCTTGAAAGGCTGCACCGCTTTGGGAATTGTAGGAGAAGGGTCAGAAGAATCTCCATGGTTGTGTAACAGATACATATGTTAGGGACAGAGATGGTATTTTTACCTGGCTTTTAATTTCCATACAAATAAACTCATTAAAGCGAGCAAAAGGACAAATGAGTAATCCATGTCACCTCTGCTATTTTAAACTGTAACACCTACTTGCACCAGAAGGATGGCTACTGCAGTATTATGTACATCTTGTTTACAATGAAGGGACAGCAGGATGTGGGAGGTGGAATAGATTAAGTTTTCACTGAAACTTCTCTGGCAGAGAACAATTGTCAGAGATCTCAGTGATCTTTGTCTTCTAGGGCGGGTGGTCAGGGGTCTGTCAGACTAACTCAATGCTTTTTGGACAATGTTTTTCTGCCTTTTTTTACGTACATCAGCTGTGTCCATAAGTGATCCGTATGAAACTCATTGAGGTGGGTCATTTGCTGCTCTCAGCACCTACTTACTGGGTGTCTCGAGAATTCCCCACTAAAACACGAAGGTACAAGTGGCCAAGTGCTAGACCTTGGAGAATTTATGGTCTTGGTGGCCAGAAAAATAACCTGATATTAACCCATAAACTTTACTGAAAGATCAGAAGTCTTTGTGTGTGAACCACACAAGTGGGCTCTCTGGTTCATGTAATCACTGACCTCCTTTGTCAGATTCCCTGTCAGCAGAAGTTGGAGAGCCAACCACAGGCAGGACATTTGTGGGGCTGCCCAGGGGTAAGAGAGACCAGGACAAAACCCTGAAGTGCCCTGTATTGTGTCTTGTGAAAGGCTTTGCCTTCCACCTGAGCTTTGCCTTGCACACCTGAGCTTTGCCTTGCACACCTGAGCTTCTCAGAAGCCTGAGGCTTTGCCCATATTGGCCATCAAATGAGGTGCTCCAGGCAGTGCCTGCGAGCGGGAGTTGCTGCTGCTTGTGTGGCAGCATCCCCCTTAGCTCTGGGTACCCAAAAGCTTGTTTTCTTGGATGGGGCCTTGTTGGAGATGCTCCAGCTCCAAGGCGTTTCCCTTGGCCAGGAGCATTTCCTGATCTATTCAGTCTGGGAGAGGATCTGGGATGAGTGTTGGGAGCAGGCAAAGGGAAACAGGGACAGAGGTGGGAAGCAGGGCTGTGGGAGGAGAGGAGGGAGCCCCGCTCCCAGCAGTGGAAAACTTGGATTGATCCAGCACCAGCGATGTCGGGTTGGTGATGTTATCCCAGTGCTTGTGCTCTGATGGAGAGCTAACAAATAATAAATCTGAGCAATGTTTTCAGACTGTGTGAAAATTAAGAATTTCGAGGCAAGCTTTCTCCAGATATTTAAAATTCAGCAAGCTTTTTTTGTCCTGGGTCTTGAGATGTTAATAACTTTGACTAATTGTCAACACCACCAATTACTATGACTGATACCTTATCATTTCCCACAATGAGCAATGCTAATTAAAATTGATTGTGCTGCTGTTCTGGCACAGCAGCAAGTTTCCTTTTCATTTTTTGTTTAAACATGAGCTTATTGTGCCTATTTGGTGAATTAAATAAGGAAAGCTTATTATTCTGATGTTTATTTTTGAGCAGGGGTTTTAAGCCACATTGGAAGCCCGTTACAAGTGTCAAAGAAATAGAAGAGCTTGAATGAATTGTATTTTTTGGAGTACCAAAACATACACCTAATAATAATATTTAGCACTTTTATACCACAGCGCTTTTTACATGATCACATTTCTGCACAAGCATAACCACTTCTATTATCTCTGTAAGGTGGGCAAACACTGTTATTGCTGTTTCACAGATACTGCAGCAGAGATGCCAGAGCTTTGATTCCCTAATAGCAGAGCACTTCAGGCTATTCACTTCAATTAGGTTACAGATCCCTGTCTTACAGCACTCTGAGCTGCCTAAGTTACGATTTGCAAGACTGGCTTTGCTTGAATTCTGTCCAAACTCGGCCTTTTATTTCTCAGTTTGTTTTTTTTTAAAGCGTGATTATTTATTTCTCCCAAGGGTGGGATCAGGAATTCCTTGCTGCTGGTCTGCCCAGTACTGCAAATGTCAATTCTGCCCATGCAGAGCCGTGCAGGAGGGATGGGGCTGTGCAGCTTTGTGTCCTTCTGTTTTGAGTCTTTGCTTCATCAGCTGAATCTCCTCATGTTCAGGAAGGGGCTGTTCTTTATTGGGCAGAAGCTGCTTGCAGGGAGGAGAGATGGCTGAAAAATAGCATGGAGCTCTGGAACTCCTGTTACCTATTTCCTGTTGTACTCTGAATTTAGCTGTGGCTTCCCGTGAACTTTTCCGTGGGGAATATTTATGGGATGTGTTATCCCTGGAAGATGTACCTGGGTTTTTTAACTATTCTGCTGGTATCTTCTTCTTAAGTGGCCAATTGCAGTTAATAGCACAAGCCTGTGACCTTATCCCGCTGGAGATTGATTTAATCTGAACAATTTATTCTTTCCGTGATCAATATGAAATGAGTTAATATGTAATGGATATAAATGCATGGAATTGCCCGAGATACTCCTTACTTCCTCCTACTTAGTCTGTAGAACGAGTCAACGACTTCGTGGTAGTTATTAAAAAAAGAAGCCTTTTAAAGGATTCTACACGTTGCACTTTTTCATAAACAAGATCTCCCTTAGGCTTTGACAGAAAGGGAACCCATGTTTGCCTGCCTGGTGCCTTGTATGAGCAGTTACAGAGGAGTGTGTCAATCAAAAAACATTTCATATTTATTGGGAAAAAACTTCGAAAAGTCTGGCACTTGAAAGCAAGATAAACATATTTATATTACAGAAACACCAACAGCAAAAAGTAGATCTGAAAAATACATATTTCAGTCCCGAACACTGTTTTTTATTACTTTCCCCTGATTTTTGGTTTCTTCTGATCCTGACAGGAGTTAGGAGCAACCTTGGAAATCTGTAGAGCTGCTTGTGCCACGGTGCCACGACTGACCCCAGTGCTCCTTGCTGCGAACAAGGGGACCTGGCCAGCAGGGCCTTGTCCCTCACAGTGCTCTCCTGAGCAAGTGACCCAGGTTAATTTGTTGGTTTTGGGAAGGTGCTGGAGGACAGTGCTGGAGAAGTGCAAAGTGTCACCCTGGTGACACCGAGGCCACCATTAGCAGGGGAAGCTGTGAAATACCACAGTGCCAAGCGTGTCTTCCTGGGCCACATCAGCCCTAATTCTCCTCTCATCTCTGCTGCTGTCTCTCCATGGGCTAGGCTGAAGTTGCTCGTGGTTTTACAGTGTAGAAAATCAGAGAGGAATCACGGCTGACTGACTCCCTCGGTGTAACCAGCTGTACGTGGAGGCAGAAGTTTTTGCTTTCTTCTCCAGTTTCAAATGTCCCCTTGGAGTTTTGTTGTGAAAAGTCAGTTATGAAAATTGAGAGTGCGAGGGGGGGGATATGTCATTTGGGTTGTGATTTGCTGTTAATTAAAGTTTAGTGTGACACATCCTTTATGTCTGGGGACTCCTGAGTCTCATCTCAGTGGCCTGGGTAGAACGGAGGAGCATCTCCATCGAGATCAATGCTCATTATTATTTTCCTCATTATCATCATGATCCTCATCAGTATTTGTTCTACAACACTGGCTGTGGAACAGAAGCACAGGCAGGAATGACCTTCGCTCCTGTTCAAAACCTTTCATTTTTAACAGATAAGAGACTCGGAGGCTGGGGAGGGGAAGGTGACAGTGATCTGACAGAGAATTGGATCCAGAGACTCAGAAGTCAAAATCAGCCACCTCAAGTACAGCAAGCATTTGATGGTCTGACCGCCTTGTTTTACTGGTTGACCTCTTGTAAAATCTGCAGAAAGGCCCACAGAAAAAGAGGGGTCCCTTCAACTTAGGGACCTGGACCTTTCTGCTTAAAATGTTTAAAATCAGTTCTTTTGGAAGGTCTGGGACAGAAAAGACTCTTGTCAACCTGACAGCTCATTGCTTCTGGTTTGAGATGGAGGAGGAGGTGTGTGATTTCGGTGAGTCATCTTCTGACAACCAACTGATAATCCCCCAACCATCCCCTGAGTGCTGGTAGTTCCCCTTCCTGCTGATGGAAAGTCATCTGGGGGTCAGGAAGTGGATGGCATTGCTAAGGCTCTCACATAGAAATGGTGGGATACAATCAGATCGTGGTTGGGGAAAATTATTTTGATTTATTTCCACTTAAAACTAGAGTAGGATGGTGAGAAACAAAGAAAAAAAACTAATACACCTCCTTTCACTTTTCCCAGTCCAGTCTTTCATGCCCAATTCCTCTACCTCCTCCCTGCCCAGGAATGCAGGGTATTTGGGAATGGGGGGTTGTGGTCGGGCCATAACAGACGGGCTCTCCGTGGGAGTCATGTTAAGTTGCAAGTGTTTTGGTTAATCTTCTTTTGTGTAAATGCTTATGTAAGGGTTTTGCTGTGTTTCAGAATATCCAAGTAAAGATGGATTTGGTTGATAAAAGAGAGGGCAGTTCCCATTTATTGCAGAAAACAAACAGTACGCTTATTTTTTTCTGAAGACAATAAGGTTGTAGGGCAAGTTACAGAATTAATGCATCGCATAAAAAAAATTTTAAAATTCCAAATTTATTCCTCCTCATCCTCTCCAAGCGTTGAGAATCTGCTCAGGTTGGCTCCAACCCTCATTTTTGCTGCATTGATGGGTGCTCCCCAGTTCAAGCTCCCCAGTTCAAGCCCTGCACACCCCTGTGTGCTCTCGAGGTTGCTCCAGGAACCTGTTCTGGGGAGACGTTTTGGTTGCACCAAAGCATTTCGCACATCAGCTTCAGGAGCTGAAATCGTGTCCTAGTGAAACGTTTGCTGTGTGTAAGAAGAGGTTTGGGGCTGTTAGGGACCCAGGGAGGGTGGCACGCTGCTCCCTTGTGTCTGAGTGCTGTAACCCGGTGTGTCTGTGTAGCACCTGAGCCAATGGGCTGTGGCTCCGCTGTACTGGAAATCGCCTGTGACCGGAGAACCGCGGTGACGTTTGACCTCTCCTGGCCCCGAACCAAAGGGTGTCCCCTTTGGGCGAGGTGTCTGCTGCTCTTTGCAGCCAGCTACACCCCTAAAGCTTTTCATGCATTTAAATGACTGCCGAGGAGAGGCTGCACAAAATGCCTCCCTCCTGGGAAAGCCCTTTTACGGCGATAGGGGCGTTTTAGCGTTATGGATTCTCCAAACGGATTTCCTTGGAAGGCAGCGGGATTGCCAGCGTGCATCTGGGTGTGCTGAGCAGCTGCTGGCACCCAAAGCTGAGTGTTGGAGTGGCTGTGGGGTTGGTGGAGGGCGATTTGCCCCGTTAGCACAGCACAGCTAACGAGCACAGTCCCTCCAGCATCGGCAGCACACGGACGCTCATCGGAACCCATCAGGAACAGCCTCTGCTGACCAGAATTATGGGAAAGCTGGTTTTGGTGCATGACAAATAGCAGGACGTTGCATATTTTTCACTATTAGCTCTGAATCCATACAATTAGTGGTAAAAAAGAAAATAATATTTATTTATCTGTGAAGTCTAATGATAAAATAGTAGCCAAGGAAAGTATTGATCCCTCCCTTGACCACTCTCTCCAGTGGAAGGTGTCCCTGCCCATGGCAGGGGGGGTTGGAGCTGTATGATTTTTGAGGTCCCTTCCAACCCAAGCCATTCTGGGATTCTGTGACTCAATGATAGAATAGGAATTTTCATTTTTCCACCAGTTTGCGTGTACCAGAGTTGGCTCAACATCTTGTATGAACAGTAACTCCACCAGCCTGTTCCCTTCCCTTCCTTCCACCAAAACTCCCCTCTTTTTCCCTTCCTGTGGGTGATGAGGAATGTGTGTGCTCCATGGATAGAAAGCACAAGATGCCTTCTGGTGACACCAGGAAGGAAACGATCCGGGGAGTTACAGACCACTAAGCCTTTCATTTGTACCTCGTAAACTGGTTCAAATGATAAGGGAAAAAAAAAAAGAAAACATTTGGGAGATGCTGATAAGATCAGGCTTATCCAGTGGAAAGGTAGTGTTAGGATATGGCTGGAAGTGATAGGGAAAGCCTCGGCTTGATGACCCAGCAGGTCACTTACAGTCTTTCTCTCTTAATCTCTTAGAAGTCTTTGAACTCGTCAATACGAAAGGAAGAGAGAGGAACTGGCTTATCTCATTTATTTACGATACTGAAAGGTCTTTGCAAGGCCCCTTGTAGAAAACAGTCAGAAAGACAAGGTAGGTGGGTGAAAGGGAAAAGTAGAGTCAGGAATCAAAACCTGAAGCGAAGATTAGGAATAACTGGGGAATTTTCACCATCTCAGAGGGTTAAACCAGGGGTTCCTTGTGTGTTCCTAAGTCCTGTATCAGGTCTTTGATTTGGGATGGAGAAGAGGTGGAAGGGCAGCCAGGTCTGGGGTAGCAAAAAGCCACTGAGGTTGGTCAGGTCCAGGGAAGGCAGTGAGGGAGGACAGAACAACCTAAACAGTAAATATATGACATAACCTCCAAAAAAATATTCACTGCTAATGAGTGGCTTTTGCGCACACTGAGGTTTCAGTTTGAGTTCGATGTGGTCAAATCAGAAGCAAAAGTCTTTGGTTCTGCAGCCATGGAGGAGGAGACCTTGGTGGAGCTGCTAATGGGAAGGAGATGCCTTCTCCCTGCTCTCCTCCCCAGCAGGGTCTGCAGTTCAGGACCAGCTGTGCTTTCTCAGCAGCACAGAAGGGTTGGACAAACACATCTGTAGTGTTGTCTAAAAGGCCAGCAATGGTGCTCAGTATCAGAGCAGTCTATTAGTGAAGGAGCACAAATTAAGAGGCTTCATGTAGCACTACGGGGATTTAAGTTCAGGTTTTTCCCTTCCATTTAAACGCTGCATTTGTTTCTTTTCCAGAGCCGTGTCTGTCTCTCTGTCCTAAACAGAAAATTTGAGTGAGGGTTAAACAAACATAATTTGTTTGCATTCCCTGCTGCTCTGTCACAGCTGAGCGCGTTCCCTGCACCACTGATTTCAAAGACCGCCCCACCTCTGGGTTGATGGAACCTCCTGCCTCCCTTCCATTCCTTCCCATCCTTCCGCCTTTCCCCGCCACTTTTTAAGCTGGAGAAGAACCCCTGGATGTCCCTTTGAAATCCAGGGGCTGAAGTCCTGGATGCTGCTAATGAGCAGCGAGAGCCTTCTAAGGAACTGAAACATTGCATTGTTACGATTTGGGAAACAAAAGCTGAATTAGAACTGTAACACTTAACTATGGCATCCCACTTTATTTTCCTCTAATGCAGGCTAAGCTGCCTTACAGCAATCTTTTAAATGTAATGATTGAGACTATTATAGGAAATACTATACAAAGCAACATTTTTTTTTTTTTTTGCAGCCTAAATAATAAGTAGGGCAAGGTTTTAAATGAGGCTAGAGTAATGAATGCTGTACAATAATTTTGATGATAAATTTCCCCGGAGGATAAAGTGGAAGAACAGAAGCAGGCTGTATTTAATCATGCAAAGTTAAAGGAATGCAGACCAACAAATATTTATAGAAATGTACGGATTTTCTAACCTTTCCTGAGATATTCTCACCCCTTTTCACCTGGGAGACTTCGCAGAAGTTCAGGTCTTTCAGTGTGTAATAATTAGGAGGAGGAATTGATCACATAGGGTCAAGTGTTTCTTTGATGTAGTACACAGAAATTCCTGCTTCCTTGCAGGCTGGAGGACTCAAACAATGAGACATTTGTTTTTCACAGCTCTTTCATTCATCAGTGTGTCTGAAAAGCTTGCTTTGAGCAGATACACAGCATGGGATGACACACTCTGCAGCTGCTCTTCACCTACTACTGACCCAAGGAGCCGTGCCCCCGCCAGAGCAGGGCGCTGTGCAGAGATTCCCCCCTCCCAAAGCAAAAGAGTTGCCTTTGTGCGAGCACAGTGAGGAGGAGAGCTGTGAACTGCATTGCAGAAGTGAAACCTGGGCTTCCATGTGCTCAGCAAGCTCAAAATCTTTGCCCCATGCTGCACCACCAGGCACAGACCTGCCCTTCCCATGCCTGTACCGAAGGACATCCATGGTCCTCAGTGCTGCTGCTCCTCAAAGGTGGTGCTCCTGCTCCTCAAAGGTGGTGCTCCTCAGCTCTGCTTTCTTCTGTTTGTCTTGAGGACAAAAGGGTGACTTCAAAAACCAAGGGACAGTAAAAAAGTCACCACCGACATCTGGCTTGGCACGTTCCTGGTTGTTCTGCACAGGTGCACTTGTGGAAGGGTTAGACAATCATTCCATAAAGCATAAGGATGGGTTGCTTTGTGCTTTTTTAAAAAAATAATTGTTAAAGTAGGGTGTTTCAGCTCAACCTCTAACAGCATCCTCTCAGCAGAGGCAAAAACCTGAGGATTTCTGTTCTGCTGATCAATACTTACAGCGTATATTGATTTCCAATTTAGGTGTTAACTTTTTAGCTCTTAGAAGTGCTCTTGATATCAATTTTCACCTTGCCTGGTGTTCATTACATGCTGAACGTTGTGGCAGCGAGTGAGCTCGGATCCCATCTGGAGGGACGATTAATTCCAGCCACTTCAGGACCGCAACGTGCAAAGATTTACTCGCCTCGCCCAAGCATCGCGGTAGCACGAAATATCCGCGTTCAAGGCAGTGACCTGAGAAATGCTTTCACTCTGGCCTGGCACAGGGCTCCCTCTCGTTTCTCAGCCTGTGTAGTCATCTCTGAAATCATAGAATAAGCTAATAAATAGCGCTGTTTATTATGTCCGTGCTGTTTCGGCGTAATAATTCACAGCCCAAGAGCCCGAGGTGGCGGGCTGGGGTTGCAGGGTGGCTGGGTTTTGTTTAAGCAGTAAGACACACATGATAAGCAGCGCGTCCCTGGGTGATTGTGCCTCCAGTAGTGTTAGGAGGCACAAGGTCAAAAGGCTCAGTGACTTTAACTACCTGAGAAGTGCCGTGTAATCCCCTGCAAATGGGCTGTCTACAATGTCTTATTGCTGTATCAGAGAGGGAATTATTTCTTTTTAAAGGCAGCCACATGAATTCCCTCTATAATTGGCACGGGGCTGACATCACCGGCTGCCAATCAGAAATCCTCTTTGTCTTGGATTTTAACACCTTAATTTCGAGTTCGGGTCATCCCGAACAAATGGATTTTGTTAAAATGATGTTTTATCCTCTTTGTGCTGCGAGTCCCATCTGCCTGCTTTGTGCTCTGTGTGTGTGTGTGTGTGCCTGCGTTGTGAATTGCTCTGCAGTAGCTTTTGTGTCATCATCAGCCACTAAACAGTGACTGCAAAGTCTTTGCAGAGCTGGTGGCATGGGAGCCATGGCCTGGCTTGTGCTGCCTAGAACATTATTTAGAGTCAGAAACTCCAGGGAGAGCAAGGGGAGGGCAGCCAGCCAGGTGAGCACCTCGGGAGGCAGGCTGCGATTTCAAAATCAATGCGCAGCCATCAAATTCTTCCAGCCCGTGCTGTCTTTTCCTTTTTATTGGCAAACATAACCCCAAAATAATAAAATCATCCCGATTTACAGTTATTGTTGGTAAAATAAGCACACATCAGAGCTTTACCGGCCTGAGCAGATGAGGAGCAGGCCACAAGGATGCTGTTTATCCCAGTGGTATTGAGGGGACCGTAGGCAGTGGCTGCCATTGTGGAAGGGGGGATGAAGGATCCCAGATGGGAAGATTTCCCCCTTGTTTCTCCTCACTTTAAGCTCCAGCAGAAGCAAAGATAAAGGCACAGCCCCTTGAGCTGCCTTCACTGTCTTCTCCTTCAGCAGAGGAGAGGAAATCCCGTGGTCCATCCCAGAGGAATGCTTTTGCTTTGGGAAAATGGGAATAGATGCCAGAGGTCATGACTTCTCTGTGTCTCAGTCTGTCAGTGGGTGGGACAAGGGCATCTCTTTGTGGGAAGGTGTGAAACCCACAGTGGAGGGAATTGCTGTGGAAGTCTCTGTTCAGCTGCACTGGAATTTAGGGACAAAGCGAGAGGAATCCTCACCCTGTTAGAGGGCAAAAATTTGACAAATAGTTTTAAAGGCTTAAAATAAATCTATCTTCATAACCTGACTGCTGTGCTTTTTTCCTTAGGTGTGTTATAGAGGTAATGATACTTCTACGGTGAACTCAATTAACCTTCTGCAGCCTTCCGTGTGACAGGGAATCCTAAATCTTCTGTTTTATGAGTGCATGTGCAAGATTTGAAGCTACTCTGAACTTAGCATTAATAAATGTCCTTTTCTAATTGGTGCCCATTTGTTTGTTTCTTTTGCAGTGAGAAAGACATGGTGGCTGTGAGTGGAATGTAGTGTTCATGGTTGAAAAGAGATTTCCACACAGGAGCAAGGTACTGTTATTGTTATTATTATTATTATTGTTATTATTATTAAGAATCTGCTTCTTGTGTGTGGATGCCCTTGGAGTTTCTGTTGTTCAGTGATGTTATAAGATGATCTTCAGGAATTTATCTTTGGTTCTCTGCGTTGTTTTGCATAAATGGACATCCACTGCCAATGAGAATGATGTGACTCTCCTCTGGCTGATACCCAGTGCATTTTGAGGGTCCTTTAGAAGTGCTGTGGAAAAAAGGATAGGGTGAAAAAGCTGTGTATTTAGGGTGAAAAAGCCGTGTATTTAGGGTGAAAAAGCTGTGTATTTAGGCTTCCACAGCTCAGTTTCCCTGCAAAACTCCCCTCTGCTCTCTGATAGATCCTAGTAGGTGCACACTGCATCAGGAGACTCAGTGGTGTTTGCTCCTGCCTGGCTCCTGAGATCTTTGCATGAACACATTCTGTACAGAGCAAAATGTTTCATCTGGGAGGGAGGATGTCAGCGATAAATGAGAAAACAAGAGAAATGGATGATGGCCCATAATGCAAACCCTATAATATAATCATTGTTGTTTGATAAAAGAGACACTTGGAGCAACTCTCCGTGCCCTGCTAGGTATGTCTGGATTTATTATTCAAAAAGACACAATCAAATCTCTTCATTCCGTTGACAAATGGGAGCTATTCAATTCCGTATCTGCCTCTTATTTATAGCATATAGAGGGGTGATTTATATGCTGGCTGCAGATCTTCCAAAACAGTTTTAATTAGCAGCATTGGCTATTAGAATGAGAGTCCTGTAGCTTCCCTGTCATACACATCCCCTTAAAACTGAACAGAAATCCTACTCTTTGCCAGGCAACGCTTCTCTCTTTTTTTTTGGTGATACCAGCAAGAAAATGCTCTCGTGCTTTAGGAGCTCAGAGGTTGAATTGCTGTTTGCAGCTCTGAGGGGCAGGCAGGGGAGGGCGAGGAAGGAAATGCCATTTATTGCTGAGCATTGGGAGGACGGGACAATCCTTGGGGCGCTGTCACCAACAGCACCAGTGACTTGGGGTTTGAGGACAAAGTAAGCCCCAAACACACCCAAGTGCCAGCTCAGGCTGCCAGCACAGGCATTTTGGGATTCCGCTCTGCATTTCCGTGCTCGGAGGAGGACGGATCTGAGCTCTCATCTCGCTGTGTCCCGTGCTGGGAGCGCTGAGCCCTCCTCCCAGCGCGTCCCGCGGCCGGAGCGCGCGCGCGCCGTTGTTTTTGCTGGGAGCGTTGTCTGAAGATAGAAGCGAGCATTCCCCCAGCTGTTCCCTGCTCCACAGAGCTGCTCCGGCTCGTGGGCTAATTGGTACCCCTGAGGTTCAGAGCAGAGGCAGGCACGGCGCAGGGGGCAGCTCGGCAAAGGCACCGGTTTGAGTCTCTATTATTTTCACGCATCTGATAGGAATGTGATCCCTTTGAGACCTCGGCCTATCTGTCAAACCTGAGATCAGCCAACAGGTTCAAAAGTTATTTGGGGAAGCAATGAGTGACAGAACAATTGCACGGCTCTTGTTTTTTTCCTGGGAAACCAGGCTAGAGAAGCGCAGGAAACATAAAGAGTATTTTTTGTGCTTTATGCGGTGTGTGTAGCATGCAGAATGCTCTGTTGTTATGCTTCCACTGATCTTTTTTTGACATAAGCAATGCAGTCATTCTATCTTTGCATCAAATAAGTCTTTGTACTACTTGTCACCAGCTCACAGTGTCTCTGTCTGTGTGTAAACTCGGTGTTTGCTACATCCCTCCGTCACAACTGTGCTGCTGCCTGCAGCTGGGTGGTTCTGCTCCGGCTCTGGGTGTTTCACTGCGATGCTCTGTCGGTGATATTTACTCTGGAGAGTAAGAAAACCCCAGAAAAGCTGAAGTTTGAGGGTGAAAATAACATGAAAAGAGAGGACGTGAGCCCTGGACCTGGCCACAGAGGGTGGGTGTCTCTGCCTGTCCTTCCCTTGGAGGAGGTCAGGGAAGGAATGCACAACTGAGAGAGAAGATTGGATGAAGTTCATCACTGCACTGCCAGCACTGTACCTTTGTGGTGCTTGGGAGACTGATGGGAAAAGGAGGAATTAGGGAATGAGGCCTTAAAAATATCCTGCTACAAGCAAGCCTGAAGCCAATGTGGTCAGAAGGAAGGAATGGAAACGATTCCTGCGGTTTGCAACTGGGAGATGATGGGCTCTGCAGCTGGGACAGCAAGACATCCATGGGTAATTCACAAATCTGGGAAAAAGTCACAGTTCTTGGCTGAATACAAGTTAGATTTTTCTTTTTTAAGCTACAGAAATTCCGTGTGGGTATTTTATTTCATTTCCTGGGCATATTGATAAAGCACACTGGTTAAGGAAGCTTTCGAATTGCTAACATCTTCAGCCTTGTCTTTGAGCCAAGCGAGCAGTATTTGGTGAGCTGTCTTTGGGCATTACACTAAGTGCTTTTCTACTGCAATTCTAGTGGAGTGTAGGGCTGAATTTGATAGTGTTACCTATTAGTGATTAGAGAGTGAAGGGCTTTCAGTGTGTCTGTGCTGCAGAGTTGGCTTTGAGTGATAAATTGGGCATTATGCATTTCATAATTTTTTAATTCTGCCTTGAAGTAATGAGGTTCCCTCTTCAAGTTCCTCTTTTCCCTAACATTTTGAAAACGTTTTGGAGGTATGAATGGGGAAGGAAAAGAAAGAGGAGAGAGAACGGTTTTGTTCATGAACACTTAAATTGTGCATTATTCAGTGGCACAGGCTGAACTCTGCTGGAGAAAGGTACTTCTAAATTACCAAAATATTAACACTGCAATTATTGAGCATGGATAATAGTTATGAATTATGGATCAGTCAGGTTAGCAAAGTCATGGCTGTCTTGTAGAGAATGGTTTGATGGGAATGTGCAGGAAGATGTGTGAGGATTCCCTCTTCATGTTTTCTTAGGGTCTCCTCAGCCAAGGGGGCTCCTGCTCCCCTGCTGGTCCCAGAGATCTATGGAAGTCCCCCAAGGGCTGGAGCATCCTTGCCTGAGCAGCACCTGCTCTGCAACAGGACAGTCTCTGTGCCACCACGACTTTTTGGTGTCCAGCCCAGCTGGGAGGCCCTTGGTGCTGAGCTTTGTTTGGCACTGTCACCAACTGTCACCACTGGGAAGTCCTGGCGTGCTCCGAGGCACAGCACCTGCAGTGGGCATCGCTGGCACGTGGAAACCTTGTCTTCCCTGTGGGGGCTGTGGAGGGTGGCAGCAGTGGTGGAGGGTGAAGGACCAGGGGTCTAAATTTGCTAGTGGCCCAGTCTTTATTTTCAGAAAAGGGCTTCCCATCACCACCTCTCAGTCCCCTCACCGTAAATCAGGATAAAATCATGTCATTACCTCTGCAACGTGTTTGGACATCCAGGAAGGGAAAGTGCAACCTTCAAAGCGTCCAGGGAATATCCCACTGCACAGTGACTCCAACAGGAGCTCCAGCAGTGCTCACTCTTAGGATATAGGTTTATTTCTCTGTGTCTGGGTATTGCTGGGGCATGAGGTCCTGCCTTATCCCTCTCCAGCTCTTTAGGTTAACCCACAGCTGCTCCCCTGTCAGTTTTCCAGTTTGTACCTACCCAGCTTCTTACCTTGTCTTCTGCCACATCTGTTTTCTCCAGACAAACCCAGTTTTGTTCTACTTCGTTTTTTTAGAGGAGGGCTGTAATATATTTGAAGTGTCTGCCATAAACTTTTGAGATTCAGTGACCTTTGTTAATCAAGAAGGAGGTTTTTTTGAGGTCTACAGGAAGAATTAATCATATGTAAACTGTTTGCTTTAAAAAGTCTCTTACCAAATGTGGGATTTCCCAGGTAGCCTTCAAAAGGTCAGAGGCTGGAGGCAGAAGCTTGGAGCAGCTGGAGAGCATTGCAGGAGGACAAACCCTCTCAGAGCAGGTTCAGAATTAGGGAGGGACCTGTGGTAACACACGGCACTGGGGAGAACCCATTGTGTTTGAGAGGCTGGACTCAGGCCAGAAGTTTGGAGTGTGGAGGAAGCAATACAGCCTGGCACTGTGCTGTTGTACCGTGCTCACATTTGCTTGAAATATTCTCCTGTTTCAAAAGCAAGTTTCTGTGCTTTCAACAAAATGTTCCTTGGCCCTACAAGACTGGAAACCCTATTGGCTGAAAGAAACCATGAGAATTTTGGATAAGTCTCCAGCCAGCTGCTGGTATAGTCCATTCTCCCAGGCATGCAGGGAACTGGAGTCTCTAGAGGAGGACTTTGCCTCGTGGACTCTGCTTCTGTCAGCTCCTGGTCAGTGGTGGCAGGTGGCTCCAGAGCTGCCCACGCAGACCCCAAAAAGCAGAGAGGCTTTTCCCCACAGGGAGGCTTTGTGTCCTGGATAAACACATTTGATAAAGTTCAGCTTGAGGGATTTCACAGTTTAACAACCCCCTCTCTCCTCCAGCACCTGTAGCAGTGATTATGGGGAAGGAAAGGGACCTTCTAGCTCTAGGTTGGACCCACAGAGGAAGAAGAGTTCATGGAGAAAAGGGCAGTGGACAGAAAAAGGGACAGTAAGTGTCATCAATACCCTAAAGGGTGCAGGGTCCTTGCAAAGGAGAATCTTTCTCTGAATTTTAGAGAATTCTGCCAAGCCCCTTAACGTGGTTTTAATGTGCTTTGCTGTACTCAGTGGTGGTTTTTGCCTGCGAGCCCTTGGAGTGCTGCGTCTCAAGCTGATTTTGAGAGATGTCCCACAAATTAGGTGCAGTGCAGCGAGTCTTTGGTTTCCTACCTGCAGCTCTGTTCTTCCACCCACCTTAACTCCTGCAGATGATGCAGTGGAGCCTGTTCTCCAACTTGCTTTCAAAGTTTCAAGACTTACAAAGTCTTGGCGAATAATTGCATTTGGTGTTGCAGGGAAGCCCATTTGGAGGGTTTTACTCACAGAAGCACATCTTGTGACAAAAAGGGGAGTTTTCCACACTTCTTTGCCCATAAAGGGGAAGGACACTGGTGGAGGGAGGGAGAGGCCCCCCCACCAGCCACCCATTTGCAGCGGGTGCTCTTCCCTAGGGATGGATTCAGGACCTGATTCCAGCCAGTGCTCGGAGGGACCTCACTCCAGGCTGGATCAGAGCCCAGGGGCTTCTGCAGGCTCATCCTGCAGCAGTGAGATGTGGGCACTGCTCTTTCTCCCAATGATTAAAGGACAGAGCTTTCTCTTCGAAGAGTTCATTCCCCAAAAGCATTAATGGAAAAGTTATGCACTGGAAACATTTCCATCCTGATCCAGAACACACGGAAAGTCTGGATATGAATGATTTAAAGACTATGAGAAAGCATAAAGATGTTAAGGTGAATTTACTACTTTGTTCAGCACATAGATTGTGTGAGGGGTCTTCAGTATGAATTAAAGAAAGGTTCCAGTCATGAGATATTACAGTTTAATTCAGACATTAGTACAACCAGGGAGAAGACAGTAATGTATCGCACAACTAAATAGGATTTCCATACTGGATTGCACCTGTGATCTATATGGACAGCGCTGCCTGTCAGGAGGAATAATGTGATGGGGGATAATAGGCAGCTGTGGAAGGATTTACCTGGAGCAAGCTCTGTCTGTTAATAGCTGGCTCATATCCCAACCTAACCGTGAGAGTTCCTTGTTGCAGTGTCCTGTTGGGTGTGAGGGAGAATGTTCTCCTGACCTTCATCAGCCTCGAGGCATTAATGAATCGCTCACGCCTGCCCCTTGTTCAGGTCAACCAGCAGCAAGTTCTGTGGGACAAAGTGTTTAAAAACATAGGGAATTTTATGTTAAAGGCAGTTTGACACGTGATGTTGTCAGTCATCTGCTGCCACACTTTTGTGCTGAGGAGGTGGGACACTGCAGAGCCCACGTTATCTTCTTTAAATTACTCATTATTCAAGTAGACCAATCCCCATCACTTTTCATTCATCCCTTCTCCAAATTGAAGATGGTACCAGTTTTCCTTGCCTCTAAAAATATTTGCAGATGGTACCTAGGCTTTTTAACTGGTTTTTTTTTTTCCTTTTTGAGGTCAGGTGTGCCAGTTTCACTCAAGGCTGGATAAACTCCTGGCTTGGTTTTTTAAAGTGTCATTTCTTGTTCTAGTCTCTTTAGGTCTTTGCTTTGACTTTTGACCGCTTCTGTTTACAGACCTGTGAATTCCTGGAGCTTTTATTTCTCTTAGAAAGCCTGGAGGAAATAGAGGTGGCCGAGGCAGAGCACTGTGCCCGTGCAATGTGTTTGCTACGAGATTTGCTTCAGCCTTCTGGAGGTTTTCTTCCTCCCTGATTTTTTTTATTTTTTTTCCCCCAAGTTTAAGCATTTCCAGCAATGGCTCTGAAGTAATCCCAGTGCTCTGCCTCTTCCCATTTTTCGGCTGAGGAAGCTTTGCAGCGTGTGTTGCAGGGGCCATCAACCCGGGGTCTATTGCACATCAGCAGCTCCTCCGGGTGTTGGCCGCTCTCTTTACAAACGGCGTTCCCGGCGCCGTGCCGTGAGGAGCGCGGGGAGCAGATGGGCCAGGGAAGTACCTTGCTCTCGGTGGGTCTGGAGGATGAACTCATTATCCAGCCAGTGGTCTGTCACACCAGCCTCATTTACCAGCGGCTGGTGTGAAAAACAACCCCCGGAAAGCAGAGCCTGGCAGGGCGTGAGCGCGGCCGCGCCAACCGCGGCAGCACCGCTTGGTGAGCAGCTCGTCAGCGATGAGGGATAGGGAGGGAACCTGGAAAGACAGAGAGTTACAAACAGGCATCAAAAAGACTCATAAAAATGCCAGCAAGTGCGGCTTTTGGGAATTAAAAGATGTCACGTGGAGAGGAGGCACGTTTCAAGGCTGACTCTGCGATGAATGTTCCGTTCCTGAGGTCGTTCCTCCTCCAAGTATTCCCTAAAAAGGCCATAAAGTATTAACAAAACATGTTTAAAGAGCATGATGTTCAAACATAAAAAAGGACCCAAACCTTCCAGGTCATGTTAGACTGGAGAGGTAACTGAGCAGCTTTCCATCTTTCTCCTCTTCAAATGCCACCTGGGAAACACCTCTGACTGTGCTCACAAGGCTGAGGATTGCAGGAGCCCTCGGTAGCTGCTGCTTTGGTTGCTGGTAAAGATAGGGAAAATTTTGGCACTGGTTACTCAGAGGAATATAAAAAATGTCAGAGCTGGCAGCAGTCTTGGAAAGGGAAAGTGCAGAGTGGCAAACTTCTGTTTATTTGTAGCAAAATCCGTGAGGAGTATGGGGGAAATTACTGTGGGTTTGTGTGTGATTGATATTGTGTTAATAGTATTAAGCTCCTTGCTTCAGTATTATTGTTGGGAAATCTGACTGCTCGTATAATCCCAAAATTTATAACCCCAAGATTTATACAGGCAGAGCACACAGTATGAACCCCTGCTGTGTGGAGTGGGGTCCTGCACCCACGAGGGGAAGTCTCATCAAATGAACACCTGACTGACCCCAGTAACACCTCCTGTACAGGGAGAAGTGGGAAAGCACTCCAGCTTTCAATTAGGCAGAATTTTGTGGTTTTAAAATGGCTAAAGATGACAAAAATACGTCCCCACAGGCTGCTGCTGGAGTGTTTTGTGTTAAACTGGTGCCTGGCACAGCTGGCACGGCGATGGTGCGTAACCTTTGCAGTAGGTGAAGAGCTGGAGGCAGACAGATGTTCTGGTGTCGTTGGCTGGGATCCTGCATTCCCTGCCCACACAGATGGTCCTTTGGAGCACCCTGGCAGCCCCTCCCTCCCTCCCCAGGCCCCTTCCCACCTGTTGGCACTTACAGATCCAGCTGAAGAGTGGCTGAGTTCTGGGGAGAGCAGGAGGAAAAGATCCAGCAGCACTTCTGGCTGTGAAACAAGGCAAAGCTGTGTGCAGCACACAGCAAGGAAGCCAACAACGAGGGCTCGCTCCAAAGCAGGAGCTTCCTATCCAGAATCCATTCTGGTAATTCACCAGGTTGTGGCATGGATGGAATTACAGGGGAATTTCTTTTTCTTTTTTTAATGAAAGGGAACTTTTGTCCCGAGAAAAATTAGTTGATGCTGAATTGGATTCGGTTCTTCTCCTGTGTGCTCAGCTTTATACAGAGAATAAAAATGGGCAGAGAAGAACAAACTGACCCTGGAAATCACCTCTTACAAGCTTGGCTTCAATACTGCCAGCCCTTCCTATGGGAATGAGCCTCCCACCCACACGGAGCAGTTGAAGTGGAGATGCCCCTTTGCAGAGGCAGCTGCAGAGTCTTATAAGAGCAGTTTCAGAGGGGTTTGCATCAGACTGCACTCGTGCTGCATCCCAAGGGGACATCTCCCTCCTGCCTGTTATTGACCAGACATTTACCCCCTTCCCCCCATCTCCCACCCTCTTCCTCACAGCAGGAAGAAGTAGGACTGCTGCCCAATCCCTTCCAGCTCAGGTCAGGGTGGCTTCAGCTCTTCATCTAAAACTGGAAATAAACCCAGAATAAGCTCAGACCTCAGTGTGACTCATGTCACTCCGTTCTGCAGGTGAGAGGAGTGTCCAGAAGTGAAATATAAAGCTGTGGGAACATCACTCAGCACATCAGGCTTCACTGCTTCCCTTAATGGTCTGTAGGGAATCTGCCGGGCTGGGCAGCGAGCTGGCACAGGTCGGCCTGGCATTCCTGACCTCACAAGGACCACGCTGACTCCCAGCAGTGGGAAAACATAGTTGGACTTATTTTTTTTCCTAATAAATCATACCTTGCAGTTATAAAATGGAGCACTGACTCCAGCTGACGTTTGAGCTGATGTTTGGTTGGAGAGCGAGAGAGCTGTCCAGCAGGGACTTTGTCAGCTGCTGCACCATGTGGGCCATCACAGCTGTTTCGGGAATAGCACTGTATCATGCAAAATATTTTGCAGGCAGGCACTTTGCAAACCCTGGAAAGTGTTTTACAGATTCTTCTGCAGAGGAGGTTGCCAGTCAGGAGCATGGTTTATTTATTTTGTTTGGTTTTCTTGGGTTATTAAACATGTTTTATTTATAGAGTGTGCTTTCTAGAGAACCGTCTGCATCCATGTTCTTAAATAAAGCATCTGCGGGTTCTGGGCTGTTGTTTGTGTGCGTGGGGCCGTGCTGGGGCCAGCAGGCAGCTCCTTGGGGTCTGTAGGAGCTCTGGAGATGCGCATGGAAGTGCTCAGTGAACCGGAGAGAAGCGCTGGTGTTGTCTGAGTTTGTGGAGAGAGCTGGCGTGTGGCTCCCTGTGAGCCCCATCCGTGGCTCATCCCCTGTTCTACCTCAGCTCCTCACCTGCTGCAGTCCTTTCCCAGGTGATTTCAGTGGAGAATCCAGGATGGCAAACTCCAGCCCTAATCCTCTTCAGCACAAGCGTGGAAGTAACCTTGTGTTACAGAAACCTGCGAATGTGTGTGTGTGTGAATATTTGCACCATCTGTTCTCTTTCCTGCAGCACAGAGTGAGATCTTTGTCTCCTTTGCTCAGCTCCCACGGGTACCTGTGGTGCTGGTGTTCCCAGTACAGATTGTGGAGTTTTTTTCCACTAGGGCACACCAATACACGGGCACAGGCAGTGCAGTGCAGGTAGAAATCCATTCTGATAAAAAACAGCCTCCTGCCTTTATCTCCTCTTGTCATCCTCTTGATTAAATTGATATTCCTAAGATGCATTCAATTTAGGATTTGGTTTTTTTCCCTACTGAGAAGCCCAAGTAGAAGGAATTATGTGCATAATGGCGTGGCCAGCTGGCAGAGCCGTACTGAAATACAATTTCTGCATTTATAGGTTGGTTTTGTCCTAGCAATCTGCAGAGCAGCCAGTGGGCAAGGAAACCCTGCCTATAAGAGCTATTTCCCATGATTATTAATGCCCTGGAAGCTGAAATCAAATATTGCTAATCCATCACTCACGGTGCTTTGACACCGAGCCATCACAAGGAAAGAAGTGTAGTTTAAGTTATACTTGGACTGTAATGGGTTTTGAGAAAACTAAGATTATCATCTAGAACAAAAGTCTCCAGTTGGTGTCACAGAATGAATTTAAAACTCTTCCACTCTCCTTGGCCGTGTGGGACTGCTCGTCTTCACACACCAGCTGATTTCTCTGGGGCAGAGAATTTTGTAGCTGGGGCTTTTGTAGTTTATTAAAATGAGCTGCAGATTTTCTGTGGCAGTTTAATTCACAGTTTTCACATCTTGGCATTTCAAGTAATTTTAATCAAATAATTTAATTCAAATTATTTTAATTAATAAATTTAATTAATTAATTTTTAGGTTTACAATTTGTTCCACAAGTAATGCAGTTTGCTGAGATTACACACATTTTCTGCAGTTTTGATTTTACTGCTGTATTCATTTAGCTCAGCAAATTTCTAAAACTAATTAAAACAGAAGTACTTTTTTGATTCAAATTGTGAATGAGGAACAAGGATCTAATGTAAAATGACACTTGCAGAGAGATTAAGACCAATTGCAACTCTATGGGTGTTTTACGACTTAGTTTTTTAAACCAAAAGCAATTATTTTTATAGCAGATTCTTGGCATGGTTGTATTGTTTTCATGCTTTGAGATGCCAAGGGAGTGGGAGATTAGGATCTGATTCAGCAGAGTACTCAAACACTTCCATTGGTCCTCACTGAACTCCTTGGATTTCTTGTTTGCTGAACCAAGATGGAGCTCCGGAGTCAGATCCCCCACTTCAGTCACCGAGGTTGTGCTGCTCCCCAGTTCTTGTTAAGTCTTGTGTCATCCAGGGAGTGAAAAGAATGTGCCATTCCCAGGCCGTCAGCGTCCAGAGGCGGCACCAGGATTTTCCCTTGTCTTGGGAGTCCCCCCTCCCCACTGACGGCCGAGCTCCGTTCCGATCCGGAGAGCAGGGAACGCGTGGGGTTGTTTGAACTCGTTTGATGACGCGCCATCGCAGGTTCAAACACCAATTACCACGTTCCAAGTGAGAAATCTGGAGGGGGGAAAAAAAAAGATGATCATTTAATAAATTTCTTATGAAGGCAAATGACTCGTACATAAATCAGGCTGCTTCATTAAAGGCGAAAGTCAGCTGAACGCAGAGGTGGCAAAGGTTAACTCCACACTTGTGACACCGGCTCCTGTGTCACTTCTCCTGAGCTCTCGCGGCGAGTCGCTCGTGCAGCAGCACCTGTCACCATCCCCAGCTCCTCTGGCAGCACTGGCATTTCTCATGCCACCTTTCCCAGCATCAAAAGCAGTCTAAATGGTAGGAGGATTTCACAGTCCTGCTTTTGACAGAGGCGAATGGAAGACTTTGCTCTTTTTTCTTGTGCACATCTCGTGCGAGCTGCAGCGTTCCCAGAGCCCCCGTGGGTCCTGGTCCTGCTGTTCCCCAGATCCTGGCAACACACCTGCCTCAGCTGATGTCTGTGCAGTGCTGTGAGCCTGTGCCTTTGTCTGGACTCCTATCCCACACCATCCCTGTGTTTTTTCCTGCTGCTCCAAGACTGATCCTTGCCCGCTGTCCTCATTGGCAGTCACGTCTGCTGCCGAGCTGCCCACGTGAAAGGTGTTTTCAGGACCCGTCTCCCGCTTCTGGACCCCCATGGGCCACCCTGCACAGTCCAGGGTGTGTTTGTCTGACTGTGTTTTGGCTGTCTCAAAGACAGCAATTTGGATTTTGGCTGATTTCACAAACCTCTGCCTTGTGAATACACACAGCGAGGTTGTGGGGTGCTCTCAGGGTTGGATGAGCCGTCCCAATTGTTGTCACCTCGTTTGCAAATGTTGGTGGTATTGTGCTTTGGGAGTTTGTGACCAATGATGGCAACGATGGGGCCTCTCAGCTGCTGTGAGAACAGAAAAAAGCACAGGAAAGTTTTGACCACACGAACACAGAACAATTTTTCGTTGCCTTTGGAGCTCCTAGAATTGATGAAGACGTGGCAGCAAAGAATTTACACATCCTCCTGACCCCAGATGGTTGTCCCCCCTGCAATTCTCTGCTCACGTGTGCAGCATTCCTCTCTCCTCATTTACTTACACCTTGAGCGGAAACGGGGCAGGCAGAGAAAGGCAGCACAAACACCAACCCACCATATGTTGTTTCTAATGATTGAGAATGGTGGGTGTGCGCAGCGCTCTCCTAACATATTCCGTGGGCCAGGGGCCTGTGGCACCACAGCTGTTGTGCTTTTATTTCCCCCCAGCCCTCTCCCCTTCGCCGCCGAATTCCGCAGCCAGGAAGTTGAGGATGCTGTTGCCGTGATACGCCTTTGGAAGGCATCTCCTCTGCGAGGATGCAATTGCTGCCACTTATTCCCCTCCGAGTTACACAGCCCAGTACCAGTGCCAGGTGCCAGGGAACACGGTTACAATTGGGGAATTGCATTTTTTTTCCCCCCAAACCTCCGGCGTTCAGTACTTTTGTTCTCATCCCTGTGGCGGAATCCACCGCGTTTCCCAGATTTGGGGTTGGTCCCGGCGCGCTGCTGCTTTTGCCCGTGGGTGTCTTGGAAGTGCCTGAGAGCAGCGATGGGAAGAGACAGTAGGACGGTGTCACTGCACTATTAGTTCATATTTTTGTAAAGCATCAGGAATTCAGAGTATAGCTCTTTTAATGTCTCATTCAAGCAGGCAGGAACGTTGAAATGTACATTATTTGAAGCCCAAGAGACGCGCGCTAGCGTTTATAGTGACAGGAGAAATCTTCTTGTATTCCAAACTCCTCAGGAGAAACACTGATAGCTTCATTCAAAATAATGACACTCAGAATTGCTGAATCATGTTCCCAGAGCGTCTGTCCTGGAGGAGAATCAGCGCTGCCATCCCAGTCCTGTTTCCAAGAACTGAATGATGTCTGGGGTTTATGTGTCTTCTGGTCTGGGAAATGCATCAGGATGGTCCCAGCTCCGCCATGCTCTGTCTTCTCCCTCATTTTTAGTGGGAGATTCACTCCCTTTCTGGTGGAAGTTTCCTTGCCCGTGGCAGGGGGGTCACAACTAAAAGGTCTTTAAGGTCCCCTCCAACCCAACTCATTTTGGATTCTGTGATTTTTGGGGAGAGAAGTCGTCACTGAGTAAGGCAGTGAATTTTTAGCATTAGGCTGGCAGGGATGCTTAATAACAAGCAATAAGGAGAGTTGGCCTTTAAACACTTTATTAATCTGACAGTGTTTATTTGTCATATTTTTTGATACAGTGGCGAATTATCTGGCAGTAGTAAAGCCCTGGGTTTAGGTGACCTTGTGGTGAATCGTGGCCATTTTATTTTCCTGAGTGCTACAGGGAGGTTTGTTTCATTTTTATAGAAGAACTCCGAGGTCTCTGTATGAGCTCCACGAAAAGGAGCGAGATTCTGCTATTACATTAAATATAAGACCTGCTATGTGCTAAAATAAAGTGGAAGTCTGCATTAAACTGGCACAAAGCAGATATTAACCTCATATTCTGAAAGAGGCACTGATGCCATGCAGAAAATAGTCTATTTGGAGATCATTCTGCTGATATTTTTCTCTGCTATATCCTTTTTTTTTTGGAGGTGTGGGGTGTGGGGGGGAGGAAAACAAGTGGCTGAGTTCATTTTCTCCCGCTGCTGCTTTTTTCATCGAAGTCATCATAATCCTCCATTTGTGACATCAGAGTTACTGGCTAGCGAGATAATTATGATTTCACAAACTGAAGATTATGACCTTCAAATGAGGAAGGCACAGCGGGGAGGACAGATTCCTAAGCAACAGCCATCAGATATTTGTGAAATATTTGCGAAAATGTCCTTGCAGTTTAAAAAAAAAAGAGGGAGAGAGGGCAGGAGGGAAACATCCAAAAAATATTATCAGCAGAATGAGTTGCCAGCCAGCATTTTTTTCCCCCAGTTTTCCATTTGGTGCCCATGATTCTCTAACCTGTCTCATTTAGCCTTAATGAACACGAGACATTTTTTTAGCATGCCATATGTGCTGTGGTCCTTAGGAAAAAAATAAAAAAAAAAAGGCATCCAAATAACTTATTTTTTATGTTCCGATTCTACCCAATCATAATTTACATTTTGCACAGTTTGATGCCCATCTGCAACGTCTTTACTATCAGAAAAGGTAATAAGAAAGGGAGGAAAAAAAAACCCACAGGAACATGTTGAATGACTGACACAAGGAAACCTGGTTGGCAGAAAATCATTTTTGTCCCTGGGTTGGAATTGTGGCTCCAGGAGTGGGGTCAGTGACTGTATCAGCAGTGGTTTGAGAAGAGCCCCAGAGTTTTTGGGGAGTCTCTGGGAGTCTCTTGCCTCCATCAGGGGGTGAATAGTCCCTCTAGGGAAGGGGAGGATGAGGAGCAGCCGTGCATCCTGAAAATGAGCCGAGTTGTGCCTCAGCTGGATCCTTATTGGTAATTATGGGACAAGCTATTCAACGACCACAAACTCTCCCTGTCCAAACCTCCTTGCAAATATTCCATCCTGAAAAGGTGGAAAGCCTTGAAAGGACGTAGATTCCTCTTCCATCCTCCCTGTCCTTAAAAACACCAGAATCATGTAATTTTTTCATTGAAGCCTGGCAGGAGGAGAAGGAAAGGAAGAAGTCACTGGAGGGAGGTCCCACATAGCTCCAGTGGCCCATTTTCAGTGCGTGGCTTGGGGTTTGATGGGGTCTCAGGCAGTTCCAGGAGCTGCAGATGGACTGGGCCTCTCTCATCCTCACGTTCCGCTGAGCGCGACGCGGGGCCTCGCGCTCAGCCACTGCGACAAATGATCACAATCAATTACAGTTAGAAAACAATCAACGCTTCCCAAACAAACCTCCAACCGTAGCCATCCAAATTAGTCACGCCGAGCCCCTGGAGGGATGGGAAATGCCCAGGCCAGAGGTTTGGCCTCTCTGCAGCCCCACCCTGACCACACTGTGACCCCACACAGAGCAGGGTGTCACATGCAGGAACAGGGCTCTGGTAGCGTCCTAGTTCTCATTTTTCTTCCTAATCTTCTTCCATTTTTCTTCCTAATGTCTTCCAAGGTCTGTTTTTTCCTTCAGTAGCCTGAGTCACAAAATGTCTCCTGTCCCTCGTCTGGAATGGCACTGGTTCAGGAATGTTTCATTTTGATAACGGGAGATGACGGGAGCTATTCCAGCCCAACGAGGCCTTCAGTGACTTCCTCTGGGATTGTACAAAGTCAGGATTGAAGATCAGTTGCAGTAGTCATAGCAGCCTCTGTGCCGAGCTGCCAAGGGTTTATGACTTACAGATTCCTTAAATTCAGCAGGTGACCAAAAAAAGCAGCGTTTCTTATTTATGTGACGCACAGAAGAGAAATTTCTGGTGTTAACATTAACTCTCAGTGCTCCCCTGGGGTGTGAGGAGTGATGGGACACAGGGGACTGTGCTGGAGAAGCCATGTGGTGGGTGATGCCCAGTCCGGCATGGGGAATCACAGAATGGCTCGGGAGGGACCTCTAAAGGCCTTCCAGTCCAATCCCTTGCCATGAGCAGGGACATCTTCAACTGGATCAGGTCACTCAAAGCCTCCTCCAGACTGTGAAGGTTTCCAGGCATGGGGCTCCCACCTCTCTGGGGAACCTGTGCCAGCGTCACCGAAACTTCGTCGTATATAAATTAACCCGAGTGAGGCTCTGTCCAGGGTTCTCGGCACTGGGGATAAAAGTCAGGATTTCTCCACAGGCCAGACCTCCTCCATGCAGCCAACATCTGATTCTGTAAAACAGGGATGTGAAATTTTTATGGAATTCTGAGACTTCAGAATACTTCCAGTGCAGGTGATGTACTGGGGATATCCGAGAGCAATCACAGCTAATGTAACTTTAACTTGGAATGCTGGAGCCTGGAATATCCCAACTGTTGTCATGAGGGCTGCTTTGCAGAGCAGAGACAGAGAGCTGTCTCCATGTGGCCAGTTTACAGTCAGAAGTACAAATCTAATCCAAATCCTTCCGTCCCAGCTGAATCCACAGCAAAGTGCTTGTGATCAAGATACAGCCTAAATAACTATTTGTATAAAATATTTAGCGACTAATTTCTCATTACAGATGCTTTGGGAAACTCTGTAAACTGCTTGCAGACAATTGAAAAATTGAAAAAAAAAAAAAGAAAGAGAATTATCAAATATGTTATTCAGTGCACGTGGTTTGACCAGCTTTAGGAACTGCAGTGTTAAACCTGGAGTGAGTAGAGAATTAGTAGAGAATTAGTAGAGACTAAAAGGAGCAGCAGTACCATGCCAGGGTACCACAGGAACAAGTGTATATATCAAAACAGAATTAATGTAAAGTTATAGCTTGAGAACATTGTGGTTAAAACGTGGTCTGAGTGAGAACCGGGTGCAGAACTGACCCACTGACCCCCCTGAGCCTCTCTCATATGGCTGGCCCTGCTCAGAGCAACAGAGGATAATTTTTTTTCCTAGTTAATAAACAAAAAACTCTGTTTACTTCTTCAGTTTCCCTTCTGCTGAACGCTGTGGCAGTGAACTGAAAAAACAACAGAATAAATAACACAGACAAATACATGGAGGAGTTCAATTATAATTTTCCCCCATTGAAACTGCCTTTTAACAACTACATCTTCTGACTGACAGCTTATTAATACTAATTACATTAGATATATGCAACATAACTAGTGCACTGGTACTTTCAATTATCTTCCCTTGTCTTCATTCCTTCCCCTGTGCTCCCATCCTCCCTTTTCATGCCCCATAACCAGTGCCTGGAGCTGCAGCTCAGAGCCAAAGGAGCAAAAGCCTCTCATTGCTTACACGGGCAGGAAAGGCCACAAAACCTTTTGTGTGTGTGTGTGTTTGTGATGCTGTGTGGGTGCTCACTGAGGGGAAATTCCAGCCTTGGCAGGGGTGGAAAATGCTTGGAATGTTTGGAGGAATTCCCTGAGGAAGTCCCATGAATGTCCTGTGAAGCTCCTATGAAGTTTTAGCAGTTGGACTCAATGATTTTGGAGGTCAGACACAATGATCCTGGAGGGCTTTTCCAGCTTTAGTGATGCTGTGATTATATTCCATGATTCCAAGTTCCATTGGAGGTCCTGTGGAGTTCCTGTGGAGGCCCCACACTGTTTCAGGCTGACCCAGCCTGGTTTATACATAATTTTCACAGCTTTTCCAGAGCTCAGTGTAACCCCAGAGCAGATCCTGGGGAATCTGTATGCTGGGTTGATCCAGGCTGGCACTGGCACTACCAAAACCTCACCACCCAAACCCAACAGGATTTGCAGCAGCTTTTTGGGAGAGCTGAGCTTGGAGCAGCACTGACTGACCCAGGTCCTTGCTCAGACCAAGTCCCCAGCACTGCCTCAGCTTTGTTTTAATCCCTACTTAATGAACTCTCAATTGCTTATGCAAATCAAAGCAGCGGAGACACTTAAAGGTTATTTATAATTCCTGGAAACATTATGAAATCAATCATTCCAGCCTTTACAGCTTTTACAGTGTCATTTAGATCTCTAACTTTTTACATTCTATTGCTATAACAGCTTATGTAAGAAGACAAATATGTTTTGATTTTATTTTTTATATAAGCTCGCTGATTGCTAAAACATCTATGACAGTTGACATGGAAATCAGGGAGGTTTTGATTAGGCTTTTCTGATATGTAAATGTGTGTAAATGAGTTTTAGATATATTTTAAATTTTTTTTTTAAGTTCTATTTAAAGAGCAGGCAATAGTATCCCGTGGAAATTAAAGAGCGAGCCTGAGAGGAATGTTCATGTGAGACTGACTTTGAGATGTCCTGAATGGTGGAACAGCTAAATTTTGGGGTCCTTGCCCACCTCTCTGTTCAGTTTCAGCCTCAAAGAGCCAAGCTGAGGTTTCCCAATAGCAAGTCTGCTCTTACGGAGCATCTGCCATCCTCTACACATCCCACAGCTTTGGATCACAGGACAAACAAAAAGCCGGGATGGAGGAGTTGGATCCAAACCTCCTCTGAAACGGGGAGGTGTGGCTGGAGGTTCTCGTGGCTGGTCCATCTGCAGCCTTGGACCTCCCATTTGTGTTGAGCCCTGCTGGAATTTCTGTTCGGCATGATGGAGTTCAAGGCTCTGTTAATTCACCTGTTTTCTTTCATCGTTTGAAGTAAATTAACAGCTATTTTAGCGGTATCGTGGCAAATCTGTAACGTTTATTTTGAAAAGGAAAAAGAGCTCAGAAGATTACCAAGGTGTCCAGCTGTGATAATATTACCTGCCTTGTAAAGTGCCGTAGGTGACTCTGAAGATGTAAAGCAAATTGAGGATTACATTAACTTCCTCCTGACTTGCTCAAATTATTAATTCGGTATCACCAACTATCAGATAGAGTAGGGTTATTATTTTTTAAAGTATAAATGAATAACTGTGCTACGTGGCAGAGTACTGCCTGCAAATAATTAAAACCTGGTTTGATTGTATCTGTAGTAGAGGTTGTTATGTCTTTTTTGGGGGGGTTTTTTTGGTGTTTTCTTTATAATACGAGATTATAGCAGCCTGCATTCACATTCAGCTTAAATAGGCAGAGGAATGAGTACTGCATAGCAATGTGATTTTGTAATAGAACAGTTCTACCTTGGAGATTCACAAGTTTTTTTCAATCTCTTTGCCTCACTGCAGGGCAGATTTGTTACACGTTGCTCTGTGAGCAGAGACCCTGTTCACACCCCGAGCTGGTCAGTGGCAGAACTGGAAACGTGGTCCCTTTTTCCAAAATACTTTAGTCCAAAACATCAACTTGCAGTTTTGGAAAGCTAATTCTCCCCTTTTCCAAAGAGTTTTAGTGGTTTATCAGTTCCATATATAGAATAAATATACATATATCACACTCATTGTCAGTGTTGGAAGGTGCTCTGCTTGGCTTCTCTGCATGCAGACATTCCCTGGGAGGGACTTGCTGATTGAATTTGCACAGTTTTAAGGGATGCCATTGCTGGGCGAGCGCTCGAGCAGTGTCAGTAATTCTTTCCCTTCCTCTTCCCAGAAGCCTGAGTTCCCAGGGGCTGTGGGAAGCACTGCAGGGCTTGTTCTTGGAGGACATGGCAATTGCAGTGATTTAGAAGGGGATGCTGACTCACAGCTCGTATTAGCAAAGCTGGAGTGGATGGCACAAAACTGTATTTAAATCTTTTTCAGCTCTCGTGTTCAGGCTGAAACGTTTTTCTCTGGTGGAGACGTGGCCTTATTGATTATTCATTATTCCTTAACCTTGATACACTAAGAGCAGGGAGCAGAAAGAAAAGGTGGGAATGGGCAGGAGTGATATTACCCGCCACAGTGGATAAAACAATGGCTTTGGGATGGATCCTCCCCAGTTAGGGAGGCTCACACCAGACACCTGAGCTCGTGCAGTAACAGTGAGGCAGGAAAGGGGATGAAACACTCACCCAACAGATTAAGGAATTACAGTTTCCTGTTGGGGCAGAACCCTGCAGTGTCTTAGCCCCAGGATTGATACAGAAATATGTTTTGCAGTTCAGGTTCCCTGTTGAGTCAGGCTTGGGTGATCCCCGTTTCCAGGGCAAGGTGTAGGGCTGCAGTCAGCGCTGCAGTGCCCTGCTCTGTGATGCTCCCAACAAACACAGTGAGATCACTCTTTAAATTCCCTTCCCTCTTCCATTAATCAGGAGCAATTTGAAATCGTAAGAGCACTGTAGCATTCCTGTTAATCAATAACTAACTGAGCTATTAATTTTCTACTAATACATTCTTCTTTAGCGTGCAGGGAGTGAAAACTCGTCGATTACCTGCGCTGATCCTACCCAGTGCCCACGAGGGTCAGTGCACAGGTTTCCCTGGAGTGTCTGGGGGTGCTCTGAGGTGCTCTGTTGGAGGTGGTGAGAGATGCAGGAAAAGCAGGACCTCTAAAACCCCTCTCAATGCTGTTTTATCCCTTCAAGACCTCTGCTCAAGTCCTCACCCCCCGTCCTGCAGCAGGATGTCAGCTGGAAAATTCAACACCTGCGAAATTTTGCAGTAGCAGAGCTCTGATAATGAGTTTAACAAATAATTAGCTGCAGTACCTCTTTGTTTTATAGAAGTACAATAGTTGATGAACTTGCTATGCCACAATTAGGAGCTCATTAGCAAACAAAATTCAAGGGTAACAAATACCTTAAGGGGATATTTTTAGGAGTGTTTAATGAAATCGTGAGATCAGAGGAAGATCAGTGAGGAAATGTAAATTCCCAGAGATGCTACACACCTCCTGCAGGACCAGGGACAAGGCAGGGTCTGGAAGTCAGGACTGAAGCTCACTTTATTTGCCAGGCTTTGCATTCACTTGCAAATTTTAGTTCTTTCCCTGTCATGAGAAATGGCACTGTATCCTCATTTTATTTTTCCCAGCTAGTAAAAGCCACATTGTTTTTCTGTTCTGTTATTTAATTTGAAGGTTTTAGAAAAAAGGACACATTCTTTTTGCTATTGTAAGAGGTATCTCAGAAAATAGCTTTTTCATTTGTTTTGATCTGTTTTTTTAATATATTTTTCAGTCTCATTGAGGAAATAATAATCCTAACAAAAGTATTCCTGAACTGCGCACAAAGCAACAGGAGAGGCATTCCATGAATCTGTGTACTCCATCAAAGAGTGTTTCTAGGAATTTTTTTGCTATTGTTTCTATGCTTATTTGAGATGTCATTTTCTGTGGTTAACTCACCTTGTCTCCAGAAACCCATCCCTCATTCTCTTTGTAATGGACAAAGCAACAGGACAAAGAGAGCTGGTTTTTACCCTTGTCCCGAGAAAAGCCTTTCAGAAAATGATAATGGGCTCCTGACAAACGAGAGAGCTGGTTATCATTGGGGAGAATTAGTCTCTGCCTCGACTGAGAACACCTATGCCAAATTACGAGCTACAATATCCATCTGCTTGCTGTTACCCGGCAATATAGATTTATTGTGACATTTCGGAGAAGGAGTAAGAAAACATATGAACAACTGTTGTGGTTCATTAGCCCTTTATTGGTGAAACGTGGTGCTCAGGGCTGTGAGAGGTGCAGGGAGACACCATCCTTTGGCTGAAATCGTTGCGTTCACGAGGGTGTGGAGAGCATTCCCAAGGACAAGCTTACAAATGAGCTGCTGCTTTTTGTTCCCCGAGTGCGAGGTTGGTTTTTTTTTTGGTTGAAAGTGGAGCGATTCAGCTCCAAGAGATGGGAGAAAAGGTTGGGGCACATCTAAAGCCCTCTGGGTAGCAGCTGCTCTGGACACCAGTCACTCACCCCAGTGTCAGGCAGGTAAAACAACCTCACCTTTCCTGCAGATCCTTTGCCACCAGAGCTGGAGAGGGCAGCCGGGGTCTCCTGCTCCTTCGGAGCCAACCTGGCAGACCCAGGGCAGCACCACCTCCCCTGATATTTCCAGTTTAGTCTCTTACTCCAGTTGTCACCATCAGAAGCCCTTCATTCGTGGCAGGTGTCTATGAAGGAAAATCCGCCCGTGTTGTCACCTTCTCACAAGTATTTATTTTTAATCCACTCTGGGGGGCTGTTGCACGGGTACAAGCACACAGGCTGTTGATTTATTTGCAGTTAAGGCTCTCAGAGTCAGGATGTTAAAGCCTTCTAAAGCCAACTCCCATTTCATATGGGAGAACCTTTGGAAATGCACTTTAGGTTTATGACACTGGCTTGGCTTAATTTAATTTACGGTTCACTCAACCGATTATTCAAAATACCAGATGTGACAGACAGTAGATTCAGCTGAAATATTACCTCACAGGCATGTTCAACACATCAAATCTGCTCTCCATATGGGGAGGTACGGAGTGTCCCCCATCCCCATCCAAGAGCAATCAATTTGGTTTTGAAAGGAGAGCGAGGCTGAGTGGGAGACGAGGCCCCTTTATTTCTCCCGTAACCTTTGCAGCAGCTGATGTGAGAGTCCAACCCGGGCTCTGTTGCGTGAGACAAAATGTGAACTTCTAAAAACGCCAGAGGCAAGGGATTTGTCGTGTGTAAAACATTTGCTGCTTAGTATTTGCTGATGTTAAGTAATTCCCAGCAACTGTTAGAAGTACAGTAAAGGCAGACAATAAAATAGTGGCAGAAATGTGGAACATCCCAGGTTTTTAGGAGAGCATCTCTTCTGGTGGCTGGGACTGTCTTTGTGAAGCAAGGGGTGGGACACAACAGCGTTGGTAAAAATGTGTGTAGGTCACAAACGGTCGCTGACTTTGTCATGGAATCATGGAATGGTTTGGGTTGGGAGGGACCTTAAAGCTCATCCAGTTCCACCCCTGCCATGGGCAGGGACACCTTCCACTATCCCACATTGCTCCAAGCCCCGTCCAGCCTGGCCTTGGACACTGCCAGGGATCCAGGGGCAGCCACAGCTTCTCTGGGCACCCTGTGCCAGGGCCTCCCCACCCTCACAGGGAAGAGTTTCTTCCCTATCTCCCATCTAACCCTGCCCTGTGTCAGTTTGAAACCATTCCCCCTTTGTTCTGTCACGCCAGGCCCTTGGCCAAAGTCCCTCTCCAGCTCTCTTGCAGCCTCTTTGGGTACTGGAAGGTGTCTCCGGAGCCTTCTCTTCCCCAGGCTGAACACGCCCAGCTCTCCCAGCCTGGCTCCATAGGGGAGGTGCTCCTATGGTCATTGAGCTGGAGGAAGGTACAGGTGCTTTGAGAGCTGGCCTTTAGAGGTGGCAATGGCCACCAGGTATGAACAGAAGAGTCCCAGCAGTCTCTTGAGGCCTTTCTCCTTGTCTCTCACTCCTTGCATTTGTCCTTTGGAGCAGGATGATCTGTTTAGTCAAAACAAGAGCAATGGAGACATCATTAATTCCAGGAGTACCTCTAGTTCAGCAGGCAAGAGCTCTTCCTTCTTTTGGGGAACATCAGATGCCCATCAGCCATGCCCATCAGCCATGCTTTTGAAGTTTATGGCCTGAGGTTCCTTCATGTCAGGGCAGGACCTACCTAGGGCACTCCTCTAGACCTTAACTATTAAAGAAAGATTAAAAATTAAACTTCCAGTAATGCAGGAACCTGAACTTTGAACTCCCCCGTGTCAGTGCAATGTTAATCTGATCTCAGCAGTACCCGATAAAGTCGATCTGTCTTCCTCGCCTAGTTAATTTTTAATCATTTCTATGGATAGAAGGGCTCTGGTGGATGGGACTGAGAGCAGACTGCCTTATCCCAGCCCTAGATCCCAGCATGGAATGGGGGAGCAGCATGAACTAAACTCCTCCCATTCTTTATGCTCTGCATTCCACCCCTGTGTTTGTTTAGCCGAGCCTTGGTATGTAGGCGTGTTCTCCCAGCTGATGCTCAAGGGTAATAGTACACAAAAAAATCTGCTCGTGTGCACATGTTCACAGGATGCTGTCAGGCTGTTAATGGGAACAGTATTTCCTAGGTCTGCAGCAAATGTTTGTGGCAGTGCTAACACTGGGAAAGAGGATTGATCCGTTCCAAAACAAAACCGCTTCCAGCTCCGGTTCCGGGGTGATTCGGTGGTGTATCCAAAGGTACTTCTCCCAGAGTTGATAGAAATAGTTCAAATTAACTTTTAAAGCATTCTTTTGAAGATAATGTTTTGATTGTGCTGTTGGTGAATTTTGCAATGTTCCCGTTGTTCTGCATCAACACCACAAAGCCAGCGAGGGTGTCAGGATCAATGCCCTGTGTCAGCACAGCACTGAATGTGCTGAATTTTATCATCGCTGTGAAGGGAGGGGATCCAGAGATTTTAGAGCTCATCTCCATTACATGGACAGTCCCAAATTATAGTGCTGGGATAACAGCAAGCCCGGGCTCTTGGTGACCCAGGGCCACCTTTGCCAAAACCTTCCTTGCTGTGCCACCCTCTCGCTGCTGGAAGGGAACACGGTGACTCTGTCAGTGCCACTGGTGTTTTCTGTGGGTCCAGGCAGTTCCCATAAAGAAATCAGCCAAAGTCCCTAAGGGGGAAAGTGTGTTGCTGATGGCCAAAGGATCTCAGCAGAGAAAAGTGGGACTTAGAGGGTCCCCAGGTGGCTGCACAAGGGAAAATGTTCCCTTAAACACGGACTTTTCAGAGTCCGAGCTGTCAGGCAGCTAAAGAGCTTTCAGAACCTAACCCCAATTAATTATCTGTGTGTAGGAAAAAGCTGGATCAGCAAGAAAACGTAGAAAAGACGAGGCAAGATGCTGCAGATGCAATACAGGGAACAGATGTGTGCACTTCTATCCCTGGATTATCCCAACATGTGCATAACTCATTTGGGCAACCCTAACCTGGAATGATGTTGAATTCCCATGGTTTTTTCCCAAGGTAGGGTGTTCAGAACCGCTCTGTTTGCCTGGTCTCAGACCCAACCCCTCCATGCCTGTCTGTCCAGTGCCCTTTGGGGGAGCTAATTCTGTCTGGCAGCGTTGGAGGTGACAGCTCCCTGGAAATAATTAGCAGAAGTGCAAATCAGCATAAGTACATTTTTTAATACTTCACGCCTGGAGCTGTGCTAAACTTAGCAGTGATGAATAAACAGCACCAGCGCTCCCCTCCTTGAAAGGACAGAGAGCCTCCTGGTATTTGGGATGTCTCTGGTACTTCTGCTGTCTTGGCGTAGCCAACCCTGAACATTTAATAACGTGAGCAGGCCCTCAAAAATTAGCGAGATTAATAAACGTTGAATGTTTTCATTTCTGAGCCTTGGAGGTGTACTTAGCTAACATCTTTCTCTCTGCAACTGAAAGGCTGGGAAATTACTCCTGGTTAATGACGGTGAGATACTCCTGTAATCACCTTATTTCAGGAGAAAGACTTTCAAATAAACTCCCAGAGACTCGTGATAAAATAGCAGGAACTGGCAATGTTGAAATATGAGCCTCTATCATTAAACCATTCGCTCTTAATTAGTTTTTATTTGCAATATTGACAGCTAATCTCCTCTCTCTATTATACCTGTACGACTTCTAGTGATTGGCACAGTACAGTATAGAAGTAGCTGAAGACATAATTTGGTCCTCTCCACGTAAGATTTCCAAACCACACAGGATTTTTAAAGTAAAATTAAGGTGTGTAAGACATATGGCCAAAAAATTCCAGACCTGGCCTTGATTTCCCCTGTTTTAGAATGAGAGACTTGTGAGATGCAGCCCAGTGGCCTGGCTAAAAAAAAGTGATGGGATGCAATTGTATCTGTCTTTCAACACCATCCAATTTTGGGGAAAATAAATAAATAAATAGATAAATAATAAATAACTTTTCATTTCAACAAGGTGACATTTGCTGATGTTCACTAATTTAGGAGAGACTGATTTATGCATGTTTAATCTTCGCTAATGATGACTCCAGGGCAAGAAATGAAAATAAGTGCAGTTAATAACACGTGTATGTATTATTAACACCTTTACTGATGGAGAGGGGCCTTCTCCTGGTAGATCAATGTAGGAGCCATTTGTGGGAGATCCGAATGACTCGGGGCTGTCAGAACCTCCCTCTCTAACTTAAAATGTGGAGAGAAGGGATATTTGGGCAGTAAAACTTGTATGAGAACTATGAGTAAACACAAAAAGCAGCCCAGTTCCTTGTGTTTCGGGGTGCTCTGTAACAATGAAATGTGTCTTGGTGGTGGTGTTACACCCTGGTTGTGGATGGCTTCTCCTCCTGCCACACAAATACTGAGAGGGATGCAACCCTCGAATTCAGTCCTGAATGCTGACAGACAAAACTTATTGCGAATATTAATGGGCTTGGTCTAATCATCCTGCTATTTTTTTGTGTAATTTACTCCATCGGGGAGTTGGAATTCCCTCCTAGCTGTTACAGATTCAAGCATTTATGCAAAATCCTCCAGTCTGGAGATTTACAGTGGATTATCTACAAATATTTGAATACATTAGTGCGGTCCTTTAAATGCATTCCCTTTATTTACATACAGAACAAATAACAAGCAACTTGAATGACAGCGCTGTAATTCCATCAAGGAGCTCGTGTCCTGAGAAACCACAGGAATAAAGCGTTAAGAGGCCCACGGGTTTGGTGGAGCTCTGCCTGGAATTACAGCACCACAACCTGGATTTCATTCATTTTTTGTATTATTTAAAACAAACAAACAAACCACTATTTTACAAATCGTGGAGCTGATGTTGTGCGTGGAAGAGGGAAGAGCCAGAGAAGGGTGGGGGTGGCACGATTTCCTCTCACCTACTCCTACCCCAACCCAGGAAAAGCCAAGTGTTTTCCATATCCATCAGTGTAGCAGTCGATCAGAGAGAAAACACTGGATTCAGGTGTTTGATGGGGCGAGGGAAGGTTTGCTGAGATTGATGGGGGGGTTTGAAGAGCTCCCTTCCATCAGACCTGCCTGATCTGAGGACAGGTTACCCTGTACCCGTGGTTTTTTGGGAAGTTTATGTTATTTGGTTGCCTGATTATCGAGATACCTCAGCGGGGATTGATGTGGGAAGAGCAGCCTGGGCTTGGTTTCTGTTCCAAATCTTCCTCTGGAAGAAAAAACAGGAGAATAAAATCCAACCCAAAGAGTTGCTGGCTTTCCTCTGTAGCAAGAGAGATGGGTTCCTGCCGATCCCAGAGGTAAAGCCCTAACAGTTTCCATGGAATAGTCAATTATCTGTTTCATTGCACAAGCCAATATCTTTTCTCAAAAAGATGTATTAGGGTGTTTAGCCATTCAAGTGATCCATCTGGCTGAGCATTCGGAGATGCTCTTTAACTTGATTTATCAGGCCCAGAAGTGGTGTCCTTGAAGCTTCTGGGCCAGTGTGGGACTGTCCATGTACCCACTCTGTAGGGACAGGGCTGGTGAGCTTCAGTTCCTGGCAGGAGCGGGGCTGGTGCCATCACCTCTCTGCCAGGAAAGCCTGGATTTAAAAACTGGGGCTGCAGATGAGGGCTGAGGGGCCACCAGGGGCTTCCAAGGAGAATGCAAGGAAGCCCCCAGGCAACAAATCCCCGATAAGACACCTTCCTTTTCTCCAGCAGAATCTGCACCTAAATCCTAATGGAGTCTGGCTAAACCCCTGCAGCGTGAGATTGTGCATGGCCTTTAAATCTCCTCTGCTTATAAAACACACATTGCAGCTCCAGGATCCACGTTATCCCTGCTCCCATCGGGAACCACCTCCGGCACAGTCCAGTCCCTGGGGAAGGCACTTTTCTCACCTTCCCCTCCTGGTTTTGCACCGATCCAGCAACACAGTGCCCCTAGGAGAGGGTGGCCAAGCTCTCCCATAAAACAGGGAATTGGCATTGCAGCATATTTGGGTCAGGCATCATCAGCAGTTGCTGCTGGGCACGTGGTTGAGGTGCAACCCCAAAGCCTTGGACTGCAAAAGGGGAGAGAAACCCCCCAGGAAAGTGCTGGCTCCCTGGGAACAACCAGAAGGATGCTTAGGGATGAGGTAGGACCCATCTGACTGCCAGCTACAGGCACTGGGAATGTCTGGGACACAGGAGCAGCTAGAAGGACACCGTATGTCATGTTTACACCCTCAAAGTGCATGTCAAGGCAAGAGCATTTCCTGCAACACAAGTAAATTAAATCAACGGTGTAATGTTTTAATTACCAAAAACTTCAGGCGAAATTGTACATATTTTTCTTCTGGGCTGTCATTCAGCTTTACAGGATAAATTCTTTAAAGGTGAATTATTTAATTAAATTAAGCTTGGGTTCCCACTTGCTGCTTTTTGAAACTGAAAATTGCCACTTGGCAATGATTTGTTCTTCTCCTCTCCTCCTTTTTTGAGAGGGCGGATTGCAAGGAAGTTTAAGTACAAGTGCATTTCTTAGCAAGTGGAGTTATATATTTAATACAATCCCAAACAGATTGTCTACTCAAACGCTGTTCATTAAATGAACTGTCTGCAAGTGTGATTTACAGAGCAACGTGGTCATGGGAATGTCTGTGTGTATTTAATAACTGCACAGTAATAGCTTATTGGCAGGAGTGGTAATTCGATTTTGGAGTTTTATCTTATTTTTGAGTTTCTGGACCGTGAAATCCTGCTGTCTGACACACTTTCCCATTGCTTAATCTCCAGAGATTTGTGTAAAGAACAACAACTTTCCTCCTTACTGAAGACACAGTGCCCTGCTGTATAATTTTTATTGCCACCCCCCGGTGCAGCTACTCACAGACCCCCTGTCACATTTATGGGCTCAGCATTGCCACATAAAATGCAGTAATAGACCAAAATATTGACATTTAATGAGCTAAGAGGTCCAGTCATCGAGAAGATAAAATCTTCCAGCGTTGCATAAGTGCAAAAATTTTCAAGGATCATTTTCTGCATAATCTGTTGTGTTCTGTATTTAACTTTCTGAGCTTTCCTATTGATTCCAAGTCAAAACTCTCTTATTTAATGTATTTAAGGAACTAAACCAGTAATTCTTATTCCACAGAGACTTGTAAGTGTGCTCTCCTCCTTGTGGCTTGCAAGTGTGGCAAGTTTGCACCTGAATCAACCCAAATTTTACTGTGTTTGTGTTTTCTGAACCTTTGAGAAGTGGTTTTAGAACCAAATGTTGACTTTTTTTTTTCTCTGAGCAGTGTCATTGCAGCTGCACTTCCCAGAGAGGTTGCTCTTATTCGAGGCTCTCCTCTGCCTGTGGAGAGCTGGGGGACATCCCACAGCATTTGGGATGGCAAGGAGGACACGCTTTAATTCACTTGCCATTATTTTGGTGTCTTTCTGCCCAGTGGAACTCTGTTGTCCCCATAAACACATGTTTGAATCAGCTAATTATTCTTCCAGGATTAGAACCGAAATCCTTGCTTTAAGACTGGCTTTACCCCTGAAATCACACCGTTTAAGGTTTTAATTATTTTAAATCACATAGAAACTGTTATACATACAGACTGCCTCCTGTGCACTCTACTCTTTTGATAACTGGAAAATGAGGCAAGAAAGGGAAGAAAATACCAAACTGGTGAGACGAGAGGAAACCCAAGCTTGTGTGTGTGACTGCAAGAAGTGAGGGAGGCACTGATGGCTTGGGTGGAATTTGATGACCTTGCTGTAACTGTTCAAGGATTTTAAAGATTTCCTCCAATTTTTGGTGTTTCTTTTTTAGTTAAAAGAGTTGGTGACGAGAGCCTAAGAGGTGGGTGAGTGTTAAGCTGCTCTTTGTGCTCGGGGAGTTTTATCAGTCTTAGCCTCTTTCCTTTATATGGGTGTCTGTTGTATCTTATCTGTATACAATAATAGTATCTCGCAGGCCAGATAACTATTTGATGCCTATAAATGTGTTATCTGTGTGCTCATAAGTTTTCTATCAGGTAAGGGAATGGAAACTGCAGGAGCTTTGTAAAATTGATGCCGGGTTGGGGGCAGAAGGACCTTGGCTGCATTTCCACAGCCTCCGCTGTTACCACATAGTGACTCATCTTTGAAGAGTTCTTGTCCTGTGAACTCTGGTTTTTACTCTTTTAATTGATCCACCAAAGGGTTCAAAATCATCAAGGCTCGATGGCAGCACCCCAAGCAGGAGTGAGAATCCCCCAGAGAGCTCTGACCTGCCGAGTGGGCGATGTGCAAAGCACAGTGTCGTGCTTGTACCTTCTGCCATCAAATCAAAATGCTGCTGTTCACCAGCTCCCAAAGTGTTTCACAGTTTAAAATGAGAAGGAAGAGTGAAAATTCAGAAATCTGGTTCCCCAGGTGCCAGGAGAACTGCTGGCTTGCTTTGCCTCTTTATCTGTGGCTAATGCAGACAGGACATCGCAGAGGATTTCAATATGCAGGAGCTTCAAATACGTGGAGCAAACGCTATCACAGAAAGCACCATCATGGTACTGCTTTTTCTTATCCTTTCCCTTCACTTCCCCTTCTTTCACCCTTCCTTTCCCCCTCTTTTCAAAGCCATGTGCATCAGAACACATCTGGTAAAAGCAGCAGCAGCTGCTCTTTGGTTTTGGAGAGGACCAGCTGCCCACAGAGAAAGGTGTGCCGTGGAGGGGACTGGGTGACACTGAGGACTCCACTCTCCAAAATTAATTTTGGCATCCAAGGAGGAGGGGAAAGGTCATCTGCATGAGGTTGAATTGTACCAGCTGAGCTGGCTCTTTCATCCTGCTTTTGCACTCTGTCTTCCCAATGTGTCATCGGGTCCTCCAGAAATTGCTGAAATCATTCCTTTGATCCTCATCTTTGGGCTTTGTCCTGACTTTATTGACTCTGCTGCAATGCCTGGATCTGTCTCTGTGCATGTGGAGCACAGTGGGCACCCAGGCCCAGCTGATGTTCAATATTTGTCAGAGAGCCTCTGACTCCCTCCTGCAGCCATCCATCCTGCCATTGTCCCTATTGATCATCCTCTTCTGCTGCTGTCCATGCACAGACCTGGCTTGCTTTTTAACTGATCACAAAATGAAACAAACAAACGAACAAAACACCAAAAAAGGCAGAGCAGAGCAAAATAAACACAAACCTGCCATTTCCTGCTCAGTCTTGTTGATAAATGTGCTCTCTCCTCATCCCTAAAAGGCTGTTGTGCCACGCCATAACAGTCCCCAAGTCATTCCTCCCCACTTCTCCATATCTCATCTGTCTCTAGGTCTCTCAGATGTTCTTATCTTAATGGAATTTTTCCTTGCAACCCAGGAATGGTACCAAGGGGCTCTTGCACATCCCAGGCAATGCCTCAGCATGCATATTCCAGCCCTGCATTGTCATATGTTGCTATAAATAGCTCCCACGAAGAGTCCATATTTCTGCGGAGATTTGCCTGTCAGCTCCTAACAATGGGAGTCGTTCACAATGGGAAAATAGAATACCAGCTCCATCAACCTTTGACAGACTAATAGGGGTTATTTGACTTTCAATTTTTCATCACCGGGTTTGGCAGCCGCGGTCGTCGTGTTTGAGAAATACAAACTGATCCTCGCTCCCAACAAGGAGGAGCCGCTCCCGGGGCTGCTCCGTCGGGAGCGCGGCGCCTGCGAGGCTGTGCCATGTGCCCGCTGACAACACGGGGCAGGGAACCAGCTGCTCGTGTGCCAGGAGTTCAGAGATCTCGACACTGCCCTTTCCTGCCCTGCTTTGATAGCTGGAGAAGAGTGGAGTGGTTTTCCTTCAGGCTGGGAACGTTTTGGGGCCGGTCAGGCTGGAGGAGAGAAGGTTGTGTGGAGACCTCACAGCACTTTCCAGGATCTGAAGGGGATGCAGGGATGTTGGAGAGGGACTTTGCATCAGGAACTGGAGTGACAGGACAAGGAGTAATGGGAAGGAACAGAAAGATGAGAAGTTTAGGTTAAATATATGGAAGATACATGATCTATGAGGGTGATGAGGCCCTGGCACAGGTTGCCCAGAGAAGCTGTGGCTGCCCCTGGATCCCTGGAAGTGTTCCAGGCCAGGTTGGATGGAGCTTGGAGCAATGTGGGATAGTAGAAGGTGTCCCTGCCCATGGCAGGGGTTGGAATGAGATGATCTTTAAGGTCCCTTCCAACTCAAACCGTTCTGTGATTCTATTGCTGAAAAATCCCTCACCTGAGTGTGCTAAAAGGATGTTCCCTCTGCCTTGAGGTCTCTAAGTCACCTGTTCAGAACCTTAGCCCTGAACTGAGGTTCATCACTGTCCCTCTGGCTCGGTGTGTCCCTTGTCCTCACTTAGTCACCGTGTCGTGCCTTTGTCGAAACTGCTTTTTTTGGGAAGTGACATTGTCACAAGGCAGCTGCTCTGGGCTGTGCAGAAGGTGAATCACTCAATAAACATTCCAAATTTAGCTCAGATTTGCCACTGGCAAAAAAAAATTCCACATGAGAGTTGGAAATGCAGAGGCTGTCACTTTGCCTGAGACGTGAAAAGGCGTCTGTTTACACCAGGATAACTGTCCTGGAATAAAATCTGGCAGCAATAAAGGACAATGAGCTACTTGAGGTCACTGCTTTTACCACGAAGTAATTAGCCAAGCCCAGCTTTATAGGCCCTTTGCAGGACCCAAACTGGCTATTTAGGAGGGGAAATGGAACATTAACCTTTTTCTTGGAGAAGATTGTAGGTAGAGTGTCACACATTTCACTGAGGTCCCCGGTGTGCACAGGTCAGTGCCAGAGGTGCCCAGCCCCTGTTAAACAGTTGGTTGTCCGAGCTGGGTCAGAGTTTGGAGGTGGAAACATCCCATAAACAAGAGATGTCTCACAGGTTTCAGTCATGCAGGTGACAGGGGTTTATCTGGAATCAGACAACCCACACAGTTGTCCCTGCAGAAGACACGATGTGCAACTGCAAAGTTGCCTGCAAAGGCTCTCCAAGCCCAGCTGAGAATCCGCTGCCACAAAAGACAGCACCTCAGGGAAAAAGATCTCAAAATGGATTTTCAGGTGGTCAATGTTCCTCTAATTACTTCAGAATTGGTACCAGCAGTAGGGAAGTCTTCTAGCATGAACCTCCATGTAATTCAGCAAGAAGGGGCTGGCCTGAGGACCGGGATCCATTATCCAAACCTAAATCCCGGTGGCTTTGTAGCTCAGGGACATCCAACACATTTAAATATAAATAACTGCATGACTTTGTTAGTTCAGAGCATAGTCTAGCACTGGCTTACCTTTAGAATTACAGAGGCTTACCCTAAAAAACCACAAATTACAGGAAAACCTGCTCTAACAGGAGCCACAGTTTAAGGGACTCGAGGACCATCCTCCTCTACAGACAACAGCTTAGTCCCGCAGCTTAGAAATGGAAAATTTCTTTGTTTCCTTCTGACTCTGGCACAGCAGCTGCAGGGATTAATTGAACTCATGAAATCTATTGATTTTCTGTAGCTGTTATTAAAAAAAAAAGGCACTTTTTGCACCCTGTGAAAGGTATGACTATCACTAAATTGTGTGCAATAAACCAACAAGGCTCCGGTCTGTTGAGAAACCCCAAGTCCCATTAGTCTCCTAATTTTTATTTCAGAGCACAGAGACTTTTATTGTGTTACCGAAACTTCTGAGCTAGTCCTGCTGTGCCATCAGCCTCATCCCAAGGGAGAAACCTGCGTGATCCCAACATCTCTTCTGTGGATCAGCAGGAGAGATGCTGGTGTGCTGGAGAAGCCACGAGGAGGTTCTCCCTCGTGCAGCTAAAACCTGCTCGGCATAAAGGCTCGTGTTCTGTATCTCCCATGTAAATTCCCATGTGGGCATCGGGAGAATGGAATTCGTTTTAGGAGGTCTGAAGTATTCCACTTGAGATAAGACATTAAGGTTTTTATTGCTGACCTCCCTGCTGATAGTTCAGTAAAAGCAAAGCTGCCTTCACCAAAGTCCTCCCCATGCAGAGAGTTTCCAAGAGCTGCATTTGTTTACAACGTTGAATAAATTACCTCCACTCATAACAGGAGTGAAACCAAATCCCAGGGTGTGGATGGGGCTCGTTCTTAGATCCACAGCACTGCAAATAGATTGGTACACAAGCGCCAGTTTTTGTTTTTAAGCACAGTTACATTTATGCAAAAACCGAGTTGTATTTTAAGACCAGACCAAAATTCAAAGGCAGCAATGCAATGTTTTCCATCTGAGGTTATCTATCTTAACCTGGTTTGCTTATGTATATCGTGGCACTTAGTGGTGGTGGCAGCAATCCATATATTGCTTTAAGGCTTTCTTTCTTATTTCAGTGATGAGACTATAGATTGTGTCATTTCTGCTAAACAATGGAGTCAAATAAATCCCATTCCCCCCAACAATTTCTCAAGTTCTTTATTAGCAATGTGCACGATGATATATCACAAATAAATTCCTTTCTGCAGCCTGCACTAGCTAGAAGGGATTTTAGAGCACACCTGTTAGATTTGATGTCCCCCATCACCATAGGCACACCACTTTCTGTTTTCTGTGTTTTGGAGGAGTTTTTTGTTGAGTAGTTGCTAGATAGCTTAGCAGGGAAAGTGCTTTGCAAATGAAAAAGCACAAAATACCTGGTTGGTGGTCACCACGTGATTAATACTTTAACAGCAAATTCTGGAACGTATGTCCAAGGCAGCAGGGAGGAGGAGGGGAGGAGTCCACAGCCAGTCTGGGTGTTGTATGAAATACCAGCTCTTTGGCTTGAAGTTTTCCAGTTATGTCTCCTTTGGTTTGGGTCAAAGAGTGCTATTTTATTTCCTTTAATTTAATGTGAAGCTTAGGAAAGGCATATATATTTATTAAGACTTCAGGCACTTCCCTATCTCTGGTTCTCTGAAGACCTGAGCGCAGCTTTTAACTCCCGTTACACCTAGTGAGAGGTGTGTGGGTAGGCAAAGAGGAGCAAACAGACTTTGCTCGTGTTTTAGCACTCCTGATGGAGTTTCGTGTGTGTGGCTCCTTCAGAGGAAGCATCAGCCTTTCAGGACTGGCATAATTGGAGGCTGTTTTTAAACATTCCCTCTCCAAGCTGCATTTTTCCCATTCTTCGTCGTGTTGCTGGCTTGCAGTGTCAGAATGTGCCCCTTTTCAAGCGTGGCAAGCTGTGTCATAGTTGACAAACACGACAATGGCTCCCAGTTGTCCTGATTAGATGGATACCAGAGAGTCAGAGGCTTAATGAGGTGCTCTGGTGCATAATCACCATCACTGATGGGCACTTGGAGCGAGTTATTCAGCAGGGTATGTTGTGTCCTGCACTCTGGCTGGAAATAATACTCACAAAGTTGCACAGTTTCTTGACTAACTGAACTAGCTATCAGTGAAAACCTTTCAAAATCAACTTTAAATAGGAGCCCGTGTCTTTCCACACAGTGGCAGTGAGAGCTGCTTCCAGAAATGGTGTGGGCTGAATGTTGGGACTGGTTTATTTTGTGTGTGGTGCTTAACTGAGCCTGTGTGAGGCTTGGGCCGAGGGACAGGAGGAGGAGCACTGGGAAAAAGGTTTTCAGGAAGAGGAACGTCATCCAAATGGTGTCACTGATGGAAAAATGGATGTAGAGAAGGGCAATTCCTGCATTACCATGGGACCCAGGCTGAGGGAAGCTTATCTCAGTGGCAGAATCGTCTTCTGATGTCAGGACTCTGTGCTGGCTTCCTGTATCTGTGCTCCTTAGCTGACACCCTGTTCCTGTGGTCCTGCATGCCAAACAGGCTTTCTAATGACACCATTCTTTAATTAAATTCCGGGCTGTGACTGCCCTGTGGGGGAGAGGCAGCCGTGCTCTTGTCTCTGTCCCCTCCTGGCAGCCTGAGCCCTTGGTGGCTCCAGAAGATTCTGTCCCGCTCTCCCTTTGCAGCAGTGAGCTGGTTACAGAAAACACTGGGGCCGGCTCAGGTTTAATTACCATTAAATTAAGGCAGCAGTTATAGCTTTAAATTGCACATACCAAATGAAGGGAGAGTGGATGTTAAACTTAATGACCTGAAGGAAACACTCAAGGTGCGGGAACGGGGATTGATCTGGAGACCTGTGGTTTGTAAAGCCAGAAGGGAGCAGTGCAGCAACCTCCTCTGACCTCCTGAAGGCCACTCTGAATTAATCCAGCTGAGCTGGGCACGTCTCAGGAAACATCCACTTGTGAAATGCAGGTTTACAATGTTGAGGAACTTCAACTCTCAATAAATCACTTCCAGTTGTTATTTACTCTGGCTATTAGAATGCAGCATCTCATTTCAAGTCAAAGCTTGCCTAGCTCAATTCCCAGCTCCTGGATCGTATCATAGCTCCATTTATTTCATAAAGAAGCTGCAATCATGGAACTTCAGTGTCCTGTGCAGGTATTAATCAGCTGCGAGCAACTTGTGCCCTCTCCTGATGATCTGAACAGATTGAGTTCCTTTTTGCACTGACCACGTATTTACTGTTCCTTCCATCATTCTTGTGGCTGTTTGGTGCAGAACCAGACGTGGGGACAGCACTGCTGGTTGCTGTTGTGGTTGTACCAATTCACATTAACAGGGTGATATAATCCCTCTGTTCCCATGTGGCTTTATTCTGCTGACACTCTCAGGGAATGCATTACACCCTTCACTACAGCGGCAATGCCTGGCCTTGATTTCCAAGTTTTTTCTGTATTTTTAGCCCCTTTCTTCCCCAAATAGACCCTTCCAGCCTGTAAAAGTGCCGTACGTGCTTTGTTCCTAGGATTCAGTTTATCCTATTTCCTAATTAGGATTTAGGACTCATTCAGTAGCTGTACTGTGGAGCACATAATGCTTGCTTGTGTTGATCTTATCAGGTTGCTTTGAATCAATACCTTCTCCACTTCATTATTTACCATTCTCCTAATCTTTGTCAGTCATTTGACATTTTTATCAAATAATGTTTTCGTATTTTCTTCCAGCTTGTTGATAAAAATGTTGTATAGCTGAGGGTCAATTACTCAGGGTCCTTGCAGGATCTCATTAGAAACACCCACCACTCTGTGATTCCTCTGTGGAGTGACTGAAACACAGTAAAATCAAATGAATTGATCAGTGAAGTGGTATAGGAAACAGTGACAATTAGGGAACTGCCACATTGAACAGTGCTGTGCTGGTACAATTCAATGCTGAACCCTGCAGTGCATTGTTTTTTAAAAGAATTTTTACAAACTCGAGAGGGAAGATAACCTCTGGGTTATTCAGTTGTTCTGGGCTGTGACTTTTTAAGGCAGAGTTTTTATATTGGAAGGAGCTCCAGTATCGACACGGCTGTGATTTTTAAAAGGTTCATTTCAGTTTCTTTCCTTTTCGGCCTCGTCTTTCCCTCGAGGGAATAAGGCTTCACCCTGATGGGCAGAGCTGTACCAGCACTGGGAGGGTTCCCCAAAGAGCTGGGGCATTCTGATGTGATGCCTCCTGTCTCTGTAGCAGTTTGTGTTCTCATTTAAGTGCGGTGGCTGAGGATGGGGAGACCCCTTGCTAGAAATGCAGGTTCCTGAGCATTCCATTACTCAGCACCAGGACAGGAACCTCGGGGGAAGTTCAGCACGTGCAGGTGGGTGGTTCTGGAGTTTTGGGTGACAGGGGGCTCTTCCTTCGAGTGTTAATGTGGAAACGAGAGATTTCATAAATCAAAAACAAGCACAGCTGATGGGCAGGGTCTTGTCAACCTCATTGCATTTACATCAGAAACTTTGCCTATTTTAGTCGTGTAGATGACGGGATGTGATTTTTCACGCTCTGTAATATCAAGGCAAACCCTACCAAGAAAGCTTTGTTGCCTCAAGACTAATGAGGTTGTAAAACTCTATCCATAAAATCAGAATAATAGTATTCCCTTGCATCACAAGACTGCTGTAAGTACATATGTATATTCTGCACTCATGTGGCCTAACAATGTGAGAGCAAAACTTCATTTATTCATGTGAAGGACAAGTTTCTGCAGTGCACAAGGTTACAGGTAAAAATCCCAAGGTTTTCCACCTTGCTATGTAAATAGAGAGGAATCAGTACGGTTCATTTTATACAGCGAATAATATAACATCGGTTACTGCTGAAATCTTTATTTGTCTTTCCATGCAGTTATCTGCTATGGTTTCTTTTGTATGTTCTCATTTGTTTAATTAAATTACATTTGGTCTTTCCAGAGTCCTTTCTGTCCCTACTTGTTGTGGACATTTATTAATCGTGTCACTCGGTTGATAGTCTGTTAATTTTAATCTCGGCTGAATTTGATTATCTTTATCTATTTCCACTTCAGAGACTTTTCCCTCAATTCAGAAGGACTCGCTCTGTATTCCCACTGTTACGCAAGGCAAGTTGTCAGTGTGTGCACTTTGTAGGTGCTTTAATGGCACTAATTAATCAAGAGGCAGCGCAACAGAGGAAGGAAAACATTACAAACGAGTGCAGCCAACTCCTGTGCAGAGCACCGTGGCTGACCCACCCTGGTGGTCACCCTGGCATCCCCCACCCAGCAGAGCCAGAGCAGTGCAGGAGTGAGGCAAACCAGATCCCTGACAGCAGCTATCCCTTGGCACCCATCCCTCTGGCTTTAGGTCAGGTTAGGGTTTAAAGCACTAATCTCTAGTGCTTTAGGTTCCTGAAGCCCTGTGATAGCGCAGTGTAAGTACTTAAAAAAACCCCAGTCACTTCTGGACATGTTCAGTGCAACAGCATCTTGTCAATGTTTAAATGAGTTTTGTCAGCTCTCAGGTGTCTGGTCTTTTTCTCAGGGCAGCAGGTCTTGCTCTCTCACCTTGTTCTGCTTTTAAGTTTCTAGTGCTTAGAGTTGTTGGAGAGAAACTTCCAAAATGTGGACTTGAAATACTCAAAGCCCTGTCTGCAAAACAGAAGTATAAATATAAACACTCAGACGCATTTATTTTTCAATCCGTGATCTTTGCTCATTCTGAGAGGGGCTGAGAAAAGGCTGGAGGGAGCCATGGAGAGCCCTTGTCTCAGGGACGTGGCTTGTTTGGAAACTGCTGGGTGCCTCCAGGGGTAACTAGAACCTTGTCAGGGTGTGGAAATGGAGCAGAGGATGTCTGTGTTCAGTTCATCTGGAATTTGTGGTAGTCAGGATCTCTGGCACAAGGTGGGGAAGGTCCCCCAGGTAGGATTTGTGTTTCTGACACCCAAAGTTGTTTGGCTACCAAGCAGCACAGAGAGAGCACGGAGCACTTTTTAAAGCTGGTTTTGAAACAATACAGTCACCTCTCGTTGCTTATCCATTTTTAATAGGAGTGGTGTGGGCAGGGGACATCACATGGGGCTGAGCCTCTTGTGCAGCACAGAGCTCAGACATGAGGCACAAATCTTTCCTTGCTGGTTGTGTTGAGTGTTTTTTTTTTTCCCTTAGTAATTTCAGTTATGTTAAAATTCACTGTTGGTTCCCCTTGATCTGTATCAAGAAGTGCAATTCCTCTTTCTTAGCTCTGGATGTGTCTGTGGGATTTAAGTACCTCACAGCCCAAAGGATTGTTGTCCAATTAATCCAAGTGTTTCTTTACATTGCACCAGTGAAGAGAGTGAGAAGAAAACAGGTCTCTATGCCCCTGTCTGTTCAAAGACATAATGGGTAATTATTAAGAAATGCTGTTGCCAGTTGCCTCCTCTCTCTCCCAGTGGAGGCAAGGGGCAAGGATCACACGCAATCACCTTTCCTCATTTTATCTAACAAGGGTGAAATTCTACTGTCAGGCATATTTTCCAGTTTAAGTCGTGATGTACAGCAGATTGTTATGCATGATTATAAAGCCTAATAAATTTCTCAGCATCTCATTCTCCCTGGCTGGTGGAAGGCAGGGATTAAATGCCATTCTGATGGGTGGTGAGGTGAGGTGGAGAGCTGCACTCGCAGCCCACAGCAAGGGACTGCATCTCCCCCTTAAACTCTGGGTCAGGAATATGTCATTTGGGTCAGCTAGCCTGGTTGGAGATTGCCCAATTGCCCAGTTTCCCTCGCATTTTGGGAGCTCACAGACTGGGGGGGGTGGGTCCATACACTGAGCCTGGCTTGTGGGGCTGAGCCAGAGAGACTGGGACTTGCTGCTGCCACAGGAGTGGGAAATTAGGAGCCCATGGAATGGTCATTCGAAGGAATTTGGTTTGCTAAATGCGAGATGAGGTTCCTTGGTCACTTTTTTCCATCATTCCTTCTGATTTCACATCAGCAGTTGATAATCTGTGAGCGACACAATGTCTGTCTGGGTTATCTGGAGCACGTGGCAGTGCCTGAGGCAGGGCCATGTTTCTCTTCTAAAATTAATAGGAGATGAATTCTGAGAGCAGAATGGGTGAATTAGGATTTGTGAGGGCTCTATTAGCTGCTCCTGGAGTGCTGTGATCCACACTGGTGTTGGCTTTCATCATAGAGAGCAAAAGCTTCTGTGGTGTCTGTATTTGCTGTCTCACATCACCAGTTCTGCCTGCGTTCAGGGCTCCACGTGCCCTGTGAGTACTTTCTGCAGTGTGTGGTAGGAAATGTTTAATGCAGGGATGATCAGAGTGGGGACCTGGAAATATTAGTGAGACTGTTACATGATGAGGTTGGAAAGAGAAAATGGTGAGGAATAAAATACCGTGATCTTTACTTAGTGTTAGCCATTCCAAAGGTACTCGAGAGTTTTTGTCTCCTTTTCTCGGAGTTAGAAAAATGTTAATTGAGTGTCTCAGAGGGTGGCCAATAAGTTTCTGGACTATTACATGTTGTTAAATTGCTTATCTTTGCCAAACAAAGAGATCCATAATGCTGACAAGGCACAGCTACAGCTGATATTTTGCTCCACCAAGTTCTCAGCATGGACTAGGCGCTTTTGTGGTTTCTGTGAGAAGCCCAGCCTGGCTCAGCTCGGCACTGTCAGATTGTTTGTCTCAAGGGAACTGTTGGGGAGACAGGCATTTTCCATTATTGCTTTCCTAGTGTTAAATTTGATTTGTTCTCTTACCTAGTTCTTGCTACAGAAACTAATCACGGCCTGATTCACTCCCCTTTCTTTTTGGTTACACAACCATTTGGGAAGAACACCCCAAATGATCTGTTCAGCTTCAGACTGGCACAACTCTGCTGAAAGGTCGGAGTCCTTTAAACTGCTCTTTTATCTCCTTCTCTCTCTTTATCTCTTCAGGTTACTTAAAACATCAGCCAGAAAAGTACTGCTGCACCAGTAATTACTGGAAATAAAAGTTCTGTTTAAAATCATGCGTCATACTAAGCATGCATTTTCAATATGTGAAGTGAATCCGTTGTGGATGGAGAAATGAGGGGGCAGAGTGGGGCAGTGGCAGAGCTGGGGTACAGCTGTTGCAGAAACTGGGTTCTTGGGGTCAGTAACTGGACTGGAAGTGCAGTTGGAGGGAAAATTGTGGGAACGAAATGGAAGCTGTGTTTGTTGTAACAAAATGTACTATTCAGTGCATCAGGGAAAAAATCATACCACTAACAAGTCAAACCACCCATATTTATGGCTAATCCTGACAAGCAGAAGTTGCTATTAGAATAATTTGAATGACCTCTGTGCAACAAGGTCACTCTTCCCATGACTTCCATGATCCTTTGTATGCTACATGTGATTTTCTGAAATGCAGCTCCTTGCCACGACATACACAGGTCTTCAAATTATCCTCCCTTACCATTTTGTGTCTTTATTAGTTCATAATCAGTTTCTGATCACTTTAATTTTTTTCTGTGCTAGCACAGTGTGTTTTTGCTGAGACGTGTTTCCACCTGAACCGCAGATTTTTCAAGGATCCTGCATATGTTAGATTCCACATAAACTTGCGAATGCTGCCGAAATTGTTAAAATATTAATTCACAAATATGGATTTCCTGAACGCATTTTGCACAGCCTTTAGCAAGGGTCATATTTATTCTGAAGGGCAGAGGACGGAGCAAGAGTGAGGTTTAAGACAACTCATGAAATGGTAACATCATTAACAAAGGAAGACTGTTAACTGATAGGTTTGAGAGGGAGCAGCTATTTTGGTTCACTTATCCCGATAGATTTATTGGCAAATGCAATCTAATCATTGCTTGCAGTGCAGTTCCAAAAGGGCGGGGGGGAAAAAGAAGGAAAAAAAAAAGCAGCTTTTCAGAGCTCAACTTTATTTTAATAGGTTAGGCTGGTGCAAACCTGTATGATGGTGTTTCAGATGAAAGGACTGAGATCTAACAAGTCTCCATTCTGTCAAACTAGAAAGGACATGAACTATTATTTTTGACACAGAAGGGAAGTAATCAAATATTTAGGTCTTTTGTTTTCATTAGCCAGAACAGGAGGATAAAAAATAGATACCAGAATATTCCTTTTGATTTGCTTCAAGAGTAAGTGAGGCATAGCTATTCATTCTTCTTCATTTTCTCTCAGAGATGAAAATCGGGAGCGGTGCTGTCCTCCCGGCGCGGGCTCCAGTTTGTTGTGGAAGGAGCATTTTCTCTGTCAGCTCAAAGTGTCCGTGCAGAGCACTTTGTCTCTCTCTGTCTCTCTTTTATTTATATGAATGGTTTTTCAGCAGAAATAAGTGCTTAAGTGCTAACTTTTTTTTTTTTCCCCTCGAAGAGAAGATGAACTGCGTGTCAGCGTGTACAGACAATGGATGAAAAACAAACAGAATTTGTTTCGGAGGTGTTTTCATTTACGCGTTCTCAGAGCTTGATGTGAAAGTGCCTTTCAAAACACCACAGACACACCAGCTTTTGTGCTTTAAATGAAGACTGAAATTCTCTGCTTTCCAAGAGAGCCATTCAGAAGGGTGAAACTTAACAATTCCATGGATCCCTCCGCAGGAGGGTGTTGTATAAGGGTACCCCGATCCCCATCTCAGAGGTGGAGGAACGCAGAGAGATGGGCACTCCTTTTTGCAGGGCAACATGCCAGAGGGCAATGGCAAATCCAGGAGCATAAGCCAGGTCTCCTGAGTCACAAGTGAGATGTGGTTCAAGTCTGTGCACAGCAGAGCCTGGGCTGTAATGCAAGGCTTTATGCAGGGGCTGCTGGGATGCACATTGCAATATGATAATTGTGAGAGTGGACGATTGTCCCACTGGCTGTCGTTGAACACTTCTCCAGGATGGTTTGTCTGCTCAGCAGAGGAACTGTAAATGAACTCCTTTGTTTTTGTTCCTTTTGTTTTGAAGACCTTTATAACTGCAGAAATCATCCTTATGGTGTCAGCAGGGAAAGATTAACCCAGTACGGTTTTTTTTCTGAAGGTGAAAAAACATGGAAAATTGCCTCAAGAAAATTACAGACTGTGTCCTGTTAAAAAGCCATTAATGCCTAAGGTGTTGGGGAAAAAAGGCATTGAAATTTCAAATACATTGGATGATTTTTCCCTGGCACTTAAAGGAATGAGAGTATATGCTGATTATTTTCTCCTTCAGATTGGCTTTTGTAGGTTTGGTCCAATATTTCTTCATTAGGTGAGTATTAAGCATTACAGAAACATAGACTGTTTTCTTGCTGCAAGATACCCTAGACAATTTCTCATGAACAGAGAATTCAGTGGCTTACAAGTCATGTAATTAGGGGATTAAAATCTAAGTGTAAAAGGAATTCTGAGACTCAGGTAACAGCTGGAATGAGCAGGTTTGCTTTGCAATGTCTGTAGGAGATTGTCAGAAACAGGATCCATCTTCCTAAAGGTGTAAATCCTGGGGCTAGGGATTTTTCTTTCTACATGCCAGTGGAGAAGACCTCTTTGATGTAAGTCGTGGTTACGTGGATGTTGCAGGGGAAGAAAGTTTCTAATGGATGCAAAGTGTATTTCATACATGGCTTTGTGATTTGTATCAGCACCCTGACTTGCACTCAAAAGCAAATGGGGTTCACTGTAACAAAAGATGGATTTATTAAAAGACTGACCAGAATAGCCCATTATTGGTTTGGACTGTCTACCAGTGGTTTAAATGTGCTATCCGTGGGAAAGCAGGGGAGAAGCCTTGGGATAAAGGTATTTTAAGTATCTGCCATTGATGTTATTTTCTGATAAGCTGCCCTTCATGCTCAGAAATGATGGAAGGTCGGCAGTGCTTTGCTTTCTCTTGGACTGAAACAAACAGCACCAAGATAAAAGTTGCTGCATTTGAAATGTATTTGAAAACTAAGTTGATGAAGGAGCCATGACAATTTTTTTTTTAGTTCTATACCCTGGCACCATGAAAAACATGTTTCCCCGTGTGAGGAGAAGCAGCTGTTTGATAACCAGTGGCACGTAGGGACACAGAATCAAATCTTCTGTCCTTTGGGCTGGATTTACCAAGTTGCATCTTCGCTGACCTTGTTGACTCTGGAGCAAGAGGACACAACCAGCTGCCAGCAGTTCACTTCTGTGGCTTCCACAGCTCCTGCCTGCAGCTGAGGAGCATTGGCTGGTTGTGTGTGTCCTCCCAGCCCTCTGCAAAGCCAAGGGCAGCAGCCCAGCTCACCCTGCCACGGGGCTGAAGTCTGGTTTTGTGCTAGGCGGGGAGTGTGAGTGCCACTGCCTCTCTGATTGCTTCCTCCGGAGGAGGCAGTCACTTGAGCTGCTCTAGCTGCAGCTCATGCCTTTAGGCAGGCTCTGTCTAGACCCATAATTGTTATGTTCTAGTCTTCAAACCCTTCTCTGCACGATCTGCAGTAAAAGAAGATGCGTGAGTGTAATGATGTACATGTGTACACAGCCGAATCCTTCCTTTAATTGTGTTAGCACAACCCATCTATCGAGTGCACTAAATGCAGGGTGAGCTCTGCCCTGGCACATTTGGGTTTGGACTGCTGATTAGCCTGCAATACATATTTCACTTTACCACCAATAGGACCTTAACCTCACTTAAAAAGAATAATGACAAAACAGCCCAATTATCTGTTCCCAGAGTCCATTACCGAGGGGGAACCAAAATTACCCTTTCTGTTAAAACAGCCCGGTTCTCTATTACATTTGCATTAAAAAAGGGTCTGAGATTAGGCTGCCTTTGTGTTAGGCACTGTATGAACAAGTAACAAGAAACAGGTCCTGGCCCGAAGAGGTTACAGTGTAAATTAGACAGAAGTGGAGAGAAAGGCAGTGGCTCTCATTCATTTCCTGTGGGGAAATGAGGCACCGAGTGCGTTACACTGCAGAAGTGCACAGAGTTAACCGAGAATGAGCTACCCAAGTCCAGATACCTGTGTTACACTGCCAAAAGGTGATGCACGGAGTGGTCTGGTTATTTTACTTCTGGAATTGGGATTCTGGGATACTTGAGGGATGTGCAGGTACAAGCCCTCACCTGGAAGTTGCTTGGGTTTGTATGTGGAGGCAGCGCTTGAAAAACATTTAAACAGATTAAAACAGACCTGCACTGTTCTTCTATCTCTGTCTGCCTTGCTGGGAAGCACAGAGCCCCAAAACCTTGGGGCTTATGGCCGTGGGTGAGGTGCCCCTGCACTGCTGTTCCTGGCACAGAGAGAATTATGTGTCTCTTGGAACTGCCCACAGCAGTGGACAGTGAGAATCCTGATTCCCAAGCAAATGAGCTATTGGGAAACGAGAGCATTAGAGATTAAAACATCCTGGCGTCAATGACTCAATATTTTCCCCTGAAAATCTGTTTTGTCAGAAATTTGCTGACGAACCTTGCTAAAAACCAAGCTCTGACTGTTATCAAGGGAAGTTCCCAGCAGGCAGGCAGTAAAGGGAAGGCAGGAAGAAGGCAAGGATGGCTTTAGCCTCCTCCCTATGTCCTGTCCTCCTTACCAGGGCCCTGTCTGTGTCCCCTTGTGTCAGTCAGGGGCCCCAAAGCAAAGCAGAGCTGCCTTCAGCTCCTGGTCCTGCCCTCTGCACCCCTGCTCTGCCTTCCACCGAGGGGGTGAAGCTAAAACCCAGCAATTTATGACACAACAACGGCACCGATTCTTTCTGGTGTTTTTCTTTCCCACCCACACCCAATCCCTTTTCTCTCCCCTTTTCTCCCCTTTCAGTCCTGGCTGAATTTCCATGTCTTACATCAGCTTTTGTACTGCTGGGGGTATAAGACAGCCCTGAAGTAATCATTCATTTCAGCACCTTGCTATCTTTGCCTCTAGTTTGAGGTCATTTTCCTGACCTGCAAGAATGGATTCTGGATCTTTACTGAATCTCCCTCCTTGCTTAAAATGTCTTTCCGTTTTGACCATCTTCTTTGCCTCGGAAAATCCACGGGTGGAATCCTGACTCCCATGAATTTATTGGCAAACAGGCCAAGGGCCGACCTCACGTGTTTGGTGAAAGACCTTTCCATAACTGCTACAGGAAGAACTGCCCTTAAACAAGAGCTCTGAAGAGCCTGGAGCGCAGCCAAATGGGGAGACAAGGTTGTTATTGGCATGATTTTAATCATGATAGACAATTAGCAAAGCTTAATTATATTGAGAAAGAAAATCAGAGCAAGTGGCAGTAATGAATTTTCCTGGTAAATCTCTTGTGCTTCAGAATAAAGCCAGCTGACCTATAAATACAATGAAATTAGAGGAGGTGTTTGCCCACATGGCTTAGCTTTGTGCTGCCTGGGCTGTGAGTGTGGCTCCTTCTCTGAGTCCCTTTTTGCCATCTTTCTCTCCTGCAGTATTAATTCTGGGAACAGAATTGCAGTTTAGCCATTTAGATGACACCCAGTGTCAATAGGCAGCAAGAGGAAGCTTTTTAGCTTTTTCTTTTTTTTTTCTCCTGTAGCTCAACTTGGTAGTATTAGAAGTTAATAGGCTTAGAGAGCCAAGGATTTTTAAAATACTGCCGTTAGCTAAAATAAATATTATTTAGAACACACTAAGTGGGTTATTTTTTAATATTGTGAAAGTCGGAATGTTTCCAGAGGATTTTCTGGCTGCAATAAAAATACTAAATCGAGTACTAGCAGCCTTAGAAGATTTCAAAGAAGATTTCTCATGTTTGTGTTGGTAACCTATAGACCTGATACTTGGAGAGTGAAAGCATTTGGCTTAACTCAAGAGTGCTATTTAAATCATTAAACCTTTTAATAGCACCGTAATAATGGGGCTTATAAAACAAAGAAGCTTCTGGTGAAAGCAGAGAAACCCCTGTGGGTAGTTTTCATGTTGGACATCTTTAAATGCAAACTGTGCTTTGTGGAGGTGTGAGCAGCTCTTTCTCCTCTCTGTTTTAAAGCCCAGGAGACCAAAATGCACCAAAGATGGCCAGGTGGGTCCCACTCCCGTGAGCCTGAAGTGACCCTGAGAAAGTCCAAACTGCTCACGAGGATTTGCAGGGTGGCAGCTGAGTGAGGGCAGGGGGTGTCTCTGCCGAGGGCGCTGAGGTTGAAGGTTTGTTTGAGTCTGGGTGGCCTGAGTGCATCTCCACCCGTTCTGGGGTGGCAGTGCTGTGTCAGAGATGGAGGTTTATCAGTTCTCTCCACTTCCACAGACAAGGGTTGCTGTATTCCCAGTGTTCACATGAGCAGGGAGCCGTGATTTCAGTGGCATGAAGGAAATTCTGGGTGCACTTGCAGCTCTCTCTGCTGCTCTCCCGTTTGGGAACCACACTTCTCCTGGCTGAGAGATGAGAGGGGATGTCTGTCACTGCCACGCACATTCCCACAGCTCTGCGTGCTCCTCTGCAGTGTGAGGCACAGCTGGATGCGTGGCAGAGCGCTGTGCTGGTCCCCACTGGCACCCAGCATGGATGTGCCTGAACCAGGATCACAGTTCCCCATCTTTTAGGAGTTCTGTTCCTGCTGGTGTCCCCAGGGAAGGTACCGAGTGCTCAATTTGTTTGAAACCTGAGAAGGAGCAGGAAAAGTATGTGTGCATTTTTTTCTGGCGTTCACGAGGATGAGCTGGGTGCTCTCCTGCTTCAAACTGGCTTTTCTGCTAAACTCAGATTTGAGTCTCCATTTGAGGCCTGCACAAATTTAGATTGAACTCAGATATTCAAATCCGAGAAATTTCACATCTGGGCCTTCACTGAGGAGCTCTTTGCAATTTGGCTTTTTTGCTCTTGTCTCCAGACTAAGCAGAAGAGAGTGAAGGTCTCCTCGTGCTGCCCTCCCTAACAGAGATCCTAATTTTGACTGGCAAGCCAGATTTCCCCAAACAGAGGAGAAAACCAGAGAGAGCATCTCTTTCCAAACCATTTCCGAAGCCCAATTAACTCACTGGAATAATCTCTAACTCTTCTTGTTAGACACCCCAGTGCCTAAGCAAGGAAACAGAGCAGGATTCTTGTTTTTTGTGGGAAGGCTGTGAGTAGTGACAAACAAGTCCTTGCCTGTGGAAAAATCTTTTACAACTGAAAGAAAAATGTTTTAGCATTTCAAATAGCTAATGCTCTGAGATCAAGTGAAGTTCTTTGCTTTAGGAAGTGAAATGAATCTATTTGACGGGATATTTTATTAATAGGTTTTAAGTTTTAGCAGTTTAGTTTTACATTTCCATTAATATTGTAGTATCATAGGAATTTGTGATAATGTTATTGGGATTATTCCATGCAAGTCACTAATAGCAGAGAAGATGTAAAAATTCATTACCATCATTGAATTTAGAGCAAAGTTAAGTCAACCTAGTTATGTGTGATTTGTGTGTAGCACTGTCTGAGCTGAAACAGCTCAAAGCCTTTCATCTGCACTTTGTTGTGCTGAGGAGACAGCAGGGTTTCAGTCGTGGAGTCACTTCTGCTCTGTCTCACACCACAGCAAATCCTGTGGAGCTGCCTGAGATCCACAGTGGACTGGGAGCTCGTTTCTTACATACAGTGAGTTACAAATGTTTTCCATCCGTGGTTAAGGACACAGAGAAAATGTGCAAAGTCTCATTTTGGCTGTTTGCTTAAGGCAGAATCAGGCAATTAGTAGAGGGACAGGTTGATAAGCAAAAAGGGGCTGCTTGTTGCTATCTTTTTCTGCAGTCCCTTGTTCAAGGGCCCAAGTTCTGAAACCTGAATTAATGATGAAATTAGCAAGCAAGCAAGCAAGAGGAAAATATGTATACAGCTCCCTCCATCATCCTTAGCTGGGCTGTTACGGCTTCACTGACTCCTGTGAAGCTACACCACTATTTCTCCAGCTGAAAAATTACACATTGGGGTGTGCTAAAAGCCCACAAATATCTGAGGTAACACCTGATAAAAGTCATCATTTGTCCCTCTAAATTAAGGTGTTGCATGGGCACTGATTCTCTTTCTTTCTATTAAGTTTCCTTACTGGTATAAAGCTGGATTAAATAATTGCAAAGAACACATTTGCTCACTGGGACATGAGCACCCTGGGCCTGCTGTTGTGCAAAAGGCTGATTTTCCCTCTCTATCTCCAATGATATGAGCACCTGAAAGCAAAATCTTAATATATCCTGTTTTTTACCTGCTGGAGCGATCTATCTGCGGTGAGTGTCTGCCTCCAGCTGACTTTGGGGAGTGGGAAAAATTATCCTGCAACACAGTTTGGCTTTTGAAAATGAGGTGAAGCGAGGAAAATTGTTGCTTGTTTGTTTTTGTAGTAAGAAGTCCCCTAAAATATTTATGACCTTTTCTTTGTAGACTCCAGCCCTTTGTGCTTTGGATTACACACTTAAGAGCTAGGCACTGATTTTGAATGCCTAAATCAACCTTTTTATTGGCTTCTTGTCTACAAAATGGAATAACGTGTTCTCTTCTGCAGAGGTTAATAAACCCTTGTGGAAAGCTTGTATTCCATAATGCTGAGTGCCTGGAACAGTCTGTAAGGGAATGAGCAATCTCTTCCTTCAGAGAGAGTCTTGGATGGGCTGCAGTGAATGCAGGCTGGGATTGCAGGGGAAATACTCTCTCAGAGCTGCTTGGTCAGGAATTGCCCTCGTGGGCTCTCCGTGTACAACCAGCCTGCAACCACGACATGAAAATCCGTGTCAGGTGGGCTGAATGGAAATTCTGTGGGAAAGATGTTTCCAAAGGTCTGGACTTTTTTTTCCCCTTCTGGCACCTCTGTGGACAAGAGAGTATTCCAGGTTTTTGTGGGAGGTTCTGGTTCCTTCTCCTTTGCTGTGTGGCAGGAGCAAACGCAAGGGGATGATGAGTGCAGGGTTGCTTACTAACCTGGATTTATGGAAGTGCACAGAGGAGGGGAAAAAACCCCCTCAACTGCTACTTACACGTGTTTAAATCAACCCAAATTCCTGTAGCAGAACCAAATGGAATAACTGAATGATCACAGTGCCAGCAGATCAGCGTGGAGAGCACCTCTGGTGATGGAGAAGGGATTGATGTGGATGCAGTAATATAACTCAGCTTTTCTCGGAACCGGGGCCACAAATGACAGAAGTGTTTCTACAAGTTTTTAATAGTGAATTTCGTGCAAAGCATTACTCCAGTCTGCTGGAGTTTAGAGGTCTTGTTTTCAGTAAACCTTCCAGTTGGGGAAAGAAGGCAGAATTCTGCTTGTATCTTTAGCAGTTAAGGAAATTAATGCAAAAGCATCTGTGCATTTAAAGGAAGATCAGCGGTGGGTGACAGCAATGGAACATTTATTCTTTTCTTCTGTTTTGGTGAATGGCTGGGAACTCTCATTCAGCCAGAGGAACTTCCTGTGAAGTACTGTACCTGTAAGTGGCAGACTCCTGTCACATTATGGTTGGCACCCCAGGTTTTCCATTTTGAGGAAAGAAAAGAACCATGGCAAACCTAAGAACAGCAGCAAATCCATATTGTCCTGCTATGCTTTAATGTATAACGAGGGCTGGGGAAGAGGGGTCCATGGGTTAATTATGCATTGCACAAAAAAGGAATTTCCTTTTAACAGTTGGGTTTTTTCCTAATTCCACAGAATTTATTAAATAAGCGGATAAATGCCTGCATTGTACCATTCATTTTCTTCCCTCTTGTTTTCTCTTTAAACTAAAGACGCTCAATAATATCAATTTAGCATTTTGAGAGAGCTTTTTGCGTCACTGAGCACATAAAACAGGTGTGTGCTGTCCTGGCAGCCCCAGGGCAGGGATGCCACTCTTGCCATCTTCTGGGAGCTGTTTTGGGTCAGAGCTCGCCTGTGGATGGCTCGTGCTGGCTCATGTCAGTGCCTGTCCCTCTCCACGGTGTGTCCACGGTGTATCCCTGCCTTTCCCTCTCCTCTATGGATGCATTTCCCCGTGGTGCTCCTCCTGCCTGTCCAAATAAACCTGAGTTAATCCCAGCCGGGGCAGGGACGGTGTGGGCAGGGCTCACCGGGGTCACAGCTCCTGGCACGCTGCTCCTGCCAGCTGTAAAACGGGGCAACTTTATTTTTAGCATATTCCCAGCCTGACTTATCAGTGAAGCACTTTGAGGTAACGACTTCAGCGCATTTGATGTTTGTTCATTTTGAAAGATGTCATTTTAAGAATTTCTGCAAGTTTCAAAACTGCCCTGTGGGAGATCTGTTCCATGCCAAAATGTCATTTCAGATTCTGAACTACATACTCCCTCGTACTTTCACTTTATAAATGTTTCACAGTACCTGCATTTTTTATCATTGCACTTTTGTGTGACCTATGAGTTCCTTGTAACTAACCTACGAGGCCTGTCTGGGGGAAGTAATAGAATTATTTTAAATGAGCTTTTTTCCCCTCTGTCAGAAGGTAAAGGCACCACCCAATTATTTCTTCCTTGTGCGTAGATATTTGTATTAATATTTTAACAAATGCACTGTTTATAGTGTCACTCACAGGTCTGTGTTAAAATTAAATCAACTGTATCTTGGAAGGTGAATGCTTAGTTTCATTTCTAACAGTTGTTAGAACCAGGCCTTATTTCTTCAGTAGCAGATCAATCTCCTGATATTTTCTGCAAGTCATCAAACTTCATTCCCGGGCTGTAATTAGGTGTGAAATCCTGCTCGATGGCTTTCCTGGCAACTCTGCCACTCAGAGCAAACATAAAAATAACCTGAGATAATATTTACATTGGTGTCCTGTGTCCAGTGAGCACCTCTGGAACATCCCCTTTGATGGGAAACACCATCCAGGGAAAGGAGAGGGAATACCTGAAATGTTCTTACCGAGGCCGGTAGCATGGGGAGGTGAGCGTCGAGGGCAGACGTGCAGCTCTAAAAATGCAAATGTTGGTTAATAACAACACAAAAATCGAGTAATAGCTGGTGTAATGACCAAGAATCAGAAGCTCTCCCCCATTCCCAGCTCTCCAAAGGCCTGTGAGATGCCATGGGGAGCAGCAGCACCCCTGGGGAAGCTGGGTGGGCACAGAACTGGGAGAGGGGTTTTGACCTGTCCCCCTGCAGCATCTGTGGAAGGGGACTCAGCCACGAGGCTGCAGGTTTGTTCTGTGGCTTTTGATCTCTCCTGTTTAAAGCCCTTCCACTTTGTAACCATAAATATTCATTGAGCTGAAGGGCAGGGGAATGAGACATGAAATACTTGAATTAGTGAGGGCATGAGCTTAAACCTGGGGTTCTCTTATCTCAGTCTCTTTCATATATTTTGATCAGAAAATTTTCATCCCAGATCTATGAAATCTTTGCAAAAAAATGTTTTAGGCCAAACGGATTTCTTCACAGCCTCCAACAGATGCGGCGTTCTTAATGAACCACATTGTGCAGGTTAACATGCACGGCTCAAAACTTGTAGGGAGGGCAAGCCTGAGGGAAGTGAGTTCTTGTGTCAGTCACACAAGGATCATAAGGATGTAAACTCTTCAGTTTTCACTGGGGGTGTCTGTGCTGTGCAGATGGAAGGTTAAACCTGCTCTTCCCACCTTGTTTGGGTTTTGCTTTTTGGATTTTTTTTTTTCTCTTCCTCCACAAATACCTTTCCTAGGATTTCTTGTTCCGCAGAGTCCTGTACTGGATTTTCCCTTTCCACTGAGCTGTGCATGAGGTGGTATAATAAGATCTGATAGTCATATCTTTTTTTTTTGCAGCTACAAAGTCATGAACTCCGGGGCAGTATTTCCACCTCACAGCAGGCTTCAATAGAGCAGTGTAATACCTCTGGCAGCCCTGGGCTGCTCTGTTAGGAGGAACACTGGGTGCCCTCGACAGTGCTGATTTAAGCTGCACAGTTAACATTATTTTTAAGGACTCAGGACATAGAAAACCTCTGAGAAAAACTGGTTACTTCTGTGCTCTCCCCGCAGAGCTGACACCGAGTATCAGATGTCACAGCAAACCTTTCCAGGCAGTGCTGGCTGAAATTGTTCAGAGCTATCCTGAACAGCAAACAACTAATGGCTTCAAATAAAAGATAAGAAAGAGAAATTTCTCCATAATTTAACTGTCAGGAGAAAGGGACTCTGGTCTTGGGGGTAAATAGGTCCTGTGGAAAATGTGTTACTTTTGTGCTGAATATGTTATTTTTGTGATGCTGTTGGATAAACTAAAATCCCGTAACATCCACCCTTCCTTTCATTTAGTTTCTTGATGATGAAGACGCGTGACCCTTCCCACCACTCCCTGCACCTCCATTTCCCTGGCTCTGCTCTCATGAAGATGTTTTCCCTGCCAGCAGATTTCCAGCGGTGGGGAAGGTTAATGAGCAATTGGCACTGATTGCCCTTTTGCAGGCCTGTGAAGTACCGAGTCCCACAGGGATCAGGGACACCTCCCTGGGCACAGAGAGGTCACTGACCAAACAGCGTTTGCCAGCAGTGCTCCCTCCCTCCTCCACCCGTTTTTTCTGGCAATCGCTGCGGTGTGAGAAAGAATTAATTGCCAAAACCCCTCAGCTCTTTGTTAGGAAACAAATGTTTGTGGTTGAAGCTTTTTAACTAAGGGAAATCAGTAATGTGTTTGTCAGTACCTTGATGGCAAGGCAGCGATGCCAGCCTGCAGTGAGGCAGTGGGACACCAGAAAGGTTCAGTGTTCCTTCCAACTGCTTGCAAGACTTTATGGGAGGTTGTAGCAAGAGCAGCGACTGGAAAATGATAAAACTCTTTTGATGACATCCCTCCACCAATTACAGACCTGGAATAACACGAGACAACAAGGCTTGTCCTGAAGTCAGTGACCAATTTTGTTTAAAAATGGCTTTTTGAACATTGAACAAATTTTGCATGAGACAAAGCACTGAGGAAAATGACGAGTTTCTGTTTCTGTAGAAAGATTAATTTAATTTGCATCCAGCTTGAAATTAAAACATCGAGTTAATATACATTTAAAACGTACTGTTACCAGGAACCAGAGGCAGTGTTTTGCTGTTTCTGTAGAAAGTGTTTGTAATCTAATTAAGAAATAATAAAAATAAACACAACACAAGAAAGCCAGAGGGAAATGGTCAATGAGAATAGATGAAATTTCAGCGTGTGTTTGCAGTGAACTTACGACAATAAGGGGAAGCTCGGGAAAGCTTAGGGGAGTTACTTTTCTGCAAACCCATTTATGGCCAAATTCTTCCAATTTCCTATGGTGGTTTTTTTTTTTTTTTTTGGTGCTGTTCAAAAAAAGTCTGATGCTAACAAACCATAGAGCTTAGAGACCATGAATGGTGTAAATCAGGACCGCAGTCAGAATCAAAAGCTGGTTTGGATCAGAATCAAATGCTTGGTTTTTAGAACAATAATAGAATTTGTTGTGCCTGTGCAAAAGCTGCTGCTGGAGTTGGTGGTGTTTGCCCACCCACAGAGGCTGTGTGGGACCTGTCCTTGCTCTGACTCCGTCTGTCCCTCCAGCACTGCACCCCCATTTCAGCTTTCCCACAGGTGTGTCTTCCTCTCTGGGCTGTTCCCTGCCAGGCTTCCCTCCTTCATCTCCTTTTCTTCTCCTCTCATCACCTCATAATGGTCTTTTTCTTCCTTCAGAAGTCAGAGATTAGAAAAATACACTTGTTGCTCTCAAAATACACGTCCCAGGCTCCCTTCCAGCCAAAGACTACCAACTGTTGAAGTGACAGTTCCTCAGGGCACAGGTCTTCCTGACCTACTTTATCCAGTATCTTGTGGGACAAAGAGTGGACCTTTGGGTCTTAAAGCCACAACTTCTGTACTTTTTCACATTGTCTGGATTACATATTCAGAATTCCTCAATGCAAGCACAAGTTCAGGTGAAGAAAGTCACCCCAGAACCTCTGCACTTGAATTTATAGCCATTATTTGAAAATGCAAGCGACATGAAGATGTTCCTTCTGAATACTTATCCCTTTAAAGGGATGCAGAACATCTCAAGCGATGATTAATAGGTACGAAATTACATAACTCCAGAATATGGTTAAGATTTGACAGCGTCTGCGTTCATTGAGAAAATAAACAACTATAAAAAGTCCTAGGAAGAAATATTATTTCCTTTTATCTTCTAATCGAGACGTAAGTTAATAACCCCTGTTAAAATGTAAACATATTTAGGAACTATTATTCCGAAGCCCTGATGGCTTTTAACTTCATGATTTTTGGAAGTCATTTGAATACATTCCACTCTTCATCAATCACAGCTTCTCTTGTTCTGAGAAGAAACCTAAAAAGGCAGTGGTGAATGAATGCTCTGTAAGGGTTGAGAGGGAAGGGCTGAGAAAAGAACAGCGTGATTGTGCTGCCTTGCCACTGCAGCAAATAATGCACATTGTACTTTCAAAAGGGGACAAAACAGAAGTTTTGGCAGGCTTCGCTAGAATAAGTGATTTAAAAGCTATCACAGAGCTATCTGACCAAAACCACTGGGTTTAATTATGCTTATGGGAAAAAGGAATAAAAACAAGAAAACATTTTGGACAGATTGGGTGGATTCTTCCACAGCTGATGCTGTTGTGAGATGGTCCAACAGGAACTCATTTTCCTGCAGTGTAAGTTATGTTTATTGTACATTATCCCCACGCTGGATCATGTCCCTCATATATTTTGCTTTATGGGACAAATCAGATACCAGTTTAAGGCCGAGGGGGAACTGACTGTATATATCCCCAGCTGGTTAAACTGCTGGTTGTCACTGGGCATCTTTCATGGGAAAGGCAGTTTCAGGAGGATGAGATTCCATCTAACAGAAGTACCTCAAGTACATTTTTACACTTGCTCACATGCAGTATTTATTTCATAGCTATCTATGCAGAAGATAAATGTGAAAGATACAATTACTGAAAATCCCTCAGCTTGCCTGTGCCCTGTGATTCCTTTCAGCTCAAAGGTTTCAAATGATCATCCCTTACAGAAAAAAATGATAAAAATTAGCTTGGTTTTCTATAACAGCAGTTTTGTCTATCCTTCAATTTCATGTTGCTGGAGAGGATTTCATAGTAAATGTGAAAATGTTTGTATTTGATACCCCACAAGCAGCATGACAATTACCAATTTTTGCTAAATCAGTGCCAGCAAAGAGGTGATAGTAGATACTTTATGGCTGCTAAGTTTAAAATAATTCATCGAAATTAAAATATATAACTTGGATATCTTTATGGCTTTTCTGTACATGTGTAATTGGATGTTGAGAAGCCAACAAATGTATTTACAGGATAAAAAGATTGTGCTGTGAAGAGAAAATTGGCTGAAAGAAATAATCTTTAATGCATGTCAGCAGTGACATAGAAAATGCGAGGTTGTGATGTTATGAGAGTTACGTTGTTGACTCTGTTATGTTGATATAAAGTTTATTGATTGTATTAAATTCTGTGTTTAAAATGTTCTTCCTTCTGGCTGTTGATGTACGTGATACATCCTTCCTTTTATAATTTTTACTTGTTTATGTAAAGGGATGAAAACGGGGCAATGTCTATTGCAGTTCAACTGCCTGAGACACCTCGGTGTGGACTTTGTGTGCCTTTCAGAACAATAGTTACAAACATTCTACCAAATCTACAAGGGCAGAATACTTTATAATTATTAACCTCACATTCCTTTCAAGTGATTCGAGTGTGCTTTAGAAGCATCACAAAATCTCAGACTGGTCTGAGATGGGAGGGATTTTAAAGCCCATCCAGTTCCAGGCCCCTGCCGTGGGCAGGGACACCTTCCACTATCCCAGGTTCCTCCAAGCCCCGTCCAGCCTGGCCTTGGACACTGCCAGGGGCAGCCACAGCTTCTCTGGCAACTCACGTAGCCAGCAGAGTAACAGAGACAAAGGATAATACAAGAGAGAGACAGAAAGGCTTTTAGGTACTCAGTGCATACTGAGTAAGACAACTTCTACTTCCAGGGATGGTTGCAGCGAGGATGCTCTGGCCTGCAAACTGGTCAAAACCAAGGCTGTTCCAAAGCTGCCCAAATATTACAGAAAAGGGAAGCAATGAATTGAAAACCTGCCATTCTCCTCTGTTTCTCTGGAAAAAAAAATCTTAAAAGTACAGTGACATAAACAATATATTTTTTCTACTACTTTAAGATGAAGAAGTGCTGGTCCATGGGCATGATTTTGCCCTGTGTCTATCCAACACTGCAGATATGTTTTCCTCCTAAGCTGATTCCATAACCCTGTGCAACTCTGCACTCTGTAATTGTACTGATCCATAGCATACTGGGGTTTTTTTCCCATTTGACCTTTGCTTTTCACTGACATTTGCAAAATGTGACTAAGTGAAACCAGACTAAATAGATGTTAACAGCAAAATCTTTTTTGCTGCTCTTTCTATTAAAAAAAAAAAAAATCTATTTTCTAGAACTGCAGAATGTGAGGACAAATGCAAAAGTTCTGATATTTGCTATTACCACAGCGCATCCAAATGCAATTAAAGGCATTGACCACTTGCTTATTTTTATGTGCTGATTTACACAAATCTATTCAAAGTAATGAGAAGCCCAGCTGGTACAAATCGTTACCAAATGCCTTTCGTAGCCACCTTTAGCCAGAGAACATTTGTTCTACGTTAACTGAGAACAAACTGTTTCAAATCATGCTGCAGTCCCTCAGAAGTATTAGACACACATTTATCAACTGTTTTGAAAGGCAAAATTAATTTACATGCTTCTCTAGCACCAGATGTGTGTTCTGACACGTCGTGGTACAACCGAGCCCAGCATCTCGGTGCAGTTCCACAGCTTTTGGGTGGAGGGGACATTTCCTTGCTGGGTAAAGCAACCTTGGCAGCAAAAGCTGCTCAACAACCTATTTATTAGTATCTGCACTCCTCCCCTGCTGTTATATTAATATAATGAATTGTTCACAGGTGCTCCAAATGAGGTTTAGATGATCGCTGGGAGCTTTGTTACTCAAACAAGCCAAATCGAAAGGAGCAGATGCAACAGTCCCCCAGCAGAAGTACAAAAGTATGACTTAATGAAGGTCATTCTGCACATTTTGGCCTTGGCGACCCTATGAACAATCAGACTGTCATTATTTTACTGTTTCTAGACAGAAAAGTGATTGCTTCTTGTCCACTTGCCTTGACTTTTTTTTCAGTTGGTTTTATTACATCATTGGGAGCTCTTAATTGCATTTAATCCTACTCCCTTTTAGCTAAAATGAGATAGTTCCCATATGATTGTTGTTAATCCATGCTCTAAGTCATGTTTGAGCTTTAATGAGCTCTTTTTTTGTGGCGATGCTTAAATCACAACGTGTATTCAAGCACTGGGCCAGGTGAACAGATAGCGAAATGGACATTCCCAGCTGGACGTGAAAAATGGGGAGAAAAGAGGAGTTGGAAATGGTGCCAGGTGCATGGCCTGAACATTTCCTGCAGGTAACATTGGTGCTGTCCAAAACCTGTGGTTTTCTTCTCTGTCCTTGTTTTGTGGCAAATACAAACGAACGCGACGCCGTTATCCCCAGAAGGCCTGTGTAGGCAATTAGCTTTGTAAATGTTGATTTACTGCTTTACAGGTCTCCTCCAAGGCCGTGCAGGATGTAAAAGAGCTGCAGAAGCTGGGAGATGAGGAATTGTCATAGGTGTGTCGTTGGGAAGTGGAGGTGTCAGTCTAGCAGAGACCTGGCTCCTTCCCCCCTGACTCTGTCACAGATTTCACTGGGATTTTTGGAGAAAAGCTCATTTATGCCTATTCCTTATGATGGGAACAGGGGTGAGGATTTTTTTCTTAGCAGCCTTTTTAGCTGTGTTTAGTTTATGCATTTCTGAGATAAGGCTTTTCCCTTGCTTTATGTCTTACACCGCTCATCATAAAGGGATTGCGGGCTCGGCTGGAGCCTCTCGGAGCTGTAATAATTGCAATAAATGTGAGGGCTACTGCACCCAAAGTGCTACTTAATGTCCTTCTGCCCCCAAATGGGAAAGAGAAGAGGCTCTTTTCCTTTTTTTTTTTTCAGTTTAAAGGGAATGCACTAAGGTCACAACGTGCATCAAAGGTCTGTCTTTGCATCACTCAGCCCTCCACTTGGCAGGCTCTCTAACATGCACACTTTGATAGTTCGGTGACAGATATCACCAAGGAGAAAGGACAGTGTTTTAACCTTGAGTACACATTGCAGGAGAAAATTACACAGGGACAGAAAAGCCATGTACAACTCCTGTGCAATGAGCCGAAGAAAAGGATCTTCATTGGGCTTTTCATCTAGAGAGGGTTTGGCAAGGAGCTGCCAAATGCTGTTGTTTTGTAAGAGAGGTGGGGAGGGGTTACAGCGTGTCCACAGTGGCTGCAAGTGGTCAGTGGTGGAATTCCCAAGAGGGTACCTTGGGAATTCCAGCTGACAGCAAATACTGCTGAGAGTGAGACTGTAGTGCAAACGTGAGCACAATATTCTTTGTTCTTCCCAGAAGACATCAGTGTTGTTCCTTCTCCAGCAATGTACATCCTTCCTTGCTCCGACAGGACACAGTGCATTCAAGATTAGGTATAACTTAACTTGGGTGGGTTTTGGGGTGAAAAATGTGTATCTGGATGCTTTTCCGGCTTGGGCCTTGCCAGACTTTGTTTGTTTAAGTTTACACTGGACTCCTGGGGGCAGGTGTCTCGTTTTTGTTGGGCTTTATGGCAGAGGCCGCGGAGTGGAGCGCAGAAGTAATTGTTGAATCCAACCATGAAAACTGCTATTACGTGGTTTCTCTGTGACATCTGTTATATCCTGTTGTGCATGTGATGAGAGGCAGATTTTGTTTCATTTCAGAATCTGTTGGTGAGCAGGAATAGTATCTAAAATAGTCGATGGCTCATCAAAACACATATAAAAGCCATGCTTCCCGAGCTCGGCTTCGGGAGGTGTAGCAAATCAGTGTTCTATAGCAGGAGGATTCAGTTCCCAGACTGTGGCAGAGGCAAAGCAGGGAGTAGGTGTGTCAGGCAGGCTGCAGAACCCCCTGTGGACCAGGCAAGGAAGATGTTCCCAGAGCAGCAAAAGTGGGAGGGGTGGATTTACGGCTACCTGGCTACAAATGTTAGCAACTTCTGTTTAATTTCAGCAGCTTTTCCCAGGAGCTGCACTTTCCCCAGTCCCAGCTGGATTCGGGGGGATTGTGTCCCGAGCACAGATATGGACAGCGCCAGGCAGGGCTGGAGCATACGTTCCCACAGATTTGGGGTTACCACGAGGGCACGAGGCTGGGGGAGCTGCTCCGTGCACACTCCCATTTTCTCATCCTGGCATATGTGCTCCTGGTCACATTCCGGAGCCGTGCGTTTTACAGCTCTCCTCCTTCCTCATCAACAGGCCAGATGGATCTAGTCTTGCCTACCACCCACTCCTGAGCTGTGTTATTTATTGACATTTGTCACTCCCAAGGACTTGTATTTCAGCAGAAGTTAAGTATTCAGTTGGCTGCTGTGGGTCTTTTGTAATTCATTAGCTATTTAATCAAATTTTGACTTTTTTTTTTCCTTGCTAAAGACCATGTCCACGATATATTTATGTCCTGAGTGAAAATATTTAGTATCAAAAGCTTTGTTTTTTTAAACAATACGGATTTTCCCTGCTCTGAAAGCTGACAAACATCTTGGTGTTCTTCTTCAAATTTCTTTTTATGTTGAGGAAACAAGCTCGTTGTAAAGGAGATACACTTAGGCAGATGTTGATGAGAAATGAAGGAATCAAAAAGGAACGAGTTATTTGGCTTAACAATACCTCAGATTTCTTTTTATTCCGTGTGGAACCTTGATTCCATGTAACTCTCTGGATCCTGATGCTGCTGCTTTGGGCAGTTTTGTTAGAGGTTGGCACAGAGATTCAGTCTTTAATGCACAATACACGTGCAAGTCAGCCTTCCAAAAGCTGCCGTGATGTGTGCTCAGCCTCTAAAACTGCAACTTGGCCCTCACGTTGGGTTGAAGGGGTGCCACTGTATTCCCCAATTTGTTGAGTGTTATCCTGATTTGGACAAATACCAGCTTAGCCACAGGAACCACATATCTGAAAATCTGTAATCTCTTCTGTGTATGTGCTGTGTAGTCTCAAGATGAACCATAAGCATATGACAACTGCCAGTCTTTTAAAAATCCCATTTGTTAACAGTCTTTGAAATTATCCTGGTTTCGTGGCAGTGGATGAGGACTCCATAACTGGAGTTGTATAGATTCTGTCTTGGTTCTGTCATAATTTCTTATTAAATGTGAATAAGAAAGCCAGAAATGAAAAAGGACGTAGACATTTAGGAACCTAAACTCCAGTGAGTTCCAGTGAGTAGTTTTCTAATATAAATAAATAGAATGTATTTGAGATATTCTTTTAAACCTCAGTGTTTTGTCTCAGGCTAACGTTATAAACTCTTTCAAGTGAAGGATTGTCTTTTTAGATAAACAGCAAAACCCCTTTAGAAAGGAAGCCCTGATCTAGTTGACACCTATAAATTTATTACAAAATAAAAGTACTTCAAACATCCTTCATTTAAATTGTTATTTGAAGATTTATATTATTGCACTGAGTTGCTATGGTGGCACTTGCAATTTCCATTCCTGCCTGGAAAGCGTAAGGAGAAAAAAAAAAAATGAATAGCAAACGTCAGAAAGTAATGATTTGTCATGTTTTGAAATGTATTACAGAAATATCAACTTAGGCAAATATGTTTGGCTGAACTCTGGCATGCTGCCTGGAGCTGAGGCTTCCAGACTTGTGCAGAGCCTCACTGCGTGGAGTGCCTGGGGATTGGGAGCTCCAGGGTCCAACCTCTGTGCTGGACAAGGGCAAAATTGACATCCCAGGAGTGGTTTTACCTGGACATTAACGTCATGGTACTTTTCAGGGGTGCCAGAAGTGCTGAGATCTTGTATTGGGACTGGCACTTGTTACTGTGGAGCCACATGTGTGGCAGTCCTGGGTTCATCAGCAAGGGAAGCAGCCCCACAGAATTCCTCAGTCCTTGGCCCAAATGTATCCCACAGCCTGAAGAGTGGAGTGGTCCTGTCAGTGTCAGTTCCACTTTGTCACGGAACCATTGAATGGTTTGGGTTGGAAGGGACCTTAAAGATTATTTCCAGTTCCAAACCCCTGCCACGGGCAGGGACACCTTCCACTATCCCAGGGTGCTCCAAGCCCCGTCCAACCTGGCCTTGAACACTTCCAGGGATGGGGCAGCCACAGCTTCTCTGGCAACCTGTGCCAGGGCCTCCCCACCCTCACAGGGAAGCATTTTTTCCTAACATCCCATCTAGCCCTGTCCTCTGGCAGTTTGAAGCCGTTCCCCTCTGTCCTGTCACCGTGTGCTCTTGTAAAGTCATCAAGAAGCAGTCAATAGTCAAAAGAGCCAATAATCAGCAGCTGTTAAAGGGGGTTTATATCCAAGCTTGGAAATGCTGATGTTGGTTCTGAAATGGCAAAAGGAAACATACATGCTTTGCTATCCGGAGAATGGTTTGGGTTGGAAAAGACCTTAAAGATCATCTTGTTCCAACTCCCCTGCCATGAGCAGGGATGTCCATGAGCTGGACTCAGAGACATAATGAGAAGGTGAAGGAAGAGGTCAGGAGCGAAGCATTAAAGGCAAAGAAATGTACAAGTTACTATTTAAACAAGAGGTTTTAAAAATGTATTATTATTAAAAGGAAAATGATGAAAAATTGATTTCATACTTTCAGATATAGCTTTACATAGCAGTGGGCTCAACGAACTCGAAAGTGGGCTAAGCAACTTTCAAAGGAAGGTGCCAGGAATCCTTTCTAGTGCCTAACAGAAACAACACATTAAATCTTACTTGAAAATGCCTTTTTCAGCTAGTGCTCGTAATACCACGTTGAGGGCATGTTTCAGGATGAGTCTGAGGTTAAAAAAACACCTACTGAGTAACCAGTGGCACTTGCTTCAGCACTTGTGTTTTCCTCAGAGGTCTTCCATCCAATTACTGGCCAGATCCAGTGATATTTAACTTATCAGATCTGACAAGAGCTGAACCCAAGGTAGACTGACTGCCTAAACATTTATTTGTGTCAACGGCACGTTTAAAACTCTCTGCTCTGTCTAAATATTTAAAAGGAAATATAAAGAGGAAAATGTAATGTGACATAAGAGGAAATGAAAAACAGCCTTACTCGTTGAGGACATTCACTGCACACAATTGCTGTCTCCTGAATACCTGTTATTTTGGCAGAAATTGAGGGGAGTGCAGCTCTAAATATCATGTTCATCTGTCTCTTTTTAACAAAAAGAGATTTTTACAATGGCAAGCAGATCTTTTGCTGTCAAAATCATGGAATATGACAACAGCCAAGATCTTTAGGAACTTCTGAGTCTGAAGTTTTCACTTGTAAAGCTACATCTAAAAATGAATAAATAATGAAGATAAATATGTACTTAGTAAAAAGAAGCTGCAGTATTGCCCAAATCAGAGAGCTTAAATGTGTTGGCTGCTTGTTAAAGTAGACAAAATCTTAAGAAGGAGCTGCAATAAGCTTTCTTACTGGAGAAGTGGAGAGTTTAAAGTTTTCAAACCCCCTTTTACTCTCTAATCCAGAGTAAAGCCAAATTTTGGAATGCTCTGTGAAGCAGATATTCTATATTTTCACAGCAGAAATACATTTTCTGTAGTGGGTACCCTTTGCTCTCAGTTTAGGTGTGTTTAAGGTAGTGTGAGCACTTTGCAGGGTAATGCAGCACACGTGGGCTTTCAGGATGCAAGGGATGCTGAGAATTTTCTTCACCTGCGAAGTTCTCTTGGAAATGAATTTATTAAATTCCGAGGTGTCTCTGTGTGGATCATCAGCGGTGTCTGGGGGGAATGAGAGAACAGCAGAACTCAGAATGTGTGCGTATATCATGCTCTTAGCAACATGTTCTCTGTTGGAACCTGACACTTATGTTTGCAAAAGCAAACCCTCTCTAAATTAGTTTGCAGTTAATTGGCTGTGAAAGGAAACGCACCTTGCCAAAAAGGATTTGAAATATGAAGCAGTTTGGATTTGTGAAGAAGTTGATCGCTGTTCTTGGAGAATCACAGGCTTTTTCGTGGGCATCTGGGAAATAATGTGGTTCATAATCTCCAGTGCTTTCACAAATGCCATTATTTGGCAGGACAGGCGTCTATTTGCTGCCATCTACTAGAAGATAAATTGATTTTGGAGGGGCGGTCTTGGGCTGTTTGTTGGAGCTGCTCATTTGCAGCTGAGGAAAGTGTTTGCAGTAGGGTTAGTTTGGTAATATTTTGAATATGTGAAGGAGAATGACAGGGGCTACCAGACAGAGTGACAAGATCCTGTTTCTGTTTTTCCTCCCAGAGCTCAAAATGGGATGAACGGGCACATACATGACAATGATCAGGATTTATGTTTGTCCTTGCCTGTTTCTGGGGTCTTTCCAAGCATTCCTGGAGAAATTCTCATAGGAGGCCTCTGACATGGGCGTGGTAGAGATGGACATAAAATGAGTATAGGTTGACTTATCCAAGGTCAGTGACAAAGCTGGGATCTGAACCAAGCTCCTGAATCCCTTTTTGCACGTGTAACTACAAGACTGTGCAATCTTTGTTGGGATGCATGAAAGGAAGAGTTCCCCCAGTGACCAAGCCACAATACAATAGAAGATCTACCTTTGGAAACCAGTGGTGAATCTCTGGAACATTCAAGACTTAATTCCATTTTTTAGTATTTCCACGTGCTGGCTTTTAACAGAGAGATGTCAGTGATTTTTTGGGGATAATGCATTTTCCACCAGATTGCACTGTGTGGGCAAGAATTATCATAACCTCTTCCTGATATGCCGCTGCCAGAAAATAGAGTGGCTTCCCATTTTTCATGAAGAGCCACCACAATTTTTCTACACAGACCTTTTTGGTAGGCAAGAGCAGTGTTCAGCAACATATTCTGTTCAGTCACCTGAGGTGTCTCTGGGGAAGTATCCGAGTAGATCTTTAGTGGAATGAGAGAGCTGAGTTTCTTTGCATTTGAGAAAACTGAGGATGAGTATCAAATCATGATTAATTCTCCTGCTGAATGGCCGAAGGAGCTCTCTGTGTGGCTACAGCTGTAAGAGATGGGCTACCATAGTTACTGATAATGCAGCAGATACTATTTTCAGTCAGTGCCTAATTGCCTTAGAGGAACTTATTAAACTGAAATCACTATTGTGTGAGGAGCTATTCACGTAGAGTATCTCCAGAGTGATCAAGATGATCCTGCTGTGGGCTACAATATAGATCAGCAAACGCGAAGAGAGGTTTTGTGAGAAGCCTAACGTCTCGAGAGCTCACTTGGCAAGGGATGGGTCTGCACGTTGTGCTGTATTTTAGTAAGATGTTAAAGAAATAACGGCTGATTCTCTTTTCAGACATTGAATGCCCCCTCCAGAAATCCCACTTGAATCCAGCAAAGTGTAACATGGTGTATCTTGCACTTCTAGATTCTTTGAAAGCACCACCAAAAGCTCCTTCTCAAACATCCCTCAAAATTTCTCTGTACCATTAATTGGTAGCCGTTTATAATCAGCACAGCTTGAGATAACTGAATTAATTTGATGGAGGTAAGGCCTCTTTTCTATCTCAGGGAATGTCCAGTTCTTGTTAATGCTGCTGGCTGTTACACATGTGCACTGACAACAGCCCTATGGAGTTTTTGGCCCGTGATTTGCCCTTTTTGCAGGATAGTGCTGGTTTTACAGTGTGCATTCTGCCTTAGCATTTCACGAGAGAAACACATAGGCTTGCAGCTGGACAACACTGATGCTGATTAACTTTCACCTCTGAGGTGAAACTGGGAAGTTTTTTTGATTACTCTTTTCCTAGGGAGTCAGAAACCTTGACTGTGAATTATCAGCGAATGCACTGTCAATAATTATCCTGCAAATTATCTCTTATTTGCAGGTAAACATTTTTGCTCTGCGGGGTGCAGTGGTTTACCAGCAACTGCAGCACTTATTGAAATTGGGTAGTATAACAAATTACTGAGAATCCAGGGCTACAGGTATCGGTAGTGGGTATTTTAATGTTGTTTTGAGGCAATTCTTTTAAAAATTTCTACAGTGCTCTTGATTGTAACATTGAATTCATCCTTCTCTCAATTGATGGATACAGGAATAGCTTCTAATCATTGTCCTGTTAGTACAATCTAGTCAGGAGCTCAGGTGATCCTACTTTCCCTTCTGTTGTTTTATCAAGTAACAAGTGACTGAGAGCTGCAGAAGTGACTATTGGGAAAACAGTTGAGGACTACACTTTTAGGATTTTATCTTCAGCTCCTGCAGCTGTTCAGTGGAAGGGATATCTTTGGCCTACAGATCTTAATATAGTTTATAAACTATATTAAGATCTTAATGGTTTATCACATAATTGGTGATGGCACAGTGCATCATCAGAAAGGAGAATACAGGAATGATGACTTTAAATAAGCTTTACAGATAAACACAAATGAAAGCTGTCAGTCTTCACACCAAATTTCTTGCTCCTTGGCTTCTTGGTCTTGTTTTTCAGTAGAGAGAAGGAACTGTGACCAAAACATGTTCTCATGTGAGAGTTTATGTTGCAAAGTTATGGCCTAAAAAATATTTTACATTAAACCAGAGCAGATTGCGTATGGCAACTCCTGCATAATGAAGGAACACAATGAAGAACTGCAGTGCATATTGCTCTTCAGGTCTGTTCTATTTTCATAGTTGTTTTTTTTTTTTTAAGTAGAAAATTGCATAGTATAATTACAAGTTCATTTGCATTCATATTACAAGCTGTGAGCTGGTAGTCTTTTATATTTAAAAAGTATTATTAGGAAGTGTGACTTGCATCCATTCATTTCAGAAATGGGAATGAAGTTTTATACTACTCAAAGTTCCTTCTCTTCTTAGCCAACTGCCAGCATCCCTCCTGTAAACTCCAGGACCTCACTGAGGCCAGCAACACAATAAATGCAGCTTCATTTTAATTGTGCATTGGTCAAAGGCTAAGAGCAGCTCATTTACTGTTTCCCCAACAAAAAATTTGCCTTTTGGGAACTAAGGATCACCAATATTTTATTGGACCTAATACATGTAGACAAGCATGTGTCCTCAAGGACTCTGTCCGTTATTTCCTAATGAAAAAAATGACTTTATTTCTCCTTTAGTTCTTTGTCTTCCTAGACGGTGAAATTCTCACCAATAGGAAAATTTTGCTGCAGTGAAGTTGACTACTAGAACTTACTTTTTTTAATTCACATTAGAATAAGTAGGTTCAATTGAGAATCTGACCTTTCATTTCTGTAATAAATTGAAATGAAGAAAACAGGTCTATAGCGAAAGGCTCCATTGCATCAACTGCTTCCATAAATGTGGCTTGAATTTTGAATTTTTTATATTGTAAAGGTTATTACATGACGTTATCTTTTATGCTTAATACCTAATGTGCTGCAGAAAGAATAATTGAGGGAGATGAAACTGATAATATTTGAGAATGTTACCAGATCTGTGCATGTACTTTCAATCAATCTGTTCGCTCAGCCTTTCCCTCTGCTCCCTGCCCTGTTAAGTGTGTTGCCACGTTGGTTCAGCTCTCCCGCCTGTCAGGTGGAGGTAAAATAATCTGTAGACATCTTTCTACCTTGTGAGCATCCCGGTGATCCCTCCCTGGCTGTCATCCCGGGGAGTGCACATCAGCAGCTGGGTATCTGCGTGTCCTGCAGAACACCTCGCTCGTAATTCCTGATCAGATCCAATCCCCTGTAATGGTCTGAGCCCTCTTCCCTGTCAGCCGAGGGAGACGTGGCCACTCAGCCCCGGGGGGTGAATCAGATCTATCTAGAGGCTGCAAAAAGCTTTTCTTTTAGTCATTTACCTCGGTTAGCGAGAGCAGCGCTGCTTTTATGCATTGATTGGAGATAATACTGGTGAAATGGCAATAACCTGGCAAATGTACTTCTCTCTGTATGTAAATCCTTTCGGGAAGTGCATGACAGCCTCTGTTTTCTATGGGTCTCCGTTTGTAAAGAAGCTGTTATCACAGAATAAGTTTAATGGGTCGTGAATTTTGTGTTGAAAGGAGAGTCTCTCCATGACTTCTGATCCGCCTGCAACAGACCTATTGGCTCGGCAGCGAGTGCATTAGGCTAAATATGCTTCCTCCATTGACTCTGAAGGTAACAGCCCTAAATGCCTCATTAAATTTTCATGGGTGACTGCGAGAAGCCATGAGAAAAGCAGCACACTGGTGGCGGTGTGGCGGCGGGGCCCCCGACCCGGCCCCAGCCCCGCGGCCCGGCTGGAGCCCCGCGGC